>WEIT01025500.1:228574-268204 GCA_013389985.1 Dryoscopus gambensis | reverse complement strand
CCCGGGGTACCGGGACAGGTTGGGGCTTGGCGGGCCAGCGGTGTCCCGAGCGGCGCGCTCCCAGTCCTGGTCCCGGGACGGTCCGGGAGAGGCCGTGGGCGGTGGCTCCTGCCCTCGGCGATGCGGGCTGGGGACCGAGCGAGACCGGAGTTTCGCTTCCCCAAGTGTGGCAGGCGGAAGGTGGCCGTTTCCTTAGGGAATGCACTCGGGAGCCTCGCGGCAGCAGCTCTCTCGGACCGGCCCTGCCCTGCTCTGGGAGGGGGGGTTACTCACAGAAGCCACTCAGGTTTATAGGAAGACTGATTACTTGGTAAGAGTAACACACTAACCTCTGAAATGTCTCCTGTCGGGCAGAACACATCGTGTGGTAATACTTCTACTTTGCCAGTAGAGAATTCAGTGTGACTTCAATGCCATTGGTTCTTAATGAAATAATATGTCAAAGTCTTTTTTGTTGTGATTACTGGATTTTATTCTCTCACAGACGCCTGAGAAATTTAAACAACTTTGAGATAATGTTTCTCAGCAGGCTGGTAAACTAGGAAGTTGTTGTCCAGAGTCCAGATGAAGTTGGTGGTCCAAGAGAGTGCTGTGTTAGGGCTTGCTGTGCACTGCAAACATCCGAGTGCTCTGATAAACCCCTATGTCCTGACGGGTTGTTAAAAAAAATTAACCTTCAACCTGTGTTTCATTCCAGATGTTGATCGGTTAGACTCTGCTATGCAGGGAGCCCTTCTAAACCACCTGTGGTGCTGGAGGGCAACTTGGGATTTCTAGTGAAGAGGACTGCATAGGAATTGTTTAATTTAAGGGCTAAGCAAGAGATTAAGGGAAGGGCAACAACATTTGTTTGGCCAGACTGGGTTAGGATAGCAGCAATTGTAAGCAGTTCTTTACAGGATGGGTTATTGGTTGTTTGGTTTTTGACATACCAAGCAGAGGTGTGGGTTATTACCTTTGTTTTCCCTTGTCACCAACCTAATATTCAAAACCTGGAGTGTGAAATACATTTGCACTGGCTGTATGAAGTGATGATTCAAATATCTCTTCAAAGTTGACATTTAAATCAGGAGAGACATTAGAAAAATGAAGCTGAAAAGCTGAAGTTGTGGTTACATCCACAATACTAAGTATTTTGAAGAGGCTTTTTTGTAGTCCCGATGTCGTCTTGATGTTTATTAGGAATTTTTGTTTTGATAGATAACCTAAAGGAATTCATACACAGTTTTATTACACCATTCACTGTTGTACTTTGTAGATGTTATTTGTGCTACAGATTTGAAACTTTAAAAAATGAAAAGGGATGTCACAAAGTGCTGTGAAGACCTGAGACCTGTTTGCATCTGTCTACAGGAAAAGGAAAAAAAAGTGAAAGTGCAGAAAAAGCATAGTGATAATATTTAAATTGAAATTGTTGTACAAATCCACTTGGTGGTAAGAAATGAACATGCAACAAAAATAACTATGTATCAAGACTAGAAGTGTTCATGCTGGAAGTTATGATCATTTTGAAGTCTGTGAAAGGGTGTTGATTTCTTAGAACTTGCTCATTGGTGAAGCAGAGCTGAGCAGCAGAAGGAGCTGTGTTTAACCCCACCTGGCAACTGAACACCACAGAGCTGCTCACTCACTGCACCCCTGAAGAAACTGGAAGGGTATCAGAAAACCCATGGGTTGAGATGAGAAGTGTTTCATAATTGAAATAAAATAATAATTAAATAGCTGTAATGAAAAGGAAAGTAACAGGGGAATACAGTCCAGCAAGTGAAGCAAATGAGAACAATTGCTCACCACCAACCAACCGATGCCCGGCAGTCCCTGAGCAGTACTTCCCTCCCAACAACCTTCCTCCTGGTTTTATTGCAGAGCATGTTGCTTTATGGTCTGGAATATCCCTTTGGTCAGCTGGGGTCAGCTGTTCTCACAGTGCCACTCCTGGCTTCCTGTGCACCCCCAGCCAAAACCAGCACACTGACTGGGGGCAGGAGATCGTGATTCAGCTCTGTAGTTTGGTCACAAGGAGAAAACTTCTCTTTTCTAAAGAAAACAGGAGACCAGTGTTTTTTAACAGTATAGCTGTGAAATACTTGATACTACAAAAATATACTGAGTTTCAACATCTTCGACAGCTGTCTTGTTCCCTCTTCATTCTGCCAAAGCTGCAATGTGAGTATGAGAATGGTGGGATGGAGCAATGTCTGTCCCAGGGTTACCACAATTACTGCTCCTGCACCTGGAGCCATGTCTGTTGTTCTGTACCAGCTCCTGTGTTTGTCCAGCCCACGGGGCTACTGTAACACCCACACTTGATTGAGTACACAATTGCCTTTGTAACACACCTTTCCATATTTCCTCTAAATCTGCTGGGAAGACTGTGGGACTCCTGAAATGTATAAACACTGGTGTTTGCTGGTGTATCCCCATGCCTCCAGTGCAGCAGATAGTCCTGTGTAACCTGGAAGAGTTAACAAACTTGCAACAAGTTCTTCATGGAAGTGTTTATAGACTTCACTGAAACCCTGATGAAAGCTGTGTTGTGTGAGGAAGATAATCAGCAGTCAGCAGTATTCCAGGGACTTTTCCATGCTCTGGGAGAGTGGAAAGGCTTGTGTCACTGTTGGGAAATTTGTGTGCTGGTCTCACCCGAGTTTTGTGTGGATGGAGTGATGCCAGCCCTGAACCGATCCTTAGGTCTGGAATTCTTTTACTTTGCATGTTGTCTTTTGTACCTGCAAATTGCATCAGTGCAATTTCTCTTCTTTTATTCATAGTAGTGCTATGGGTAATTGTAGCTGCTATACAACTATCATAGCATCATAGAATTAATGTTCCAAGTACAGGTTGCCTTTCCCAGATAGTGCTGAGTGAAAAGACTTGTGTGTGTACAGAGGGATTGTATGTGCGACAGCAGAATGGAGTGTGGCTCTTGGAGAGCTGTCTGATGGTCCTTAGGAGGAGGGGGAAAAGGGAGGTGCTTGGTCAGCATTGATGCCATGAGAGCTTGTTCCACAAAGAAAATGGTGGGCAGAGTATCTGAAGTGGGTAGGTGGGGAGGAGGAGAGGAAGTCTGCACTGAAACCACAGCTGTTTCCTTCCACTTTGGGAAAAGGCAGTGGTCGGCATTCCTGTCCTCTGCAACAAAATAACAATTGGTGGAGGAAAAGTTGCACTACAAACTCATTAAAGCTTTTCTAAGAAGTGAAAATGGCAACCTTAGATATATTTGAGAGTGGTAAAAACTTCTGGTCGAGTTGGACATGCTTAATTGTTTGGGTTTCTTTTTCCTTCGATATAAATACTTCTTATTTCAAATTACAGCAGAGCTTAAATATTAAAGCTTCACCACAAACCAGGCTCATGTTGGTTAGCAACTACCATGTGGCCTATCATACTGTTCAATGTTTCAGGTGAACAAGAGGGATTAGAAATAATGTTCTTGGAAAATTAGGAGACTGCCAGATGCGCCACCTCCCTGCTTTAGTATTTTTAATTTATAAAGGAAGAATTGGTGTTGGGACAAAGTGTAAAATCTACCCTGTGAAAAGGAAGTGGGAAGTAGGCAACAACAACAGTGAAATCAAGATTAACATTTAATACTATCAGAAACAAATACCAGCCAACTCATTTTATGCTGGTAAAAGTCCATTTTAATCTAGTTATCTTCTTGCTGCTGAATTGGGCCTAATTATTTGTCACTTGCCTTTAATAAATAATGCCTTTTGTTAAGATTTTCTCTCTTTTATGTTTTAGATACAATGTCTGCTCCAAGTGGCAACCCTGTCCCATCTGCACCACCTTCTTATGAGGAAGCCCTAGGAATCAATATGAACTATCCTCACCCCTATCCCGTCCCTGGCCCTGGACAGAAGCCAGATGGGAAGGGAATGAACCCTCCCCCATACGTGGGACAGCCTCCACCAGCAAATAACCCCGGTAAGCCTCCAAAACCCTTCTGTACCTCATCTTAAGGTGATGTCAACTGGCTGTGTAATATGTGCTGTCACAAGATGAGAAATTGTGGTTCACAGGTGTTCACCGCCTGCCAAAAAATACTTTTGAAAAGAATAAGGTGAATCAATTCTTGTGAATCGCTAAGTGTGCACTGATGTCAATAACATCATTTGGCTTTCTGCAGTTTTTAGTGCAGCTTTATTTTTAAGACAGTGTATTTCTGCATTAGGAAATGCCATGGTGATTTCTCTCTGTCGTGGTGTATTTCATTCCTCTGAGCCCTGAATATTTCAAAGTTATACCTGGTTCAGAGGAAGTTGATCACTGCTCTTTTCTCCTTCTGTACTCATTGAGTAAACAGCGTGTTTCTCTGCTCAGTTACTGTTCAGACGGTCTATGTGCAGCAGCCAGTAGTGTTTTATGACCGCCCGGTTCAGATGTGCTGCCCTTCCTGTAACCAGATGATAGTGACACGTCTCTCGTACGACTCAGGAGCTTTGACCTGGCTGTCATGTGGTGGCCTCTGCCTGCTGGGGTAGGTCAACTCCAATTTGCACTTTTACCTTGACCTTTTACAGCTCTAACGTGTAATGGAGCTCTCAGCTTTGCTTTCTCTGTCTGGGACCTGAGCCTTTGTGGTTCAATTAGCCTACATCTGTGTCCTACAGGTCCTTAAAGCAGTTCTGGAACATACAGTAATGGACTTCATAGCCACGTGTGTTCTTCCTAAAGCTTATGGCACTAGTTTTACAGATGGCTTTTGGACAAAATACTTTTTACCTTCTTGTGTATATAAAAAGTGTAAAGCAGTGTTTTTCTCTTTTTTTGCCTTTGCAGGTGTATATTTGGCTGCTGCTTAATTCCCTTCTGCATTGATGCCCTAAAGGATGTGGATCACACCTGTCCGAAATGCAATGCTCTTCTTGGTTCTTACAAACGTTTATAGGCAGTGTTTAAACACCGATTGATGAAGTTGGTTAGCACCTCTACAAGCCCTCTCTGAAGCTTCATGGAGACTTCCTGTTTTTTCTGTGCATCCTGTCACTGGAAACCAATAAAAAGTAATGTTTATTGCTAGATGGTTTGAATATGCATTTGCTTGAGAGGAGTTTCACTTAAGTCTGTGAAAAGCATACCTAATCTGTATGGGCCACACAGTGCAGCACCGGTGGAGAGCAATGGAGTGTTTCCCTTTTTGCTTTATACAAAGCAGGTTGGTGATGTTCTTCAATTAATCTTGTCTCAGTCATGTTGCACATTGTGCTGGCATTCAGACTGTAAAGTCTCAGCACAGAACAAGAGGAGGAAAGCTCTTTAGGCTCGTGCTTTGGCAGCAGCAATGTTGACAAACCGGCAGGGAGTTGCCTCAGACACAGATGCTCCTCTTTGAAAAAAGAAATGGTTTGTTGTCATCTTTTTATGAGCACTAGATTTCACTTTAAAACTTTCATTGTTGGAAGAGAACCAAACCTAAAGGCTTCTTCCTTCTTGGAGGTAGCTTTTCCAAATGGACAACTCAGGTAATTGTGCAAAAATAGTGATTGAATCTAGTATCTGAATTTTCTTGACAGTTTCAAGTCTAGTCATATCTCTCATCCGAAGTGAAGGTGTTCATACAGAAGATATTTGTTAAGTGTTTTTTGTTTGGCTGGGGCTTTTCTTACTGCTGATTGAAAGTCTGTGAAGTGTTCTCTTCATCCCAGCGGAAATGCCCAGAGAGCCTTGGTTAGAACATTGGAAAACTTCCTTGTACATTTACATAAGTCAGCTGATCAATCATAAACAAACCTCAGCCTTATCGTAAAGCTTGAATTCCACCTGAAACACATAAATAAAACACCTGGTCTTTTTTGTTGATCTGCTTGTTAATTATTGTTTCTTTATTAAGAAGGTAAAATGTTAAGGAGTTTCTCTGATTTTTCTAAATTAAATGAAAGATGAGTTTTGCTTTTAAAAACTTCAGCTGGATATGCTTATTCAAGATGATAATCACAAAAATTAGGGAATGAGGCTCTGAAGATTTAAGTAATTTCTGTGTCATCAGCAACTTGATCAAACAACATCTTGATGCATATCACAGAATCAGAATCACAGAATCAACTGGGTTGGAAAAGACCTTTGAGATCATCATGTCCAACCTGTGTCCCAATGCCACCTTGTCAACCAGACCACAGTGCTGAGCACCACCCCCAATCTTTTCTTAAATACCTCCAGAGACAGTGACTCCACCGTCTCCCTGGGCAGCCCATTCCAATGTCTAATCACCCTTTCTGTAAAAATCTTCTTCCTAATGTCCAACCTAAATGATACCTGTCCAAGAAAAGTCAGACAGGTGTTTAAGCAGGGCTATGTTGGTAACAGTATATTAATGTCTGTAAAAGTAAAAAGCTAAAATAAATACAAATAAAAAATACTGCATTTCCTGTTCTTGCCAAATGTGCCTTCTGTAAGTATTTGGTATAAGTTAGTTTTTCAAAAGTCTTTCAACACTTTATATTTGAAATCCAGTAGTTTTGTAGATCACATACAATCTCTAGGCCTGCTCTTAAGTAGGTTTTGTAAACTGCTGCTGCTTGTGAGTCAGTCTACAAGTGATTTAAGAGCTTCCTTGTGGGTTTGGAAAAGGTTTCTGGTCTCTTCACACTGTAAGAATTTACATCAGCAGCTACTAACTGGCAAGAGAATGACGGAGATAAAAAGCTGGTAGTTTTGTAGCTTTCCACGTTGGTGATGTGGTACCAGCATGTGCTTTTGTCTGCTGGTGCACCACCATAGTGCTCTCTGTGTTCTTGAACAGCCTGGGTGATGCTGCAGTGAATTTTCTGTTCTGGTGACACGAGTAAGTCCTGTGCCTTACTGGGGAGCAGAATTCCCCCACTGGGTGTCACAGAAAATGTGCTTCTTGTCAGTTTATTTTCAGAGCAAGACAGAAAGAAGCAATGAAGCTCGCAGTGTTTCCAAACTTGGGATTTGCTTGCATGGTGGGGAGGATTTTTAATTCTTTTAGTACCCTGTCAGTCTGGTCTGGATAGTCCTGTCATATATTCGTTTGGTGAGTCTTCCAGTTGTTATTCCCTTAGCTCCTCTTTTCTCTCCAAAGTGATGGTTGGAAAATCTGAGGTAGTGGCACCAGAATGCAAAGCACTCACCAAAAAAAAGTGTGTGTTTTGATTTATGTGCATAGTCCATTGATTCTCTTTAAGTTCCATGGATGGATTGAGAATAGGACACACAATGCTGGCAGCTCTTCCTTGTAACTCAGCATTCTGCAAAGCTTTCTGCTGCCCCTTCTATAGTTGTATTTCCTTAAACGCAAAGCCTGTGTTTGTTCTCTTGTGTATGGAATGATCTACAGGCCGTGCCAAAATAACCTGCTTTGTTAAACCTACCTTGGACAAACAAATGCAGGATATAACTTGCTTTGTATGAAAGCGCTTTGTGTTTGATTATGTTGAAATTACTGTTTGTTTTTAAAACTGACTCTATTTAAAATAAAAACTTTGTCTTTCCTACCTAGTGCTTGTAATTGGAAAATTATAACATTTGGAATGTTTCCAAACACATGGGTGGCTGAAGAAAAGTAATTACAGGGAGAAGATTTTCAGAGTCTCACCTGGGCCAAATCTCTGATAAATGGCATTGTCTGCCTTGCAGACCGACTGCCACACACAGAGCCACACTGAAAATGTGTTGTTTTCCTGCAACTCGGGTACTATAAATATTTTTTTCACTTAAAACTGTTGGGTAAAACTTTCACTTGCAATGCAACTAAACAAACACATATTAATAAGCTCCACGTTCACATACCAGGAACCACTAGAGAAAATAGCTATCAAATATTGCTGTATTCAGTGGGAAAGGATCCCTATTAATCATGTGAGAATACCCTACTTTCTTTTAATGTCTAAATTTTTGTTTGGTTGGGGTTTTTTTGAGGTGCAGAAAGAACAGGAAGGCAAGGTTAACACCTCAAACAAGTTTGTTCTAATGCATTAATATTTATTATTTTTATGAAGCAGCTTAGGGTTATTTTGGTAGTGAGTGTTGTATGAATAGTTTTTCCTTGGTAGTAGATACAGAAGGAACAATTCTGACTTTATGGGCTCAAGCTGTTTTCACCTAAGGAGGGAGCATAGGCCATCTGAAATCCTCCAGCCTCACAATACAAGTTCAGGTAAAACCTTCCCTACTTCCACCTTCATGAGCTTTCCAGCATGACTTTGCCTTCTGTCACACTTTGACAGTGTTATTTTCATTAGGCTTTTATTTTTAATAGACAGAACTTGCACAGTTTCAAATTCTGATGAGGCTTGAGCCAGAAGGAAATAAAACTTCTTTTGTCATGCAATGAGGATCCAAAATTAAAGTTGTTAAAACAAGTTAAAGGCAGCTGATAGCCTTACAAGAGGGAGTTGGTAAGCAAGTTCAGAGTGATTTCAAGAAGCTGCTATTTATTGAAGTCTTTGTGAAAGCACTTCTGGAAGTCTAACCACAAGGGGGGTTTTTTTAAGAAATGATTTGTTTATTCAAATCTAGTTAATTATTATTCATAACTGAGCAGCAGGAGGCCAGTAATGGAGTGTACAATAATGTCATCCTAGGACTAAAAACTAAGTGCAAGTCCTGTGACAAAGGTGTCAAGTTTTTGTAGTTCGGGTGATTGTATTTTATAGCAAATTAACTTTGGTGTTCCTATTTGCTTTGTAAGATCCTGCAATGTTATACAAATTTATTATCTTTAGGATGACTTTTAAAGTATTTTTGTGAGATGAATACCCTTGGGTACGATATGCTGGGTGTGAATCTGGTATAGAAATAAATTTGCCAATGAGCATCTTAGTACTTTTTCAAACCAGGACACCAGAAGGTGTTTATGAAACCTACTGATTTTAAAGGAAGTGCTTTGTATTACCACTTAAAACTGACGTCTGAAGAGGTTGTTGTGTGGTCTGGAGCTGCTCAAAGTCGTTTTGCCCAAGTTGAGAATAAACCAAGAGAGAGTAGGCGGGTTTTTGAAAGTCCTTTTGTGGTTGGCTGTTTTGCTTTGTGCTACGGCTTTGTCTCTGTAATAAAAAAATACCCTTAAAAAAAAAAAAAGGCAGCTTCAGTGAGCTCCAGAGAGCCATTGCATTAACAAGGTGTATGACACTGCTCTAGGACTTAAAGCCGTGGTGCACCTACATGTGACAGCAAGGGGTTCACAAAAGCATTAGGGGAGGGGAAAAAAACCCAAACCCACAGCAATTTCCGTTTCTTGCTCCCCACAGCCTCTGAAGCACCTTCTCCTCGTGCTACTGAGTACTCTGTGGCTTGGTAACTGGTACAGAAGTTAACTCAGGCTCATGCCTCGTAAAAAGCTTTTATTGTTCAGAAAGTAGCCCTGAAGAATTTTTTTTTTTTTTGCTCTAGGATAACAGAATCATAGAGTCACTAAGGTTGGAAAAGACCTCTGAGATCATTGAGTCCAACCATCAACCTGCCAGGTTCACCTTTCAGCCCTGTCCCTAAGCACCACATGTACGTGTTTTCTGAGTGCTTCCAGGGGTGATGGTTCAACCGCTCCCCTGGACAGCCCGTTCCAATGCCTGACCACGCTTTCAGGCAGTTGAGAGTGAAGGTCCCTCCTGAGACTCCTTTCCTCCAGGCTGAGGTCCCCCAGCTCCCTCAGCTGTTGCTCATCAGGCTTGATGAGGAGCTCCATCGCACGTCTCTGGTCACGCTGCTACAGCTCAGTGTCCTCGTAGCGAGGCGCCCAAGACTGGACACCGGACTGGAGGTGCGACCCCATTACCCCGTTTCACCGCAGCCATCGCTGACCCTTTCTGTCTGCCCGCCCTCGCCCCGGCAGTGCCGCGGGTTCCCCGGCTGCCCCTCGGCGCCCGGAGGCCGAGTTTGGGGCCGGTCCGCCGGGGAGCGGCCGCCGCCACAGCCCTGGAGCGGACAGGTGGCCCCGCCATCGCTTAATTTCCGCTGGGAAAACGCCCTGGAAAGCGTCGGTGCCTCGCAGCGCTTTCACGGCGTTTCCCCCAGAGATGTGGCGCATTCGGGCCGCTGTGCCTAGAGCTCTGTCCCGGGCGGTGTCCGGTGCTGTGAGGAGCCTCCGACCGCGGGCTCCGGGCGGGGACCCGTGCTGTGAGGGGCGCTCCGGGAGATGCCCGGTGTAGTGAGGGCTCCCCGGCCACGGGNCCCGGTGCTGTGAGGGCTCCCTGGCCGCAGGCTGTGGGAGATGCTCGGTGCTGTGAAGGCGTCTCCGGGAGCTGCCTCGTGCTGTGAGGGGCGCTCCGGGAGATGCCCCGTGCTGTGAGGGCCCCCTGGCCGCAGGCTGTGGGAGATGCTCGGTGCTGTGAGGGCCCCCTGGCCGCAGGCTGTGGGAGATGCTCGGTGCTGTGAGGGCCCCCTGGCCGCAGGCTCCGGGAGATGCTCGGTGCTGTGAGGGCCCCCTGGCCGCAGGCTCCGGGAGATGCTCGGTGCTGTGAGGGGCGCTCCGGGAGATGCCCCGTGCTGTGAGGGCACCCCGGTCTCAGACTGTGGGAGATGCCCCGTGCTGTGAGGGGCGCTCCGGGAGATGCTCGGTGCTGTGAGGGCCCCCTGGCCGCAGGCTGTGGGAGATGCTCGGTGCTGTGAGGGGCGCTCCGGGAGATGCTCGGTGCTGTGAGGGCTCCCCGGCCACGAGCTCCGGGCCATGCCCGGTGCTGTGAGGGCTCCGCGGACCCGATTCGGGCCCGTGACCGGGCGGAGCTCGCGGACACGGGACGGCTGCGAGCCCACAGGTGGGCTTCCCTCCTGCCTTCAGCTGTTAGGGCTAAACGTCAGTGTTACGATAATATTAGCATAATATTATTTATGGGGCCTATACAACGATAACATTAATATTATTTGCGGGGTCTATACAAAGCAGACTTTGACAGTTTGTAAAAGGTCAGGCTTTCTTGGCAATACTGGTGAACACTTCTCAGGTGTCCACCGACAGGCTTACCCTGTTGTGTGATAGATGGTCATTTATATTAAATTCATTTTCCAAACTTGAGTACAGTGTCCATTTAAATGGATGAATACTTTTCTGAGACTTACACCCAGTGTGGGTCTCTTGTGTGTCATTAAACCAGTGTGTTTGCAGAACGTGTGCCAGATTTTCTTCAGTACTTTAAGATTATCTAGGACAGCAAAGTGCTGGAAATTTCTCTACAGGAGGTTCTTTTTCTGCCTCTTTTGGGAGTGATGTTTTGATTTTTTAGAAAAAGATCATCTGGAGTGAGGTAGGAAAAAGTGCTTACAAGATGTTGAGTCTTGGGTTCCATCCTGCACTTGCCAACCACTACATGAGGGAAGTCACATGAATCAAGTGCACAGGACACTTTATGTGTTACTTTATCTTAAGTATTTGGCTTCAGTGTGCATTTAAGATGTAAGCACTATTCAGACATTTAATTCCATATTTAGAAGTTTCAATAAAAACTGTCCCAAATCTGTGCTATACTGAAAACAGCTCTTTGAAATATTTTTAGCAAAAAAAGCCCTAGAGTTTTGTTCATTAATTTCTTTATTCTTGGGTCTATGAAATTGTCAAGATTCAAGCAAGCTCAGATTTATAACTTCTTGAGTATCCTCATATTCCTACCATAAGATATTTTTCTTCTTTTTTATTAGTATAGTTTCTTCCCTAAGAAATGGGAAGCCACAAAGCTAAAACTTGAGATTAAAATGCAAATTTGATTTTTTTTGAAAGTCTAAGTTACACTCTGGTCCACTCGAACCAGTGTCATGATAAAGCAGAAATTCTCTTTAATTCCAGAGTTGATGTTCCTACTGACTTTGGTGTAAGTTTTATGCTTTAAATTTTTTTTTCAATAGGTATGTGAAATATGTTGAAAAATCTTATTATATAAACAGTTTAAAATCAGACTGCTGTGGAAACTGGGCAATAGTAGCAATTGAAGAAAATAATTGTCACAATATATCAATTTTCTGGTAAATTCATCATGTTTTTATGTTCCTGTACAGCTATTAACTTTCCTGCTTCTATCCATATTGCTGATAGTAGATCAAGAGCTAAATGACTTCTTACATAGAGTACATACTATGCCCAGATGAGCTGTACTCTTAAATGAAAAATTAGAATGAGTACCAGACTGAGTAGCTCAGCAGAGTAAAAATGGCAAACTCAGCATGTAATTTTCCACAAAGAAATCTCTGAAGCAGTTTCAAAATTAGAATATTATGAAAAATCACTGTGAAGGCAGAAGAAGGCTTTCTCAGTTACTGCTTTGGGTTCTAGGAAATTTGAGCTACTGTATGAAATACAGAGGTTTTGGTTTTGTTTTTTTAATTCAGTTTCAAACCTGGACTGACTCTGAGTCTGGCATTTGGTAGGTCAGGGATTTTGATAGAGGGGTCTGTTTACATCATGGAGTATTTTATTAACTCTTCAGACTGGAATTGCTGTCTCTCACCTTCTTTAGTAATTGATGTTTGCAAAGCACATGTGAGAAGTTGCTTTCCCTTTAACATTTGTAAGCATTTCGTGAGCAGATGTTGTGTGATGAAGTAAGCTGGGGAAAGAGGCTGGGGAGCACAAACCTAGTGGGGGAGAGTAGTACCAGTGACTGGGATTGTTATCTAAATTTGTACTTGTGACTCTTGCTTGGAATAAACAGCAGCTCATGCTAGACCAGAGGGCTTGCAGTGGGAGGAAAGAAATATTTGCCCACCCACGCAGCTTCCCCTGGCAGGTGTTGGCACACAGGAACAGCTGATTTGTGGCCATGGCTCCATGCTGTGAGTGACCATCGATTCTGTTACATGTGAACACTAAACATGGGCCCAGTCTGCAGGGAAAGTGTGGGAAGAGCCCCGTGCCTGCATGAGGGGTCTGCAAGCTTGGAGAATCCTGGAAGGCCTGTGTCTGATGTGTTGTACAAACCTGACTGGTACCAGAAGGACGGTGGTTTAGTGGTTTTGTGTACTACTCAGAATTTCACCCATTTGAGATTTGGGACTTTGCTTGGTGGGATGAGCTGCCTCCCATGAACTTGCTTGCTCCCAATGGAAACACCTTCCCTTTAGTCCCAAAACTTTGGCTTTCATCCTGTGTGTTTTTTGGTCCATTAATCATCAAGGAATGATTGCTAGGGCAACTTGTACATTTATTTATTTAATTTAAGCTCACTTCAGGGATTGTTCTCAGCATTTTCTCTGTTGTGATGCCGTACACCTAATTTCTTTTCCTTGCACTTTTTTGGGATTTCTAATGGGCTAACTTCTCTTTCTCTTCTTTTGCAAAAAGGCTGAAATGCTGTTGGAGATGGGGCCAGTGGTTATGTGTGTGTCTGTCTCTCCCCCTCACTACAACCTCCCCCTCCCCTCTGCAGGCTGCCCTGCCAGAGCCCCTCCTCTGGCTGGAAGAGGGGAGTTGAAATAGTGAGCTCTCGCTTTGTGAAGGAAATTTTCTTTCAGTGCCTTGCTCAGAGGTGCTTTTGAGAGCAGAACTGATGTGTTTTTGTTAACTTCTGGTCTGAGGAGGATATTTCGATGGCCACGGGGTTGCTCACCATCATTTTACTCTGTGCTGTTGTGGCAGGAGCTTCAGGGAGTAAGTAGAAGAAATTTTTCCTCTGCTAAGATTGATCTCTCTCGATGCAGAATACTTCCGCTAAGAAATGTTCTCACTAGCAAAACTTCAGAGAATCACGTTACAGCTTGTAGGCTTGTAGTCATTCTTGTAGCAGCTTTGTCTGGATTTTTACTGTGGTGTAGCAGTTTGCTTTACTGAGCTCTTTGGGTGGTGCTGGGCAGGTGGGAGAGCACCCTACCTGCAGAGCAGGCATTAAAGAGTGCATCTTCCTTCAGCATTCTAGGGAAAGAAACAGTGAGATTGTGTCAGCCAATTAATTATTCTCACCTGAAAATAACATGTTAGTATCGTGTTCAACAATTGTGCTCAGTTTGGTATTTGGCAGATGAAGGATTTTGAAAAGTGCAAATAAATCGTGAACTGTGAGTAGTGTGGTCCTTTGTTAAGTCTTGTCAGCTGAAGAGAGAGAAGTACATTGCTGTTTCCAGAACCAAAATAAATGATGGAAGAAAACTTAAAAAGAACAAATGAAGAGCACAGACTCTAAATTTGGGCATCCTAATAAAGTTAACTGAGTGCCTGATTGTCCAGGCTGCTCAGCCCACCACACTATCAGTCTGGGATAACCATGGTTATCACCTAGTTCTGACCTCAGCATTCTGGTAACCACACGAGCCTTCTGATGCTCCATAACATATGCATTTTCCATGTTTGTCTTATCGTATTTGTTTTAAGGGTCTTTAATAACTAGTAAATATTTTATGTATAGATAGGTATATTTATAAAAATTAATAGTCGAGTGATAATTCTTGTATATCACCTAGTCTCTCCGTGCTTGAAGGCTCTCTCATTTTGCAGATATTGTAGCACTAGATCAAGTTAGCTTGAAAATAACATGCTATTCATAATTTTGAAAGGTAAAAATCTGAAGTTCCACACAGAGAATTAATTCTGCAAAATAAAAAGGAACTTTTGTTGGGAGAAGGTATGATTGTGGGGTAAGACGTTTTCAAGAAAAATGTAATTTGACTCTCCAGAAACTTAAAATTTCACTTGGGAATAAAAGCGTATTTAAGCTTGAAAGGGGAGTAAAGAAACAAACACTTTCTTGTTTTTGTTCCAAATCCAGTTAATTTTCTTCTTTCCTCCTGCCAATAATTTTGACGTTAAAATAAAGAGATGAGGAGAAGGGAAAATATGCTTCAAATAAATAATATAAATGTGGATTTAAAAAAAAAGTTATAATCTGACAAGAGCATTTCCTTCAGGCATAAAACATCCAAAAGCCCAGAACCAGAACAGAGGCCCTCTTAACTTCTGTCTGCAGTGGGAGACAAAGCTGAGCAGCACAGGGGTGTTGTTCGTTACTGCTTCAGGGGGAGGCTCACTAGCCAGGCTCCACTAGCATGGAGGTTGGGGTGGTTACACTTACTGTTGAATCTCTTGTGGGAGTTGCCATTAGTGATCAATCTTTTTTCAAAGTGAGTTGGGGCTGAATGTTTTTCAAACTAATTAAATAATGTAATATATGATTGTGTTTTCCAGCAGTGCTTTCAGTAACTGCTGCGTGTAATTCTGCCAGGTTTATTTAAGCTCATTCAGCTTGACAGCCTTAGAATGAAGGTCTTGCTAGTCCAGTGTGCACAGGCTGAAGAGAAGGAGTGAAGAGACTGAAGGCTCTGTATGAGCAGCCCCAACTGCTGCTCAGTTAATGCCAATGTGACTCTAAAGCAATTCCATCTGTGTGGGGTGTGTTCTACATCCTCTTGAATTCACTGCCCTCCCAGTCAAAGTCTGAATGAAAGTCATGTTGGAGAACAGGCTCTCCAGTGTTAAAGGATGTCTTAAAGGATGTCTTAACCAATTGCCTCCCTCGAGTTGTGATGTTTAAGTGTTCCTTAACATCCTTGCTGCTGCTGAAGAGCTTTTCTTGGGCAGTAAAGCTTGCTTTTGTTCTTTTTAAAATGATGCTTAGGATTTCTTTTGAATGGCCATTTGCAATAAAAATCATAACCATGTTTTTTTTTTTTGCTGACCTGCAACAGAATTAAAAAAAAATATGGATATGAAGAAGTGTGGTATATAAAATACATATTTCTTCCTTGGATTCAGAACCTCTTTTTTAATTTGCTTCATAGTCCATGGTATTGTTGAGTTTCCATACCTACATCAATAAATACACTAAGGTAGGTCATTCTTTCATGTATATGCTTGTGAGGTATAGATGTGTGGAAAGGGGCAAGAGCAAAGTCTTGTCCCTGTATACTTGACAGAAGAACTCTCATGGATTTATTTGTTTTGAGGACCATGGTTTGATTTCAGTAATTTCACTGAAATTCTCAGAGGCAGCAGGTCCGTGCTGAGCTGCACACAAATTTTCAGTGCTTTTCTGTTCTGTTACCTGTCATTGCAGGATCCTCAGAGAGTTTGAGTTATGGAGCTTCCTGTTTTGCAGACTGTCCAGGTAAGACAAGATTGTATTCAGGCTTTTTATATGATAAGGAAAGAGGAATTTGAAAACTTCTGCAGGGATGTTGTATTCTGTGAAGAATGATACTTATGTCTGAGCATCCGCATTCACGGAAGGAGCAGAGGAGTTTCACTAAGGTTTACCAGGCCCACACCTGCCTGAAGTTTGAATTCTGTGAACTCTGAAAAACTCCTGAACATTAGAACTGAGCAAAGGACTAAGCCAGTGTGGGACTAAGCCTAGCCATGGGCGTGAAGAGCAGATCTATTTCATCTTGCTGTTGGGAAGGTCCTGCCTTGCTGCTCTCTGAAAGGTGTCAAAAGAGTATCGTGCTGTAAATGCATTGCATTCCTTTTCTGTCCTTGGAAATTAATTTCATGCCTTGAAGGAAATTGTGAGGTTATGTGCTTGGAGGAGGGGGGAACTCTTTTCTTTTCACTCTCCCTACAGGAGCTATGGCCAGCACGCAGGATGCTTTCAGAAACCCAGTTCTTTCAACTTTAAGTCCAAGTGGGAAGGGAACAATCTGAATATCCAGCCCTTTGCTTAGCTGATTTCAGTGGCTGAAAGATTAGAAGGTAGAAAAGAAATAGAGAGAAGGGAAAATTTAACAGGCTAACCTCTCCCCTCCTCCCTGGCCCTTTTTTTTTTTGTTTACATCCTAGGACACAACGCATCGTACTTCCCCAGAAGAGCTAGATACAGCTACAGGTATTCAGCAGTCACCAACACATTCTTGCAGGGAAATATTTACAAAAGCAGTGGCATCTCTCTGGAGAGCACAGTGATTATTGAAGTATTGGGGTATTGCCAGATGGTTTTGAAAGTAAGTATTGTCATAATTGTCTGAGTGATTGGGATGAGCTGATGTGGAATCATAATTTTCTTTGGGATTATTGCTACATTTCAAACATTGCTCTTCTTGTAATTAAAAGCCAGTTCAATTCTGAATCTCATAGTTAGAGTTGCACTATTGCTTTAATGACCACGACTTGAAATTAGGTATTTGCTAGTTTTAAAAGGCACATTAGGCAAATAATTGTTTTCTTTTCTAAGTGGCACAACAGTTTCACTGTTCTGTTACATGAAGTGCAGAACTGGAGATAAAGCCAGTCCTTGAAAGGAGCTTGGTTTATTTTAAAGCACTTCCATATCTGAGGCAGTAATTTTAAAACAGCAAGCATTTTAAAGAGAACTTGAGAAACTTGTATGATGTGCTGGATTGGTGCCATTCCCAGCCCAGTGTAAAATTCAGTCTTGCAACACTCCATTCATCATGGCAGGAGATCTGTCTCTCAGGGACAAGAGCAACACGGCAGCTTCAAATTGCAGAGCTTCTCCTGGGGTGAGCCCTGTGGCAGGCCGTGTGGAGACCTACACTACTTTAGAGCTACAGGGGCAGCAGGGAAAACACACTGCTCAGCTGCCTGGGATTTCCTTCAGGTTAACCGAGGGGATACTTCATTGGTTTTGCTGGAGGAGTTGACATGTGTCTATTAAATACACATATACATGAGGCCAGCAAAGAACAGGATAGTTATCCTTGTCCTAGGACATGGATAAAAATTAACCGGTCACTGGTTTGACAGTGAAAGGGATATAATAGTGCTGTATAAAATCTGTTTAATAGTGAGCAAAACTTCTTCATGGAAGAAGTTTCTGGAAACTGCCTCAGATATGCCACCTGAAGATGGGGCTAATGCAGTTCTGTTGCAACGCTGAGCCTTTGTTCATGGTCTGTGACATTCTGTGTAGATATCCTGATATGATAAAGTACACAAGTTCCTCTTGACAATGAAACACATTGCCTATAACCCTTGTTCCTAGGTGCAAGATGTGCAGATTAAGAAAAGTTTTGCATCCAGAGAGGAGTCTCTGAAGGAAATGGACAGTCTAAGGTAGAAAACCTTCTAATCTGGTCTGGCTTTTGAAGTTTTTTGAAGCTATATGGCTTAGCAGCAACTTGACTGGATATTTTTCGCTCTGCTTCACACTCTGTTTAGTTTTAGAGTCTCTTTTGATTTTTTTTTTTTTTAAGCAAGGATCCAGATACAAGCACCATAAGCAAAAACAAGAGGTATTTGGTCCAAACAGGTTTTTCTTCAACCTAATTTTCATCCCTTTGTATGTAAAACCATTTGGACAGTAGACAGTTCAAATTATTCTGGGTACAAATCACCAGGCCTCTAGCAGCATGTATGGATCACAGCTCTCAGAGCTGCAGATGTTACTTCTACAGACTCTTGAGTTTTGCAGTACATTTTAGAAGTGCTTGATTTAGAAGATTCTCATAAGGCAAAACGTTTTTTTCTTCCAGGATATTTAAATTTCATTTATTAGTCCAATGAAATTTTCTTCTTTTTATGTTTTTGTGTTTAGCACCTCATTCATAACATATGTCAGTGTTTCTCACTGACTTGCTAAGGTATAGTCTCCAGTGTAGATGGCTATACAAAAAGATCTCCTCAAACTGTGGAAGTCTGGCATTTTCCCAGAGAGCTGATGCTTCTTGTGTCATCAAAAAAAAGGCAGTTCTGTTGTCTGATTAAGCTCAGCCTTGTAATCTTCCACTTTGTCCTCCCACTGGGGTTCTCAGCCTTTAAACAACACTGAGAGCTGAGGTAATTGACTCAATTCAAAGGGTCAAAAAGAGCAAGCTTGGAGTAAATGCATTGCTTTTTATATTCATCAGGAAAAACTTTGTGTTCTCTCTGTGGGCAGTGGCATCAGAGTTCAAATGAGTGTACAGGCACATCTTCTGTGAAGTTGTTTGCAGGATTTTCGGAGCAGTAAGAGCAGTTGTGTATTGTTCTTTGCAGAGAAGCCAAAAAAGAGAGGTAGCAAAGAAAGCATTCAGTGAAGCTTGGCTGTTCAAAATAATTATTCAGACAAGTAAGCCTTATTAGCATTTGCCTCAGCCTATTGTGAATATACAGTAGTCTAGCTTGTCCTCTGAACATGCATGTAATTTCCACAGATAGCAGCAAAACCAGGCACAGTTGCCTAGGAGTTCAGAAACCCTTATCCTATGTGACTTTATCCAGATGTTAGTGTATTAAAATTTTATCTCTTACTTTGTGACCTGATTAGATGAATAGTTAGCTCCCCAGTTAATATGCAGATGAACTGTCTAGCTCCATGTATGGGAGCTGACCATTAGGCTACTACAGAATTCTTCCTTCGGATGGTTTTTTTCCCCCATATAGAGGGAAAATATATGATTAAAGTATGTTATATTAGGAGCAAAAATCAATGTTAAAAAGTGATCTCTTGGAAAGGTAGAAAACAGTGTACTCTCAATCTGGGATAGCAAAAGCAATTAGGAAGTGTACTGACAGCAGAGATTGAGGAATAAATCTGGGATAGAGCCCAAGTATGCACACCTAGCAGAGCAGGAAGATGTGGGTTAATTGGAAAGCAGTTTTTTTTGTGTGCATCACAGCTGAAGAGGCATGATGCAGTTACTTTGCAATTCAGATGTGCTAAAGGCACCCTGAATCATAAAATGGAATTTCTTTCTTAATTAAACAAGAATCGTTGCCATTAGGTACATTTACTTGCAAGTAATCTACCAGGACTACTTTTATTAAGTGTTACAGTTATGTTGAGGATGCTGTGTTTATCTTGAAAGGATTTGTTTTTAGAGTTTCACAGGGGTTTTTTTAAGGACTCCTTGGGTCAGGGTGAATTTATTTAGGCTTACTATAAAGAATGGAGATACAGAGTGAGATCCATTGTGGAGGAGCAGCTTTGTTGAGGAAAATCTGAGTCTAATGTCATAAATTGACTTGCAGTCTTTGAAGCAAGAAATGATAAACTCTTTTATTGCAGGAAAATACTAGAACAGCATCCTCTTCATTTTTCTTTCCATGACGGGAAAGTTCTGAAGCTCTGTCCTGTGAGGAGTGAACAGACCTGGGCACTGAACATCAAGCGAGGCATTCTCAGTGTCCTGCAGACAGCGCAAGAATTCCCTGCTGGTGCTGTGGTTGAGGAGGTGAGACTGTCAGTCTTGCTCTGAGGGGACTCTTAGCTCTTTGTACATGTTAAGTCTATTCCACTTGTAAAGAAGTAAAGGTTTTTGCCACTTGGTTCAGCTGACAGAGGCAGTCAGCTGATTGCTTTTTGTAGCGAATGTTCTAAAATTATCTGTAATTCGCATTCTTGTTGAGGCTTGGAATCCACTACTTGGTTACCTTAGTTCTAGTGCCAGGGCTTTATGTGCTCTCTGGAGAAAATACAATATTCATAATTCATGATTAATTTTTATTACTTTTTTTCATTAATTTCAGGAGGTTTTAAGATCAGGGTTCTTAGAGCTCTTTGCAATTATTTCAATTAAGCTCAATTTCTGCTGTGTAGCACTGAAACAGTAGTCCAGTTACCGCGCTGTCACCTGTGTGTTTGCATGGGTGCAGCTGACACAGCCCAGGGGCTGCAGTTCTCTTGTGAAGAGCTGTCTCTAGCCTGACCTTCAGCATGATGTGCACTGCCTCGTTCTCAGGCTACTGCTGCATGTCAGCGCTTAAAGAGATGTTCTGCAGTAAGGCTTGGCACGCCCATACATAGTTGCAGTTACTCTGCCTAATAATGCTCTTGTGAATTAACGCTTCCCTGCATGCCCACAAAATCTTAAATGAAAAAGCATGTCTGTAAATCATCTGATTCAGAATAACACAGTGAAATGACACAAACCAACAGACCCTGGCCGCTATAAAGTTTGACCAAGGTCTTTAAAATTATTTGCCTTTTCATGGCTTTTGTGGCAAAGCCAGTGTTCTGCAAGGGAGAATTTAGGTCTCTGTTGTTATTACAGAAAAAGTAATTATTAAAACTAATTGCAATAACCTATACTATCTCCTTGTACTGTATGTGTGCATATGTGATTCAAGAGTGTATATTTGTTCCTAGCTGGATGTCCTGGGAACATGCCCAACCAGGTATCAGCAAAAGGGGCCTGTTCTTGTGAAGACAAGGGACTTAAACCTCTGCTCCCATCGCTCTTCTGGTTGGACTTCTGTGCAGTCGGTTGTTCTTCCCCATGTGTCGGTAAGTTTTGGGGACTGATTCTTCCACAGGGCCTTTTGACTTATTTGAAGAGTGTGTCTGCCCAAACTTGAGTTCGTAGCAAGGAAATGGTGATTATTATTCTCCCTGTAATGTCTGTTATTCACAGAATTTGTTTTAATGCAAATTTGCATTGTAATTGATGAATATTATAGTATAAATGCAAGAGGTTTTTAGGCACCTGGATTAAACTGTCATTAAAATATGTTATAGACGTAAACTGAAAGTAGACTGTGGAAGGGAGGAATAGGGAGATGTGAGTAAGAAAAAAAACATGAGAAAAAGAAAGTTATTATTTCTAGGAAACTTTGGAAAGACAGTTTTCTAAATGCCAGACTTACAGCTTTCCACTGTTGACAGCAAATACAGTCAATGTTTGTATCTTGTGCTGTTTTTATTAGGTGAATATTACCTGTTTCTTTTATTGTTCTAGATAGTTGTAATTTACCAGTCTTTTGCTTTTTTTCTTATTTGCTTACCAGAAAGATCTGATTAACATTGAGGCTTTGTGAACTGAAATTAATTGACACCATTTGATGCTGACAGTTAATAGCAATTGTTTTTCAGCTATGAAAAGCTAGGCTAAAATGAGGAGGGCATTAACCTCCACAGGCTGGGCACTGTCAGAGGTGTAGACAAGAGACTTCCCACTGTCCCAGAACTGGAATCCTCTGTGAAGCTGGGAGAGAAAGGATTGAGTAGGCTGACATAGGTCATCAAGAATCTTCCTGAAGTATCTGTTCTTCTCAGTCTGAACAGCAGATCCTGTCTTCCGAGCTGGAATGTGCTCAGAGCATTACGGATGGAGTCCTGGAGGAGGCCAAATGTACTGAGTCCGACCGCGTGACGCTGTTCTCTCGCCAGGGCAGTGGGGCAGAGACACAGACACAGTCTTCACTCAAACTCTTGCAAGTGCAAACAGAGACACTCTACAATAAAGGTAACTTTATGTTTCTGGTATGTTTCTGCTAAAGTAAACCAAATTTATTTCCTAGAAGAATATTGTGAACTCATCTTGCCTGTGAGAACTCTTTGCACCTATGATTTGCACATTTAATGTATTAAACTGTTTTCAAGTGGGTGTTTTTACAGGCTGGGCCGAGCTGTCCCTTCTTTGAGGGCTTGGGCCTGCCATAACAAAACTGTGTGGATCTTCAAAACGAGGTGGGTCTCCAAAAGTGACGATCCATAATGGCCAGCTCCTGTTTATCTACTTTACATACCTAGTGCCCTTGTATGCAGAGCATCAGCCTTCCCATGTCTGTAGACAACTCCTACTTTATATACAAATGGAGCCTGAATAATTGCAAGTCCTAATGGAACTAAGGACATGCCATATCTGAGAACTGTTTCAATTTTCACTCCTTCTTTGCTCTGTGTGTTTCTCCTTAGGAAAATGATTTTACTGAAGTCCCTGGGTGGCTTGCCTGAGGAGTGAATTCAGAGTGCTCAACTCTATAGGTTGAGAAACAGTTTTTTTGGTCTGTTTCTAAATAGTTGTTTGGTTCTCTTTTTAAAGGAACACCCAAATTGCCAGGATGCTTTGTTTAAAATTATACCAACATAAGATGAGAGGATTCTTCCTCAGGAAGAGGTTCAGAGCCAAGCCATTAATTTTTCTTGGCACCTAGATCTCCTGTTGTTTTTTTGGGTGGTTGAAGTGTGGGATGAGTGATTAGATGACATTGGAAAAGGTGATTAATGTAAAGTAGCAGGGCCATATTGAGAGACATATGGATGGAAAATAGGGCTTTTTCATGTGTATTTTGTCTTGTTTCTGTGACTCTTTCTTTTGGGTCACACTTGTCTTTATTCTGTTGTGTTCTTAAATTCAAGCTGACTGCAGGCATTCATATTCATCCCTTGGCTGTACTGTGCCTACAGAGACTCTTACAGAGAGAAATAAAGGCTCAGAGAGAAACTTTCCCCTTGCATATAGGGTGAACCACAGCAAACAGCCAGCAACCACCAGAGATCTGATTTTTCCTTTACGTTCCGTTCTGCAGGGGACTCTGAGGATCTATATGTGACCAACATTCTCTATGAAAGGGAGACAGCTAAGAGGGAAGTCACTGGAGGAGAAGTGACTGAACTGGTGTGGAAGCTTTGCTCAGCACACAGTGCGAGTTATGAGGTAAGCTGTACACAGCCTTATGAGGCTCTTTGGGGACTGAGAATTCTCCTGCACAGATAAGATGTGACCAGGAGAGCAGCAATTTAGAAATACTGAGGCCTTCCATCATTTTGGACATTTTTAAATGTGGAATTAGAGAAAATGGTTTGAAGCATTGTTTTCTTTTATAAACAATAAATCACAGTCAAAACATCCTGTAGCCCCTGAATATTAGGCAAAAGCAATTTTGAATTATATTCTAAATGAATATGAAAGAAAACATCCCAAGTTTTTGTTCTGCTGTGAAAAACCAAAAACGTAAAAAGGGTCTGGTTTGGGTTGTCACTGGCAGTTTTGATACTTTATTGTAAAACGTCATTTTTACAGCTTTAGTGTGGGATACTACCCCTGGTAGTGCTGTTGTTGCCATGTTTATTGGAGTTCTGCTGTCCTTATACTGCCTCATCCCCTCAAAACAGTTTGAACATGAAACTCTTGCCTCTGGGTCTTGGCTGGTAGGTTCCTTGTGCTTCTGATGAACTCTACTAATAACCATAGTCTTTTCTGCAGATGCTGCTTGGGTCCAGAGGGAATCTCTGCCCCCTAGACCATTTTCATTGGTGAAGGCTGCTAAGATAGGGTGGAATCTAACAGTCATGTGGAACAGGGAGTGGCTTAAATACTTTTTATGATGACTGTCATTCTAGATGAGGGTCTGCCTGTCTCCTTAGCTCACTTAGGTCTTGTATTTTTTGTTGATACTGGCAGCAGCTGAATCAGTAATTGTCACTGTGTTTGAAATGAAGATCCCTATCTCTGTGAAACTGAGAGGTTATCAAGAACACCTGTTATGTACAATACAGAAGGATCAACAGATGATGGTGCTTAATCACTGTTCACCTGAGATCAACCGGGGACAGAGAGGACATTTCATATTCTATTGTCCTTCAAATAGGGTAGTTCTTGCTAGTAGTGAACTTTCTACACAGAAAAATAAGGAAAAAAATGTCACTGTGAAAACAGAGGAACCATTTTTGGTCAAGATATTACTAGAAAACAAGCATGGTCTAATGGGGAGGGCACTAAACAGGGCATTGGTGCCTCCGTGAATTTGCCACTGATGAGTTTAATCAGATCATTCCTGGTATAGTCCCTGTCCTCTGATGTTCTTGTCTTGTTAGATTGATTGTACTTTGGAGCAAGGTTATTTCCTGTGCAGAGGGACTGAAATCTCTCCTGTAAATGCACATGGTTACAAGTGATGCTAACAGAAAGCTTCAGACCCAGCAGAGAAGGCACTCAGTTTCCTTGGTTTAGATTAAGTCCCATGTCAAAGAACAGAAGCTCTGCCTGTCTTTCCCCTGAGCGGGACACAGATACTGGGGGATGGAGTGGAGGCTTTATGGGGACTGGAGAGGAGTGCAGTGCTGGATTCCAGCTCTGCAGTGATATCCTGGGTGTGTTCACCTTTCTCTTAGCATCACCTGTGATTCATGTTTTATGTGTGAGACTTCAGGGGAAGGCACAGGGTGGAGCAGGATAAGTCACAGCTGCTGAAGCCAGCACCTTCAGCCAGCTGTGATAAATTCCAGCCCCAGACCTTACCCCCAATCTGTTAAATGGTGATCATATTCTGACCTGGTATCACAGCCTGACAAAGGCCTTGGCACCGGGCTGAGGGGAAAGTAGTAGGTGGCCTTTGTGGGTGTTGGAATATTTGGGATAGACTTCTGTCTCTGCTTAAAAGCAGGTCTGACATTTCTTTTAGCTGCATGCTGTGGAGACTGGGGCTATGGAGGGCTAAGAGAGCCATATAATAATGGTTGGTGCTAATATAGAATAGAAGCAGCCTCTTTGGGAAGGGTAACACTTAATTCCATGTGGTTGTCAGTATGAAATGGTGTTTAGGCACAGGCTAGAGGGCCACATACTGCCTGGAAAATGTTGGAAAAAGAAATTACTCCAGCAGACCTGAGAAATTTTCTCAAATTCTACCTTCTATGTAACACTCTTAATTCAGTGTCTTTGAAAGAATGGAGATAAGTTTTCCCAGTAACAGTGGGATGTCTCCAAAGAGGCCTGCTGGCTTCATGTGTGGGAAATTAGTTTTGTAAATCACTAAGATTAGCACAAGTAGCTGCTGTCTGCGCCACTGCCTAAAAGAGAGGTGAATTATTCATCATGTGCCCCTCCCAGCACAGGGTTTGATTGTCTGTCAACCATTTTCACTGTTTCAGAGTGTTCTTTCTGTGTGACAAGACATTTCAAAGAGAATCTTTATCATCCCTCATTTCAACCAATAAAATGTCCTTTGGGCCGGGAGAGAAGTTATGGGAATGGCCACAGCGTTGCTTGGGAGACATCTGCGCTGTTGTGCATGTATAGCTTGTTTGTCCCTGTATTGTTTGACTCTGAATGAGGTGAGATTATGCATTTCTTTCAGGACACAAAACCAAGAATAAATGGAAGGGAAAATCTCCAGCTCCAGGGAAAACAGTGAAGGGATGAGAAAATGGAGGTGGAGACTTGTGTCATTTCCAAGGAAGCAAAGTTGTTGTTTAATTTTTTAGTGCTATTATTAGACAAGATTGAATTTCAATGTGGATATAGATTAGCTAATGGACCATTAAGTGAACAAGCTGCATACTGACAAGGAATGGAAAAAGGGATGGAGAGAAGGGACCCTCTCTTGAGAGAGGTTGGAGAAAAGCCTGTCACACCACTTCTGCTGGGGCTGTGTTTCCAGTGACTGGCTGGCTTTTGGTGCTTGGTCAGTAGTTCTGCTCAGTGTGGCTGTGTATACACTGAGCAGTGTGGGCAAGAGTATGTCAGATTTGCTTTGCTTTGCTCCTAGACCCCAGTAAAAAAAGTTTACTTTCAGGGCATAATCTTTCATTTTTGGTTGTTTTTTTTTCCTGGTAAGCATTCTAATTGCTTGCTTCTACCTAGTTTCTTTTTTTAAAATATGGCAGGTCTGCAGGTAGAAGGAAAAACAAGCTTCTGTGTAGAATAAAACCTAGGCTTTCTTATGTTTCTTTCAGAGGTGGGAATAGAAGTCAGATTTGAATGTAGATTGTTATTATGATTCTACAAATAGAGGAATTTCCAATCACAGCTCAATTTCAATGCAGCCGACCTTAAAAAATGAAAACAGCCCTCCTGGTCAGACAGTTCATTCTAAAACTTTATTATTAGAAAGTAAAAATAGCTGTTTCTCTGCAAAATTTTGCACAAAGTTATTAGATGGGAGCTTGTCTAGTCAGCAGGTGTGAAGCAGAATGAAGTCAGTCTATAGTCTAGGATTGGATCACCTGAAAGTACATCAGTCTGGCAGTTTTAACTTGAGCTGTGCTGCAGGCTCCAGCTGATGGGCCCTCTGGGCTCAGCAGCAGCTGCACACGCAGCTCCTTGTGGTGAGATGTGGGAGTATCCCCAGCCCCTCAGCTGTACTGCCCAAGTGGATTTGCCTGTGGAAAAATGCACTTAAGGCCCACGCTTTAGAATTGCTTTTAAAAAAATATATAAAACACAGTTCTCTGAATATTTTATATACCATAAAATGTAATCTCTTTCACTAGCTCCATAGTGTCCAGGTTTGTAATTTCTGTTGAAAATAGACCTTAGTGGTAATAATGGGATGGAATGGAATAGGAGAGAATGCATGTAGATCTATCTGAATTTTAGCTACGGAATGATAAATGTTAACAGAATTAATACACATATGAAAACAAATTTTAATTTGATGAAATTAATGTATTATTTCTAAAAAGAATAAAAATCCCAAAAGAATAAAAACATAAAGTATATCTATGTTGGATCTGACAAATTACTCCCTCAGCCCATCAACAAAACAGTAAGAAAATACTCAGACTTCTAACTGAAAGACAGCTTCTTGTTACTGAAAATGTCTTGGCAGTCTTAAATTAAAATCAAATGCTGGCACTGGGTTATTCCATGTTTTCATTGCTTTTTGGACTAGCTCCTGGAAGGAAGGTCGGGAAGTCAAAGTAGGTCTCTCCCCAAACCTTTGGAAATGTGACTTAGTGGAATTAGACTTTGTTTGTATGACTTTTACATGAAGAAAAATGTTTTCTTTGGAACCAGAAACTTAGTCCTATGTCTAAGCTTTTCACGTCTGAGGTGAATAAAGCATTGAAGTGAATCTGACACGGACCGCGTTTAAAACTTACACGTTA
Source organism: Dryoscopus gambensis (assembly GCA_013389985.1). Taxonomy (NCBI): domain Eukaryota; kingdom Metazoa; phylum Chordata; class Aves; order Passeriformes; family Malaconotidae; genus Dryoscopus; species Dryoscopus gambensis. Next base: position 240,836 of record WEIT01025500.1, on the reverse strand, counting down.
TAAAGTTTCATTAAAATGAACATACAAGATGCTGTATTGAACATTCTGCTAATTTTTCAAGTAATGAGACCTATCTTTCTTGAACTTCGGATCAGGTCTCAGAGGAACACATCCATGTGCTATATAGCCTTTAAAATACCAGGTAAAATGGCTGCTGTATGATGTAGCAATTCCTCTTGGCGAGAGAGAACAGCTCTTCTGCCTCTGTTTCCAGCTAGTCCTGTGCTGCCTGCAGAGGTAAGGGCAGTTATCCTGGGCTTTTCTGCAGTAAGATGCAGTAATTTCGCACAGCCCAAGGGTTCTCAAGTGAAACTTCTAGGTGTTGCCCAAACCTCAGTTAAATGATCGTTCGCATAAACCTAAGATTAAAATACAGTTAGCTTGACTATTGTTTCATTTGTGTCAAAGCCATGTCAGCAGTTCTGGTCATAAATCAGGATCATGCTATAAAAACTCAGAGAAGATTATGACTTTCTTGTCTGGATTGTAACCACAGGGTTGCATTTTGGTTTATTATTCATTTGTATGCCACTGGTGTGCGTGGTGGTCACTGAGCACTGTTGTCTGAGGGACTGACTGACATCCAGTGCAAAAGCCCCTCTCCATATATGTTTGCAGTCTGGAAAGAAAAGCAAGTGAGGGAAGGAATGCAAGGACACAGGGAAGAAAGGAGGGTTTACTCTCAGGTTACATTGTAAATCAGTGGCAATGCCAGTATAGCCTCTTGTGCTCTGTTCTCTGAAGCTGGTTTCTGCACAGCAGGAATATTACAGTTGTGGTTGTGCCCTTACAGACTGCCGACCTTTTCATGACTCTCGTGTTTGAGCTTCGACATCTTTCTCTTGAGGCATTAAGAGCACTACGGCAAAGATCTTCATTTAAGTGCAGAGACAACTGGTAAGGCTCCTTTAGTAACTGTACTCAAAAACATACAGGAAATAAATGTTTTGCAAATATTTAAAATAGTTAAATGTTTTAAATCTCTGCCCAGATGTTGGATTTAAATTTGGAGCATTTTAAAGGAATAATTTGTATTGCAGATCTTGTTTATGTAGCAGAGGGATGATATTCTCTCCTTACTGAATGAATGTTATGTATGAAATGGACTTGTCCCATGCCTGTTCCCACACACAGACTTCCTGCTTCCGAAGCAGTGTGAAGGGGAAACCTGAGTCACGGCTTGGATGGAAATCAGTTCTGCTGGTTTTAAGCTTATGTTGCCTCTTGTTATGAAAAAGCTTACCTGGATCTGTACCTTCAGTGCCCTTAGTAGTTGTGGGGGAGAGGAGACAGATGTCAAGCTGGGAGTATGGATGTGGGAGAGCTGTGTCTTTCAGTTACAGCTGGATCTCAGGATGGTTCATTCCAAATGTGGAACTGTGGCTTTAAAGATCAAGGCCCTACTCCTCTGCAGTCAGGAATAGTTCTGATCCAATGGTTTGAGACTATCAGAAATACTAATGCAGTATTATTTAAATCAGTACTAAATTTTTCTCCTTTCACAAAATTGAAAACAATGAAACAATTCTTTCATTTGGCTTCAGTACAAAATGTCATCAGCCTGTTTGAAATTAATCTAATGCCAGGTTTTATGTTTGCAACAATATCTTTAATGTTACTTGATGTATAAGGGGCAAATTTTGTTTTGGGTTAGGTTTATTCTCATCCTTTGACAAATAGTCGGGCTAATATTCTTCAGTATTACACAGTAATTAGACTACTCCACCTCTTTTATATTAACTTTAGACTGATTTTACTCAGGATATGGTTATTAAATTTAGGAGTGAAAAAGAATCCCATGCAGACTACTCTCTGATGCTTTTACACCATTTAGTTTAACTGCTTTCTAGTTAATGCAAAAGTGTCCTTTTATCAGTGTAGGAGGGAGGTACAGAGTATTTACAGAGGGACTCTTAAGAGCTGAAATGTGTATTGTCTATCATGCTGGTGTAAGCTTTCCCCTTAGATAAGGTCTAAAAAAGCATAGGAAGTACAAGCCAGTCAATTCAGTTTTAATATTTTAATTTGTTACTGTTACAGGTGAGATGAAAGGAAAAAAACACCTTGATAAAAAAATCAGGGCTTAAAGGTACCCCAATCTTTAGAAATCAAACCTGGGATATGATGCAGCTTAATTTTCAGAGAAAGCAACTGAATATTTTCTTGAAAATCAGGTTAGATACAGTTCTTGACACACCAGTGCACTTCCATCCCGTCCTGGCTGAGGCATATTTCCATAAGGCCACTAAACCAAAAGAAAATATTGATTTCTGTGGAACCTGTCATTTGCTAAGCCACTGGACTTTTATTTACTTTGAAAGAAGCCCAGCTTCAATGTATTTGTTATGTGATTCTTGAGTATTTTGGTCATTTCAGATTTGCTGTACTTTTTTCTTGTGTTCCAGGCAACCATTAATAGATGCTCTCCCGTCTTGTGCTACAGAAGCATGTGTTGTCCTAATGAAAGACCTCATAGCTTCTGGAGAAGTAGAGGAAGACAAAGTAGAATATTTCTTCTGGTCATTTGCATTCATTTCTAATCCCACCTCAGGCATGATTGAATCTCTTGCTGTGAGTGGATGTGGCTTTTTTAATTTTTAATGAATCTAGGTGGCTCATAATTTTTGTGTTTTACAGTGCAATCTTTTTCACAGATTTGTACAAAGCTCTGTCCAGGTAATTTTGTTGAGATTGAGTTTTAGTATGTAAATATTTTGATACATTTATTATCTGTGGTATGTTACAATAGTCATTCTCATGACTTTTCTGAAACACTTTGTTCTTTTCATACTTGTTTACAGCCTTTGCTGAAGTCACCTAGAGCAAGCCAGAGCTGCTTCTTGGGAGTTACTGCTCTTGTACATAGGTTTTGTTCAGCTCACAGCTCCTGTGATCATGTGCATGCTGTGCAGAGTGTGATAAGGAGTCTTGGGAAATTTTTGGGAGGAAACTGTACCGTGCAAGATTCAGAACATCTCAGCAAGGTATTGGTTATAGAGAGGCATATGATATAGTACTTTACTTTTCTGTTACCTTTATGGTCTAGAATGTGTTTGATGAAAATAGTGTTCACTGGATTTCCAGAAATCTGTGAATACAAGTTTAGTAAATTAATATTCCTCACTAGAATGGGCTGATAAAATTTTGTGATCCAGCAAGTACACCCTAGCAGTATGGGTGTTCTTATGTGTGGAAATAAGGAAAAGTCTTAGATTTCCTTATGAAGCAAACTTCATACTGTTGATCAGTGTGAAGAACACCCACCTGTTGACAAATTATCATTTTAATTCAGTTATTGTGTGCAGAACTCCATGTTGAATCACTAAAAGGTCAAAATACCTGTGATCAAAAGGGACAAACTATCAAAGTACTTGAGAAACTTTTCCAGTATATAAAATTTGTGACTTTTGCTTTTCTGTTGCAATGCAGACTTTAAAAAATGTTTATGTATTACCCTAGGTCTAAGCCAGGTTCTACTTACAAGTGCCACATGGCATTAGAGTAGAACAGCAGTCCATATGTGTCTTGTCCTCCCAGTAAAGCCAGAGTATAGGTGGTACAATAGGGGCTGCAGTAATTATTTTAAACAAAGTTTTGCACAGAAACTGTTAGTGCTATAAAGTTCAACGTACAGCTGACAGCACATGGAGAGCTTTCTGTTCTACCTTGATTTGCATTTACAGATGAAGCTGGTGTTGAAAGCCATCGGAAACGCGGGACTGGCAGCAGCTTCGCTGGCTCCTGCTTTGAGCTCATGTGCCTCCCTGAAGAGTCATCCCGTGGAAATTCGCCTCGCTGCTGTCCAGGCCTTCCGGCGCATTCCCTGCTCTGTCAGGGTACGTGATTTACTGCCAGAGGTGACTGATGGCTTCCTGGCACTGCCACAGATTTGGGAGTTTTGGAATAGTTACAAAACACGCAGATAAGCAACAAGTGTAGAAGTGTTCCAGCAGAGCCCCTCTGCTGTTGGAGAAGAGGGTAGACCCACCCAGATGAGCAGAGCTATAATGTGCTTTGCTGCAGTTGAGGTAACACACCCAGTGACTGAGGCAGTGTTTGTGACTTCTTAATTAGTCACTTCAGCTGTGTGCCTTATGTCTGGGGGCATTATGGCTGAGAACCCACATGACTTGATTTTTCCCATAGTCTGTTTCACTGTTTCATTCTCTGAAATACAAAGTATTAATGTGAGAAGCTTGTTGTGATTTGCAATACACTGCCATAGTTAGAACATTTTGTTAAATGTTTTAATGGAAGAAAGTTTAAAACTTATTTCTCTCTAACACCTTGATACTTAAAAGAATGGCAAAGCCAGGACTGCTGGCCTGGGCAAAGCTGACGGTCCTGCTCCAGAAGAGCAAGAGGTTCCTCATGGACTTGCACTTGGAGAAGCATCTTTCTATGGCTTTTTAGAATTTAATTTCAGCATGGGTTGGTGTGATTCACTTGTTCTGCAGTTCTGAAGCTTGATGTTGCTCATTAGACCTGTTCAAAGTATCAAGTCTGTATGTTGTCATATACCACATCATTGTCTAGCAAATGAACTGCTGAACTGGGTGGACTGGGGTTGTTAAATGATAATAAAAATATTAGTAGTATCAGTCACCAGTTTCTTAATTCCTGGCAGTTCACAAAAAAAAAAAAAAAAATCTTTGTTGATACCGGGGAAATAACTGAACAGAATAAATTTGTTGTAGTCCCGCTCTTTGACTGAGGCCAGAAATAATGATGTTAATAGCCTGTGAACAAAACCATGGCCACTGTTGTTTGTGTATTGGCTGTGGCACATGTGAGAGATATGATAGACAAGTCTCCCCTGTGGTGGAATAAAACCATCCTTAACAGTTGTGCTGGCAAGGGAGGCTCTGTATTGCAGAGTCCCATATCGATTTGTCAGTATAGGATTCAAGGTCATAATGACAGTTTGTTCAGGAAATTTGTGGATAAGGTAGTATAGACAACATGTACATACATTTGTATCCATGTTACACAAAGGGACTTTGTCAGGTGTAAGGCAATGGCTATAAAGATAGCAATAGCTCTTTGGGAACAAAAAACCCGCCTGGACCTGAAAGTGCACATGAGCTGTTTTAGGGGAATAAATCATAATTGTCTTTATATTTTTATCTTTCTTTCTTAGAACGCTATATTAGTTCAGTTGTATCAAGCAACCAGTGAAGATGTGGAAATAAGAATTGCTGCTTATTATATAGCAATGAAATGTCCTCATGAAGAGTTATTTAAACAAGTACAAAAGACTTTGCTGAAAGAAACATCCAGCCAAGGTCAGCCAAGCATCTACTGAAGTCTTACATGTTCCTAACTGATACTTCAGTGGGACATTTACTTTGCAGGTGTAATGGTACAAACCTATATCAATTTTTATTTCGTCTCAATGCTTTGTAGATTGTTTCTAAATGATATTTGTATGAGTGTGACATTTTATATTGAAACTATGATACTGTTAGTTTAGCAATAGTCAGTAAGGACTGACTTTTCATAGAATTAGTTCCTTCTACTGGCAGCGTTTCATTCACTGAAGGCTCTTGAGAAGGACGTATGGAACAGCCTTGATTCTCAGTGCATTAAAAATACGAATGGATAACTACAAATTGCATTTTGTTAAGGTGAGAAAGAAGCAGGAGGCAGAAAAAAAAATGTTGCAATATTCTGAAATGATTTCACCACATTCAGTGAAGAATACCTCTAGACTAATCCTTTGCATTTACATATGTCAAGAAGAAGCAAACATGAGAAGGGTATCTATAAGATTGTTTGCTGGCAGATGAAAGCAGGCTCTGTCTGCACTGTGTCTGGATCCTGGCCAGCCCTGACTTGGAACTGGTATCCATTTTCCCAGGATGTTATGTCCGGGCCAGTGTATCCTGCAGTGGTGGTGAGTTCAGGCTCAGCATTGTGCTCACCTGCTGATGTGGCTTGTGGCTCGGAGGGCACTCGTTCCTCTCTGTTCAGAGTTCAGACACAGAGAAATTGCATGCACCTCAAAAATCCTGTTAAGGTGTACCCTCAGTGACTCCTCCACATGACTCCATGCAGAAAATGTAATTTGTCTGTTTTATGAAGGAGCTCTATAAGTCCATCCAAAATGTTGTATGCTTTAAACAATTTAATGCAGTACTCATGAATATCCTTAATTTCTTTCCTTTGTCTTTTGTTGATGTGACAGCTAAATAATTTATATAATATATGTTTGAATAACAAGTGCTTTTGAAGGCATAGGGCACATGTTAGTTTTTAGTTCCCCTGTTCAGAAAATGGAATTTGAAAAAAAGAAATGGTGTTGTGAAAAATGCAGTTACATCAGTATTCAGTGTCTGTGCAGTGAACTAGCATTGGAGCCTATCTTTTATCTTCAGGAGACAAAAAAGCCACTATTTAAGAGCCAGACTCCAGAACATATGGGAAATATTTGCCCCCCACAATACAGCACATACACGGCCAAACTGGGACACCACAGAGTGTCATGCAGAAATACTAATTCTGAATCACAATTGTTTAATTGTATGTGCCCTTTTTTTGTTTAAAGTGCTGTTGCAGTTGGTGCATCAGACTCGTTTTAATTATGCTGAAAATGAATGAATTCTGTTGTGGTCAGGGGAATGGCTTACAATTAATGGTGGTATAAATAAATAAAATTTTTCCCGTATCTGTTTTTAAAACTCTTGTAATTTTTCTCTGATTTCCAAATGCTTTTCTTTGGTGAATTTTAGTGGGCTCCTTTGTTTGGAGTCATCTCTCTCAGCTCCTGGAGACGGATGATCCATTGAAGGGGCACCTTCGAGATTCTATTCCTGATGAAATCCTTAGCAAAGATTTTGACCGGGAGACATGGAAATACTCCTCATATTCTGATGTCACGTTTCACTCAGGTATGTGGAGTTTTAGAACTTAATGCTTTGCAGCATATGGATTATTAAAATCCCACACGGCTTTTCTGACACTTTACGAGTTTCTCCAGAGAACTTTGATTTTTATGATTTTAGTACTATCCAAACATGGTAACGTAAGCTTGATTCTGCTTTGACCTTAATTGAAGTATATGAAATGGATTTCCAGCAAACTAGATACCATGCACCTTTGCATCTTGTGAGAGAGGAAACTAAGAACCACTGAACATTTAAGATTATTTTTGTGAGCATCAACTTTTAATTCCTTCCTTAGTTAACTTCCTTTGCAGCAATAGGGGACTGGGATGGATTTTTTCCTCCTGATTCATGTGCTACCCTTGGTATAAGAAAAGAGTCAAACTAGTTCCTTCCTGTTTTACTATCTGTTCATTTGTTTTCAGTGAAAATGCTAGATGATGTTTTTCAGAGTCACATTTTGCTTTTCTGTCCATTTCTTCCAGTGCATTTATGTATCTTATGTTTTATAAATACTTTCCTTTTGATGTTCATGAGATAATACCCAGTAATATCCAGTAAATTAGGAATTCCAGTAAATGGAAGTTACTTACAGTAGTGTCTTTGCTGTATTAAAAAGGTAGAGTTTCACCTATTGACGATGTTTCATTCACCGTCTTCTTATTGAGTGGAGTAAAAGTTTTACAAAGAATTATGAATTTTGCAAAGTGTATGAGAACAGCTGATCTACAGCTGACAGACATCTGGTATTTTCCATTGCAGCTGGTGCAGGTGCAAATATGGAAGCATCGGTGGTCTTTTCTCCTGCATCTTTTCTGCCACGATCAGTCATGACAAATTTGACTGTTCACCTTATGGGACAGGCTATAAATCTCCTGGAGGCAAGTTTATGGATTTTTTAATTGTGGGGGTTTTTTATTCCCCTCCTCAAATGACACTTGATATATTGAAGTACAAAACATTTTCTGTTTTCCTGTTGCTGTTCCTTTAGCAGAGTGTGCTTTTCACTGCTGTAGCACAGTTGCCTCAGCCTGGTGAGTCCTCTGTGTAATGGGCTTAGTCAAAATAAAAGCACTGTCATTCTGCTAGTGCCATGCACTGGGAAAGTGACTTACACTCAGATCTTGTTGATTCAAATGAAACATTAAGGTCAGTGCTTCCTGAGACACTGCTCTGGCTCCCGTTTAGGATAGTAAGGCTCCTTTTCTTGATGTACAGTGGAAAATGGATTGGCTTGGGTACGCCATTCCTTTAATACAGCAGACAGACTCATTTGTACGTAGCTGAAGTCACTGTTCTAGTGCCATTGAGCATCCAGTGCTTGGGATATTTCAATGACCTGCTTGCGACCTCATCATCTTTAGCTGTGCCTCTGCTGTGCCAGGTAACAATGTGCACGTGAAAGAAATTAATGTAGCCTTCAGATCTCAAGTTTAAGCTTGCAAGAGGACAAAATATTTTTTTCAGTGTCACATACCCTGGATTTATGTGTGTTAGTAATTCTGTTTTAAGTACACTTCCAAACAGAATCTTATTTCAGAGCATGAAAAGGTTAGTGTTTTCCAGCCAAAATACTGTTTTCAACATAAAAATAACAGTAGCCCCTTCTGGCCCTTCATGGTGTAACCACAGTACCTGAATGAAAAAGGATTTGTATTTTGGACTGAGCTTTGCATATCTAATTTTTATGGGAAGATTTAATACTGAAATATTCGGTATTGAATGCTGAAGGAGGTAGAAGGCTAAACTAGACTACTGTGATCTTGCTTGGCAAATCTTTTCTGTTTGTGGCATCTGGCTGTATATTTGATTTTCTGCTTTAGAGCTGGCCATGGCCTGTATGTGTCACTGTTCGGCTTTTCACCGCTGTATGCTTTTCACTAGGTTGGTGTACGATTGGAGAATGCTGAAACTCTCATAGAGAAGGGTTTTGGGCCAAAATCTGCTACTTTCAGTGACTTTTTTTTTGGAAATACTAATGAAGAAAACCACAAGTCAGAAACCCCAGTGGAAACAGCAGAGAAAGTCAAGCAGAGGAACCCAACTTCGAAGCGATATAGCCCTGCTGATCATCCTGTGACTAAGTTTGGCAAGCCAAAGCTGAGAAAAACAAACCTAAACTGTCTTGGTAGAAAATACAGTAAGATGAATGAGTTAGTCAAAAAGGTAACTGAACCCTTAGATCTCGGAAAAATTAATGATGTTTCCCAGTCAAGCACAGGGCCCCATCTCGCACTGGACAACTACTCTGGATTGCTGTGACTCCTTTGTCTAAAGCACATGTAACTCATTCTGCTCACTTGCAGAGAATTTAACAGCTGCAGAAAATGCAGAGCAGCAAAGAGCCAGATCTTTAGTATTTTTCAGATTGTTTTATTGTCTCAAAACAATGATACTCAGGCATGGGATTATGTTGCCTGTGTTTCAGGCTTCCTCTCATTATTTTGAGCTCTGGTCCCTTTATGATGATGTGCTTTTGTCTATTGGCTGCTGTGCCACTGTAAACAGCTACTTGATGTTGAGTTCCTGAGTCCTGTTGTTTGCAATCTAACTTCCCAGTTTGATGTCAGATGTTACATTGACCCTTTGTGAGTTTACCCATTTTTTGAGAGAGCTATGTTTTATGTACACAGCAGGAAAGCTCTGAGAATTGACTTCAATTGTTGATGTATTAGCTGGAAAACTCAGGGACTGTGATCCATTTAGTTTGTCTTAGTTCATCTCTCTTCTTGGGACTCATCTTCTTAGGGTTTCTTCTTAGAGAGTTAGCTCATGATCATGTTGTGTTGCTGTGATATTATAGAATCATTAGGAGAGAAAATATAAAATTTTTACTTCCTAGCAGTTTATTTAGCAATCAAGGCGCCCCTAATGTTGTTTTGAGATTGTATTTTTCAAAGCTTCAACTGTTTTTGGGTATGTATTGCAGTACTTCTCCTTTGCCTATCATCTTAGGACTGGACATGAGCAGTGTTCATAGTGACAGCCAGCTGGTGTGGTATGGAGCTGAAGGTTAGCTGGAAAGAACAGCTACTAATCTGGGGTCTTAAGTGGTCTCCAAAGTATTTAAATGTCTCTTTACTAATAGCATAGCCTGCATGGAGGAATTGTTTATCTTGAGTTTGAAAGGAAATTATAACACCATTCCCTTTGATTTCTTTCTTTATCATGGCAGTTCACTGAGAGAACAGTAAGAAAGGAGGCACTGAAATGTGAGCTGAGCATGAAAATCTTTGGAAATGAACTTAGCTTCTTAGATTGTGAAGATTTAAGAAAACAAATGAAACATTATTCCTTAAATCTGGCTGAGCTGGCTGTCAAACTTCTGAAGGTAAAAGGAACCTTTTTTCTATTTGAAAGTAAAAGTCTTGAGAAACTGCTTTCTGACAGATATGTAAAAGATACAAAATATTACTTGTTGTTTCTGTAAATTGAACTCAATAAGACTCCAGTGAGTATTTGGTTTGAACAGCATTCAGTACATTAGGCAAAGACTTGTTCTACTGTCTAATGGTTCTTAACTCTTGCTTCTCTCATTCAAATCCATCCATGCTTAAGTGCAAATTCTTTTTTTAACTGGGATAGGACTGGTGTCTGCCTCATGCCATGGCCATATGCAGGCTTTGGGCTGCTTTCTTCTTTATGTCCCAGATCAGCTCAGGTAAAAGACCTTACACAATAGATAGATGCAGTCAAAAGTTATATCTGGCTCTACTGAGAGTCAGAATTGAGCTGACAATAGAATGCTCTATTGAGCATTCAAAAGTTGAATGCTGACTCTATTACCCAAAACAAAATTCTGGTTTTTGTTTGGCTTTTCTTCGCCACAGGGGCAGGAGGTCCAGTTTAATAAAAGGATGAGTTTGGCTACTGAAGAGTTGCAGTTTCCAACAATTTCAGGCTTTCCTGTTCAGCTGGCAGTCAATGCCTCAGCAGCAATCAACATGAAAATCAAAGGGAATGCAGATTTCAAACAACAGACCAATTTCTTTCTAAATGGATATATCAAGCCAAGGTAATAACTCCTGCAAATGCGCCATTTTCGCATATTACTGATGTAAAGTAGCAATTCCTGATGTGAAAGATTTGTGTGAATGCCTATTAATTAATTAGGAGATTCCTGAAGAACAAAAGCAGTCATCAGCCTTCTGTTGCTGAATGGTTGCCAGGGTGTCAGGGCAGCAGTGCTTTCCTGCCCTGCCTGTCTGATTTCGAAATCCCTTGCTGTGTTATTCCAGTACTGGTTTAAGCTGACTATTCCTCTCTATCTCTAAATCAAACTCCTTTAGGAGTCTGCTTGCATGCAGATGATTTTTTGAATGCTTTACCTGTTCCAAGTGGATTTTTGTCAGGATCAAACATGCTGTTACAGGTTATGGATGTACAAACCAGTGAATGATTTAACACTGTGTTTCCTTTCCTGGCTATTGTAGCTTTTGTACATATTGAACACATTACTAAACTTCACTAAGTGCTGTACAGACAGAGAGAAACTTGCCCTGTGATACTCAGCTCTAATCACTTTCTCTTTCTTAATATTTCATGCTGAACTCTGGGTTCAAATCCCTTCCAGTAAACACAGTAAAACCGTACTTTAATTTGTGTTAGAGAGTGTGTGTTGGTGTACGTGCAATCTTCTCAGTTATTTCCTGAAATGAAATAGTTCATTCCTTTAATCACAGGATATACTGTGTTACAGCATCAAACGCTGTGTATTTATTGAAGATGTTTAAATTAAGTGCTTTAAAAAGAAACTGCATTTCCTATAAGGATATGTACATGAATCTTTCAACAGTGCATTTGTCCAGCTTTCTGTCCAAATGGGAACTGCAGGGACTCTGGGACAAGCTGGCCTAAAGTGGTTATCAGGACTGAAGACATCTACTAGTCTTGATGGGGGAATCCAGGTGAAGAAAGGGAAAGAGCTCAAAGTTTTCTTGAACACTCCAGAAGAATCTATAGAGATAATTAATTTCAGGTAAGTTTAAGCAAGGGCATCTTCTAAAACAGTAACTGTTAACTTTCTCGAATCAGAGCTTAACTGACAGGTTGATTAATAGAGCAGAAATAGATTTTGTCAGAAAACAAGCTGTTTCAGTCTGACTCACAGTCCAAATCTGCCATTCAGAAGAAAAGGAAGGGGAAATGATTCTTTGCATTTTCTATTATTTTACCATTAAAACATACATTCATATCAACGTCTTATAACAAAAGATGGAAATGAATTTTTCATATTCCCCTGGTTTTTTTCTACTGAATATCAGTGCTGTTTCTGGAACTTTAGTGTCCAAAGAGGAAAAGCTTAGCATTGCTTTTGCAGATGGTATTTAGCAAAACATTGGAGTAATTCGGAATATGGTAATAATAAAATGTGCCCA
>WEIT01025500.1:171432-228172 GCA_013389985.1 Dryoscopus gambensis | reverse complement strand
AGGGCTCCGGGAAACTTACAGATATAATTCTGGTTCTGTCAGCTAGGATGGATGACAGACCATAATGAAAGTCAAAATAATCACAAACCTGTACTATGCACTGTTTGAACAACAGCCTGACTGAAGAGTCTGTTAGATGTTGCATTAACTGTCTTGCTCCCATCAAGTGCAGAGACCATGATTTTTGTATCAACAGTTTAATGAAGTCCTGAATCCTGGAAGAACTTCAAGACTGGAACAAAACTAATGTCCATACATAGCCTAAGGGGGAAAAAGGTATCTAGAAGCCAGGAAGTGAGCGGAGTTGCTATAAGCTGACTATACCAAATTGCTCAAAACAGAGAAATCTAATACTGACTGTAAAGAATGGCAGATGAATCTCAAGATACTGACAGATTAAACGTGAAAACTGTGGATAAAAGTCAGTGATAATTAGTAGAAATGTAGACTGACCATTGCAGAACTTCATCGTGTTTTTCACATCTGGAAGAAGGTGGAATATAACTGAGATTTTTGTTTAAATATTGCTGTAACTTTAGCATAATTGGTTTTTAATTATTGTTCAAAATTCTTGGTTATAGCTCTAAACTCTACCTCAGAGTGGTGAATGAGACAGAAGATGTAGATGTCTTCCAAGACCGTACAGAAACCAGATCTTGTACTAGGGAGGAAGGTGAGTCCAGCTATTATGTTTGTCTTAGAAATGCATTCTGAAATATCTGTGTCAGATCATTTTATTCAGTAGAGTTTCTTTTTTCACATAGTATTTCTAAAAGATCTACAGTGCAATGTTCATTTCCATGTTTTCTCTGTTTGCTGTTCTAACTGAATGTTCAACTGTTGTCTTCCACCAGTGTCTGAGATTATTGGCTGGCAGCTGTGTTCTGAAGTGGCCTATCCTGACGCAGACAGTGGTTTGGTTTTCCCCCTTACGGCACCTCTGAGAGTGGCAGTGACATTAACTAAGCGAGACCGAGGCCTGCAGCAGTACCTGGTGGAAGCTGCCTATAATTACATTGCTCAGGTACCACCGGCACGCTGGACTTAGGCTTTAGTTCTAGTTGGTTACTCTGGTGACAGAGGGGTAAATCTCAGTACTGCATATTCAACCCTCTGGGTTCCAAGGTCTACGTTATTATCATTCCCACTGTAGTGGGAAGATGTGTTGAACACAAATTACTGATGCTGATAGTAGATGCGTACTCTTTTTGTCTACGAAACAGCACACACAATCTGTTGTCTCAGTGTGAGAGATTGTTTTGTAAATGGTGTGCCAATGAATAATGTGGTTATCCTTCTTTTCTTTCAGGAGAATTCATGGATCCCAAGTGAAGCTGTCTTTCACTTCTTCATTGGGACTCCAAAGTCAGACTTGAAAAGAGATGTTGGTGTTGACCTAAGTTTTAGTGTCCCACAGAAGAAATTCAGAATCCAATTTATACAACCAAAGAAAAAAATTGAGATTGCTGGTAGGTTTTTCAACTAAGAGCCTGATCATCAGCTAATATCAGTTAGGAGAACTTCATTACAATTAACTGAGAAATATCAGTATATTTCAGTTACTAATCTAATGCTGAAATGACATTATTATGTGATAGCTGTTTAGTTTCCTGCTTTAGGTAGCACCCATTCCCAATGGAGTTTACATGTTGGTTAAGACTACATTTTGCACAACCAGAAGTTCAGTACCTGGTTCATAAAATCATGTTAAAGAAGAAAGCTGTTACCAGGATTGATGAAGGCTAAAGTACATAGTGGATTGTTCTGACATTTTTACATATGCTGAACTTACCTTACTGTTTCAGTTTGCTGTGTTCTGTTAGTTATGATATGAAGTTATGTGTTGCAAAATCAGTTAAGTACTGACTATGGTTTGCCATGCATTATAATAAAAAATAACATTTTAATCACAGTTCAACATAGAACACAAAATCTACAAACCTGTTGAGGAAATATAAACTGATAAATAAAATACATGGTAATAATATAGAGAACATATTTCAGCTTCTTTGGCATGCTTGTCAAGTGATGTTTTTTGCTGATGTATTCTACCATATCACATATTTAGAATTTTCCACTCAATTTTTATTTTTTTTTTGATCCTGGTTATTTCCAAATGGATTGCAGGGAAGATTTACCTACACTGTGCAAAGCTTTGTGTGCACAGCATTCTGAGCTCCTGAAATGTCTCCACAGCACAACACAATTTACAAGTTTTAGCACAGGCCTAAAGGAAGTGTATAAATCAGTTCCAGAACCAAGCTGTTTTTGTTGGGGACAGCTTCATTGCCTCCTCTCAATTATTCTCCTCAGAATATCCTTTCAAAGTTACTAGTTTATTCTGAGGACACTTTGCAAAATGCCTTTGCAAATTCTCATCCTAACTTTTTACCTCTGAGCTGATATTTATTATATTTTTACTATCTCTATATCTATGGTTCATAACCGGAACAACTATCATTTTGAGTACAGTTTTATGATGCATCACTGAACAGCAAAGAAAAATTAAAGGGTTTTGTTTTTCTCCAAGGGAAGATTGAGTTTTCTGAAAATTCACGAGTTGGACATCTGGAGCTGATAGTGGATGGCCGAGACATGTATTACATTAAGGTATGTTTGTATTTCATGAGCTCGCATTCTAGGATGAATACTTACATAAAAGCACAGAAAAGAAAGGCAATGAAAATACACCTATTGAGAACCAGTTTTGTGAGCAATGCATCAGAGAAATTACCTGTTCTCCTTATTACATATTTTTGAGATAGACTCAGTGCTAAATTTTAACCTAAATATCTATGAGACTGCCAACATTTTCAGTTACACCGTATTAATTTCTGGCCTGGTATTGCAACATTTGTAGTGATTTCAGTCCTAAAACCAGCACAAGCTGAAGGAAGTAGCATCTTGCACCACTGTGACTTCTGTGTAACTAGAAAAACAAATTTATCCTTCCTCCCCATTATTTGCCAATGGCAAGTTTTAGGCTTTGTGGGGTGTGGAAGGTTTGTTGTTAGATGTATAGAAAAACTTATTTTCTTCCTCCTCTCATCTCATTTCTGAAACACCCAAGTCTATACTACTGCTTTTTCAAAACTTAATCAGCTTGTCTTGTTGAGGGTCTTGGGTTTGGCTTTTTGATTTGTTTGTTTATTCTAGGGAATGGCAGATTTGCAGATGCTGAGTGGAGAGCAGAGATACATGACCCAGCTGGAGGTAAAGCTGACAAAGCAAAGCAGTCCTATCATTCTGTCAGGAAACTTCACTAAACAGCTTGGCAAGAAGATAGCTTTTTCAGCGTCTCTGAATAATTTGTTGAAGGATGCTGCATTTATTTCAGGTTAGAGGACAGTAAGTATTTGCCATATAAATGCAAGTTCTGGAGCCCTTATTTGTTAGGGCTGCCTGGTTTTGGACACCTAGTCCTAAAATTCCTTTCAAATCCATGAAGATTGCTTTTAAAAATTATTATCCTTCATAAATTAATATGAATATATATATTTCAGAATAAAAGAAATTTTTTTTAAAAGTCTGTTTTGAGTTACTGAAAAGGGTGGAGGAAATAAGATATAAGGAATTACTTAACAAAAACATGCCAAAACAATAACAGCTGTTTTTCACTTTTATCAGTTCAAAACAATGCAGAGACATACATTTGTAGCTAAATGTCTCTTAAGACCTCTTTTTGAAGACTTGAATCTTGAAGACTTTTTTTCCCACAAATAAGCTAAGAGGAAAATACAAGAGAAGGTATCAGAAAGAGAGCCTTAATATTTGTATAACATAAATACATTAAAATTTAAATAATACAGTGAAATAAACCAGTAATTTATGTTTAAGGCTCTAATTTTTGACTGAAATGTCATAGGGTTACACATTACTTTCAAATAGATCTGACTTTTAAGGAATGCAGAAGGCCGGTTTGTATTTTGGAAGAGGATCTTTTGGTGAAATTTTCATCCTTAGCTTTCACGTGGGCTGCATCAAAGCCAGCTCTGGTGTGATTTCAGACTCCAAGCACCTGAGAACTTGGCTGCACCAGCTTTACTGCTGCAAAGCCACAGCCTTGCTCTGACTTTATGTAGAAGTAAACATCCATGTGTTCACGTTAGGCCTTAATTAATTAAAGGATCTGTCTGTCTGATTTATTTCCTTTGAGAAGCAGCTTTGGCTGGATTAATTTCAATATGCTTGAAGCAGATTGTGATAAGTGTGGTCTGCAGGCTGTCTGTGGAGATGGAGATAGAGACTGAGTATCCAGCTCGGTGTCTTTTTATCTGTTCACTGCACAGGGAATTCATCGTGGTGGGAGAGTATGTAGTATTCCATTGACTAGCTGAAGTAACTTCAAGTTCTACCACTGCATAATCACTTCTATTCTTTCTGTAGCATTTCTGGAGAAAAAGGTTGGAGATAAGCTGAGACAATACTCGTTGGAAGGGGAGACTCACCTTCCAGGTGTTCTTGGAGTTCATGCCGTCGCTCTTCTCCAGCAGCGTGAGGGCTTGTGGGCTCATAGTCTGCGGATAAAATATGGACTCCTAGGTACACTGAAAAACAGGGAAAGTACAAGTATTCTGTATTACTCCTTTTTCCTACAACATTGGTCTCTCTGTTTAGAGAACAGGAAGATTTCAGTTTATTTTTAAACTGTGATCTGAAACTTGGGACAAGTTTCTCTTTTCAGCCGGATAAACTTTACTCTTTGAGTCTGCATATGAAAATAATTCATTTTTAAAATGGGCTTTTCACAAGCATATCCATCATTTGGTTAAAAATCAGTTTTTCAGTGAGAATTCCTCCTAATTATTTGTGTTTTCAGATGTTTGCATACATGCACTCAGTTACATGAGGGGCAGTTTCTAGGAAACAGTTGGCTCTGCTCCCCTGGCTGCAATGTTATTATGTGTTAATTTTGTTGGACAAAGCAGGTGAACATCAGTACAATTATAACAAAGCATTGAATCCTTGTAGTAGCTAATAATGATAAATGTTATAGGGGGATTGTTTATACAAAGTCTGTTGCACCTTCAGAGAGTATTTGGCAATATGAATAATAAAGTTTTCTTAAACCTAAACAGGCATGACCCCATACTTTCACTAAAAATGGCATGCTGATCGCAGTATTTTATAAACAGCAATCAAAACATACCTGAACACTTAAATAATATCTTAAAATGCCCGGCTATAGCTACGTAATTGTGAAGTTAGATACTTGGAGCATAGTTACACTTTAGTTTAAACCCAGTTTAACAACTATTCCACCTGAAGTTGTCAGCAAATAATTCCTTGGAGAAGTACTGGATTTTTCATTTTAAAAAGTAATCCTACTTATTAGTTGGAACTTCAAATTCATTATTTTAATTTTCTTCTCAGTGTCCAGAAGGGCTGGAACTTCATTATTATTTTTTGTTTAAGATAAAATGTCATGTAATGTCAAGATATTGGGAGTAGGCGGTAACAGAAAATCATCAAATATTGTGAGATATACCAAGAAAGCTGCAAAGGTTCATCAGGATTATTTTGTAGTGCTTTTACTTCAACGAGGTAAAATTCTGTTTAAGTAATGGAGTTTGTGCTTTCCTTTGCGTTTGTAGGATAAATCAACACGTATATAGCTGTGAAAATAGACAAATCTAATTTTGATATTTTGCAAAACAGAAGTCTTGAAGCCAGCGCCGGATTTATACCATTAACATCTTGAAAGATTACTCCTGATTTATTTGAATAGGTAACTTTGTGATTTACCTTGAACAGGCGAGGCAAAAACCCCGTGCCACGAGTGCAGTACGCAGCAGAAGGTTCGAGTGGAGACGGGCGCGCAGGGCGCGTACAGACTGGAGCTGGGGCATGAGTTTCACTGCGCGCAGGCTGCCCCCTACAGCCACAAGGTGGGAACTGCCCCCGGCTCTGCGCGCTGGGGACCCGTGCCGCCCGCGCTCGGGGCTCACAGCAGGGACACAAAGCAGCGCTCACAGCGGAAAGGGGATGCTCTCTTCTTTAGGTTCATCTGAAACACGAAGCGAGTGCATCTTGGATTTCCTCCCAGATGGAAGTGAGCTATGGGAAACACTGGGATGAAATAAACAACAAGAAGAAACTGCTGATCAACCAAGCCCTTAAGAACAGTTCAAGTTCATCTGTAGTCAGCTATTTCCTGGAGGTAATAGTGATGGTTGAAAAGTAAGACCTTCACTTCAAATATTTAACAGACAAAGTAAGAGGAAATTTTGAATTCTTTTTTTATTATGACCTTTTTAATGTAAATATGGTATGTACTACTAACATAAGGCGAGTACCCAGACCTAATAATTTTGACTTAGGTGAGGTCTTATCCCAGAGACACTGAGATCTCTGATATTTGCTAGAAGATAAATTTTGCAAATACTAGAAAAGTTTGGGTGTAATTTGGTCTGAGATTTTGCAGTGTTAACTCATATAAAATGACTGTAGAAATTTAGGAAAGCTGCTTTGCTGACACAATGTAGAAGAAGGTTGCAGGTTATAATAACTCAGAATATTACAGCATTTTTCTTTTTGAATCTCCTGTAGTTATAACAAATGCATCTTAAAAAAACCTCAGTCTGTAATTGGTGACCATGTATGAAAATCTATAGAGTGAATGGCAAATGTGCAAAGGCAGAAGCTGTGACCTTCCTGCTACTGTGTGTGTGTGTATTAACTGAGACACCCCTGAAAATAGGATCTTGTTTTTATTTAAATTTGCTTCACTTCTTTTCCAGTTTACTATTCAAGTCCTGGAAAAACAGGTGAATTATAGAACCCAGCTGCAGCACTTGCACACCTCTCAGGTGTATTTGCAGAGCAGCACCAACTTTGAGGTGCAGTATAATGACCAAGTACCATTTGTGGCTGGGCTGCAGTGGAAGGATGCATCCAGAAATGGCCTGAAGAAGTGGGAAGGTGAAGTACCACAAATCATTTCCAGTCTGTGATTAGAAAAGCAGGTATTGGAAGCTGCTGCTGGGTTTTTCCGAGCAGTTTTGCGTGAGTGCAACAGAATGATAAAGATTTTTGTTGGAAGAGAGAGACCCTGGAGGTTGTCCAGCCCAGCTTTCTGCTCCAGTCAGGACTGTTACTAGCAGTAGATCACATCTGTCTGGGCTTTGTCTAGCTGAGTTTTTGAAATCTCCAACCCATCACAGCCTAGCTGGCTGGCCTCTTCCAGCAGCTCCATTTACACTAGTGAAGGACATTAATTTCATTATATACCACCCAGAGATTTTAGCAGTTGGAAGAGAAAAGGTTGATAGTAGCATTTTAGCTTAATTCTGAAGCCCCAGGATCTTATCAGCCTTGATGTGGAGTTAGAATCCAGGTAGCTCAAAATCTCATGTTTCTGTCAGCTTTAATATATGTCCTTTGCAGGTAGGTTAAATATGGACACCCCATGGCTCCGTCTGTACACAGCTCACAAACTGCATCAGCCTCAGCATTCTGCTTATTTATTGACATCTGAGCTGACAGCTGGAAAAGCTCTCTCCATTAAAGACCTTGTACTGGAACTATTCTATAAAGATCAAGGCAATGAGAAGGAAGGGAAAGTTCACATTTACACACCAGCTACCACATACCTGCAGGTTGGTGACAAGGTGCTTCCCAGAGTGTATGGCCTTGGGCACAGGGCTCTGTGCCATCACTATGCCCTGAGTCTATGGTTTCTAAGACTCCTCTTAATTTATTTTAGACCATGCTATGCAGTAGAGGTTTAAAACTGATTTCATCATAGTTGCTGTGCATTAAGCAATATGGTAGACTTCTGTCACTATGCAGTTGTCTAAATCTTTGACTTATGTTTATGATTAAGGTGTTCCTTTATCAGCTTTTCCTCCTTAGGTCACTGCTGCTTCAGGCACAGCATGGAGGATTGTGAGAAACATTCCTGAATGAGAAAAAAGGGTTCATCAACTATTTTCTTCTCAACTATTTGGCTTTTTGTCCCTCTCTTGTTTAGAGGAGATAAAATGAACTTTGAGCTCTGTATGGTAATTTGGAGTATTTTGGTAATGGAAAAGCTGGCACACATTTCTAATAGTTCTTGTAAATGATCATTCTGTCACCTCTGTGCTGTGTGCTGCACAATGGAATCCTGTCTGTCCATGCTCAGCCAGACTAATGTCTTTGTTTTTCAGGCATCCACATTTAATCATCTTGGGAAGAATGTTCTGCATAGCTATAGTGAAATGATATCTCTGTGGAATCAGCTTGTGAAGAATGAGATTCATTTGGAGAATAATGAGCGAGCCAAACTTCTCTGCTTTAAGATAAAGGGTACAAAACAGGAATTTAACTTCACAGCCAGCTATCAGAGTCTGCCAATGGTGAGAAAGAAAAACAAAAGCAATTTTTTTGACTCAGCACTCTCTTCCTGAAAGATGTTATTGCTAGTGTTGAAACTTAAACCCTTCCAGTGCTGCATCTATTTCTGTCTGTTCTGACAGGCTGCAGTGTAAAACTAAGTTCAAAAAGAAAACAAAAACTAGTGTGGCATAGTTTGGAGTACTTCTCAGCTATTTGGGAGGCCAACTACAGACAGACAGTCAGGGAGGAGAGGGTGAACAGAGACTGTGTGACTAGAAAGAGCTGGAGATGTGATTACTCACAATTTGATGCAGATGTATGAAAGGTGTGGAAGATTCTACTGTCTTGGAGAAACAGAATCTCTTGCCTGCTAGTGAGCATGGTAATAGCCCAGGTTTATATGCTATTTTAATCTCTACATCCCTTCCAGTCTTAAAATAATTTTTCCTTTGCTTGATGTCTGCAGCACAGGAAGGGTAATCAGCAGTTTCTCCTCGAAAAAGGTACTTTGATCAGTTACTCTGGTCCATTCATACCTTGCAAGAAGACTTACAAAGTGTTTTGCTAAACATAGCATTCCATGCTTTGAAAATCCAGTTAGGTTTTGTATAGAACTTGCTTATATTATAAATAGGTGACGCTCAAGTGATGCATTAGGGGTCATTTGTCTTCTGCTGGAGTCAGTTTCCTACTGTTGTCATTTTTAATTCCCTGAGAAATTAGTGGAGATCTGGACTTAAACTGCAGCAGAAATGATAGCCTTGCTGCAACTTGTTGAACAATATGGCTTCCATATTGATGTTCCTGAATATGAATGCAGTAAATCTGATGCAATTGTCCATTCCTGTTCTGGTCTCATCATCTGAGCGCAGCCTAAGATGACAAACTTTTCTGTGAAGATTGTATGGAGAGATTATAAAAGTCTGCCTGTCATACTGCAGTGTGAAGGTCAGATAAAAGAACTGAGGAAGGAGAAGATGCTCTATCAAAAACGTGCAACCCTCCATTTCAGGTTTAGTATTCTTATTTCTATCTTTTAAGGATGTTTTGGCCTAATTTAATGTGCATCTTGGTGCTCTTAGGAAATGTTCTGGGCTTTACAAAGTGAGAGTGCCCCGTGCACAAAGGCTGTGCTTTGTTCCATCTGGCTCTCTGAACTTGCTCAAGCACAGCAGCTTCCTGGGCTGGTTATTTGCATCCATGAGCTTTTGGTCTCTTTGTTGAAATGACAGTGAACAAAGTTACGAAAGGCAACAGGCCTGTGTGCTGTGACATGTTGGTTGGCAACTCAGTCAGGCATATAGCCTGCTTGCATGAAAACACCAGGATTCGTGGTGTATCCGAACTTGGAAATGGTGAGAAGTTCCAAAATCCAGATCTGATCCTCTGTGCCATCCATGTGCCTTTTTCCTAGTCCTTAGGTGCTATATAGCCATTCTAAAGCCAAAGGTGTCCTCTTAAAACATGCAACAAATGGTCTTGTTTAGATTTTGGAGTATGTTTCCATTTTCTGATGAGAATGAGTGCACTGCTTCTGCATAATGGCTGTCCCTGAAATGTCTCTCTTCATTATCCATTACTGAAACACAGTCTGAAGGCCTTGGTAAAAATGCATGCTCAGACTAGAGACATCTGGATCACCTCTGGGGAAATCTCAGCTTTCTTAAGGCATTGCAGGATTAACGGGAGTGCACAGGCTGCCTTAGGAGCCACTGTGCAGCTCAGAGATAACTAAAACACTGTGAGATATCTTTTCAGTAAAAAAATATGTCGATGAAGAGCTGTACTAGATATTCTAACATGTATAAAGGCAGTCTAGTGTCTGAGTTTGTAAAAGTTTGTGCATGATTCCAAGAGGCCTAAGTAAATGTGCAGAAACATTTAATAAATCCATAAAACATGGCACTGAAGTAGTAAACTACTCCAAGAGCTGTGTAGTGCTGAACATCTGTTGCACCAGATCCTTGGCATGTAGATACTGTTTCTACAAAAAGCATGAAATGTGGATGGGTGAGATTTTCAAACCTGCCAGGAGCTTTTGGACACTGTCCCTATTTGAAATGACATCTTGGCCATGCAGGTATAGGAGGTGCATGTGTTGGTTATGCACATCAGAATTTTAGAGCAGCACCTTCTCCCATGCCCTTCCATGCCTTTACCAAACTCAGGATGGAAACTATCCAAAATTCTGGTAAGTGTGTGAAGTTGTAATTATGCCCTGTAGTTTCTTAAATGTCCTGGTCCTATGTGTTGTACTTTTGTACCTGACACCCTGGTCGTAACTGATAATTTTTGGAGTTCAAGTTGATCTTTGCATGATTTCTTTCCTTTGTTGTCTATTAAGATCTTTTACACTGTATTTATTTTTTGTTTTTTTTCCAGGCATCCTTTTAATCTGCCCTTTCTACAGAGCTTCCTTCTGCAGGAGACATTTACTGTTGACAAAAAGCAAAGGCACTATTTCATGGAAACAAAAGTTTTGATAAATGGAGTGGAGGAAACAGTTCAGACTCTTATACTTGGTTACCAACCTGAAAACCCCTATGTGAGTTATCCAAGAACTTCCTTTAATCTGACATACCAAAACAGCCTGCAAATGAGTGATTTACTGCATATATCTTATGTTCCTTGCATTTGCTCTCAAACTTCTTTTTTAGATTTGTGCTGGCTTAACTCATCCTTATAACTACAGGATGTTCCCCAAAGATGTTGAAATGTGCATTTTAACTCTAAGTCATCAAAATGTGAGTAAATTCCCCATTAAATTCAGTTAGGAGATGTTCATTACCTGTTTATTTACAATTGATTGTCTTTTCAGACCTAACTTGCTATAGGTCTTTAGTTCCTCACCACGCAGCTGCAGCAACCAAAATGTTCAGAGGTTGATTATGTCCTTGGACCTTCTTAATTTTGTATAATAATATGTTGTGTAGTAATCAAAGATAAGAATACTTCATATATGGTTTTTTAGAATATTATTATGCATGAATGTTATTAATAATAACAGGTACTGAGATAGAATGGATTCAGGGTTCTCACCCTTACCTAGCTGTATCTATTCATCTTTCTTACCAAATGTGGCTATTTTTCCTGAGTTTCTTGTTTTTCATTCTGAGCCAAAACATAAAAGCTTGCAACTCTTTCATTTCTCATGATGTGCAGGGATGACTTCTGTGATCTTTCATAATACACAGGGTTAATACTCAATGCAGTTTGTTTACTCCATTCTTACCACACAGGTGAAGCACGAGTTTGAGACTATCTTAAAGGTGAATAAGGAAGATGTTCTCAGTTTTCTAGGAAGGTATCAGGACAAATCCAGTGAGGCAGATTTTAGACATCTTTTACACATGGATGTGACACACTCATTCCAGGTATTGGTGGTTTTAATTTTTGGCATTTTATTTTTTATGTCTTGGTGACTGTTTTACTGTGTTGTTTTTAGAATTGTAGTTGTTTGATGCTGGTAAATGTCCTAATCCCATCGAGTCCTGGCCCTGACAAATAACAGTAGCTATCTCAGCAGGTCCAGTTATGGATCAATAATTTGTATCAATAATACCTTGTAAGACACATGTTGACCTTTTGTTTTCATGCTTTTTTAACGGCATTTGATTTATTTTTCAGTATCGTGGGATAAAATTGGTAAAATTTTATACACATATTTGCTCATATGCATCTTCCACTTCATGCTGGAAGTTCAGACATTAAATCACATGAGGCTGTTGGTGGGAATGCAGTATTCTGCTCTGATACTTTACTTTGTCAAATAGCTGGAATTTCCACAAGCAATGGGCCTAAGTGGGGAGCTGTTTTCCAGGCAGACTAAACTGGAACACTTTGACTGTGGTGTGAGTGTAAAAGCCATCATTAACAAGAACGTGTCTTCACAGGTCAGTCCCCTGGTAATTACAGTCTTGTTGCTTGAACTTGAAGCTTTTGCAGTTCATACACTCAATGACTGTAGTGGAGAGGTGAAAATTGTAAGGGAACAGTTAACTTAGAGTTTGTTCTGGCTAGATAGCTGCCTGTGGTTTGTGTAGTCGGCTTGTGTTTTGGCTGAAATTCAGAAAACTCTTAAAATCGAGTTAAATTTTATTTAAAATTCAATGCAGCTCACATTTTTTGTTGAAAGCTCTAGCATGGTGACAGGGTTGGGATAAAGACAGGGAGTTCACTTACCCATTAACTTCACAGACAAAACAGACTCAACTTGGGCAATATTAATTTAATTTATTGCCAAATAAAATTAGAGTTAGATGATGAGAAACAAAGATGAGAACTAAAAACTCCTTTCCCCCTTCACTCCCCTCTCCGCTTTTTCCCAGTCCCAGCTTGTTGTCTGCAGTCTCATTGCTCAAGCTGATGTTTCAGCATTGTGTACTATAATCTAAGGTCCTTAATGTCCTGCTCTCCTTTTTCACTATGTGCAGGCCCAGGCAGCCCTGAAGAGTTATGGTGAAAACAATGTCAGTGGCTCTCTTCACCTCCATTCCAATGGAAGGGATGTGCTGATGCTGGAGGTTGATGTGAACAATGAAAACAGGAGGAATGCTAGAATTGTTGAACTGAGGGCTTTTCTCCATCAGACAGTCCTGACAAATCCAGAATCAGTACAGTTCCAGCTCATAGGCAAAATATTTCCATCAAGGTAGAGAAATCAGAATGTTGGTTAATTGAGGAACTGAGGAGTGTTTTCTGAGATAAATTTAAATGTAACTACTTTCATATGGCTGCAGCAAGGCCACTGAGTAAATGCCAGTTCATGTGTTATCCCTATTATTGAAATACTTCTGCTCCTTATGTTTCATAAGTTGGTATAAGTTGTGTTAATGTTTTCTAGTTGCTTTCCTAGGACTTTGTACAGAGAACTTTGAACGAACGGATGGTACGAGCCATGCCAGTGCAAAAGGCACTTCCAGTATTTATTATAAGGTTTTTAAAATACTGTAGAAAGCTCTGAGGCGGCAGAGGTGGGAAATACAAATTTGGCCCTCCCAAGTTTCAGCTGATTTTTCAAATTCCACAAATATAGAAGTATGTAGTAAAGAATTTAGTGTTTCTGCAGAGGTCCCAATGTTTACCAATTGGATGGGATAAGGTGAAAGAGGAAATAACAGTTAAAGAAATCAGAAGCTACTACAATTTAGATGAAGAACATTAGATTTACTAGTAACACTAAAAATGAGATCAAATATTCCGAGAAGGATATTTCATGTGGTTCTGCAGCTTGCTTACATTCCTGGGCATCCAGTAGTGCATTAATTTGTTTCAATATCAGGGTAAGCTGTAAGAGAGCAATTTATTGCAGTTCACTTCACAGGAAGAAAAACAGAACACTTAAAATTTTTGGAACAACAATTTGTTTAGGATTTGTTTCACAGGGAGAATACAGAGAAAAATAAACTGTTGAATGTTTCTGGGGAACAACTAAAAGGATGCAGTCTGTACAGCCTTCAGTTGCAGACTGATGGAATGAATCTTACTTCCCTGTACTATGTAGTTTTATTCTTCCCATGGAGTGGATTTTCACTCAGGTTTTACTCATCATCAGTCTTTCAAGAGGGTTCCAGTTTCTAGGAGGGAAATCCAACACTATGAAAATTAAAGCGAATGCCTCACTTTTAGGTATTTTGTGTAGTATACTTGTGTCTAGAAAGTCAGATAGTTCAGTAGATAGTTTGTTGAAGGCAATGTGAAAATTGTGTCTCAGTTTTAAAACGCTGAAAATGGAGCTTTTTTTGCTCCAGCAAGTTTCCCTAAAAAGCTGTGACGTGTTTCTCTAACACTGTTCAATTCAGGGCCAAGGCACAAAGAAATATTGTTGGTTCATTTACCAAACTCAAATGATGGTGGCACTTAGAATTATTTTTTAAGCTGAATTCTTAATGCCACTTTTAAATCAGCACCAAAGAGATATTTCATATTGTGACAGAGAGGGCTTAGTTTCCAACTCAAACTCTGTCAAACTCTTTCTTTTATTAGGAAATGTAACAAAAGCATTCAAGAAATTTAAAGAAAAATTAGTCTGCCAATCTGTGATGCTTTACTGAGGAGTTTTATAAACATCTGGTGAACAGCATATGCTGACTGCAAGGCATCTGATTGCCTGGTTCACAACACTGGAACAGGTGCCCAGAAAGTCTGTGGAGTCTCCATACTTGGAGATACTCCAAACCTGATCACACACACTCCTGAGCACCCTACTCTTGTTGATCCTGCTTTGAGTGAGGAGGGGTATCTTGACAATCGTGAATCAACCATAATAATATCTTACTAGCAATTTTTGTGTCTGTCTTTTTAGACTTCTGTTGTCTTCTGAGTTGAAGCTTAACGAAAATATGCTTTACATGGATTTCATGGGAGCCAGAGAGCGAAAAGTTGGTTTTGTTTTGTCCCTAAATGGAAGAGTCCAACACACTTTTGCTGGATTAAAGGCCATACCTCATCTTCTTTCTCTGGGTGGATTACTGAAGTGCAAAAACAACATTCATGATGGTACTCTGTTCCTTTGTGTTTTGTTCCAATCTGCAGCTAAGCAAGCTTCTTAATTTTAGTGTGATCCTTCCTGAGCTGCACAATGTATTCAGCTCTGGGACCCCAAAAGAAGAGCAATGTGTGCCTGTTGGGGCAAGTCCAGAGCAGACCACAGAGACGATCAGAGGGCTGGAGCCCCTCTGCTCTGGAGCCAGGCTGGAGCTGGGGTTGTCAGCCTGGAGAAGAGAAGGCTCCAGGGAGCACTTGGAGCCCCTTCCAGTGCCTAAAGGGGCTCCAAGAGGGACCTTGGACAAGGGCCTGGAGTGAAAGGACAATGGGGAATGGCTTCAAACTGACAGAGGGCAGGGTGAGATTGGATATTGGGAAGAAATTCTTCATTATGAGGGTGATTGGACCGTGGCACAGGTTGCCCTGAGAAGCTGTGGCTGCTCCATCCCTGGCAGTGTTCAAGGCCAGGTTGGATGGGGCTTTGAACAACCTGGTCTGGTGGGAGGTGTCCCTGCCCATGGCAGAGGGGTTGAAACAAGATGGGCTTAAAGTCTCTTCCAGCCCAAACCATTCTGTGGTTCTGTATAATGCAGAGGAGAGTATTTAGCATGCAAAATGAACCTTGGGGAATTGGGTTGAGAGTACTTTGCAGTGAACAAACATAGTCTGGAAATTTTCATATTTTCATGGATTGAAGGAAATAGTGGGTGGCCTCTTTCCTCTTCTGAAATGTGGGAACTGACTTTAGACTCTTACTCCTTTTAATGACTCCATGGGTGGAGCAGGTCACTGCAGAGCTCTGGAGGGATTGTTTAGCCTGCAATTACACCAGTAGTAGGTCACAGTCCCTCTGTAAATTTTCCTTCAGAGGGAGTGCAGTACATTCTATGGCCTAAGAACACAAGCAGCTTGGTGAATAAAAAGGAACAGCTGCCAGAAATAATATTATGTAATTTGTTTTAAACACAGACACTCACTAGTAGATAAACCCTCAAGACTAAACTGATTTTCTCTCTCAATTAGGCAAAATTATCTGTTATAATAAATGAAAATTCTTCTGCTTCCTCCTGATAGTAAATTAATGGTTAATTTATATATTACTTCTAAAACTGTGGTTATTTCTGTCCCAAGAATCTCTCTCCACAGTAATAATTTCTGCCTGTTTCAGGTAACATCAACGTGATGGTCAACAAGAGACTGTATGGACTCCATGTCAGGAACAGGAACGTGTTTGGGAATACCACCATACACAATGTCACTGTTGCCATGTTTCAGAATGGCAGTCAGGCAATCCCCATGGAGGCAAGACTGAAAGGACACCTGGAACTGAGTGAAGAGAAGAAAAGGGGGCTAGCTAGCTTCCAGGTGGATGAGAAGGCCCTTTCTGTAGATTTTTTCAATAGCATGGATCGTGGGCATGGCAGAGTCAGTGGGACTTTCACACATAATATCGACTTTTTAAAAAATGCAGGTAGGAAGAAAACTCTGACTTGAAGGTGTGGTGTAACAAGGTGAATTTATCTAAATGACTGCTGACCAGTGGAAATAGATGAGTTGTATTTGCTCACACCAGAACAAAATGTGATCCAGACTTAGCAGCATTCTTTTTAATATTGTTGAGAAAATACAGTAAAATAGACAGAGAAATAGTTCAAAAAGTTTTGAAATACTTCGGAGTAAATTATTTCTCTCTTGTACATCTGTGTTCCTGCACAGGATCTAAGTTGACCAGTTCCTCTAAGTATAGTTTTATGCCAAGTGTTGTTTCCTAAGCAAAGCAGTGGGTTTTCATGAACTGGAGTTATCAGTAATTTTGCATGGGTCCTTTTGGACAGAATAAATCTGTTCTGAAGCTTTTTGACAGCTGACTACTCAAGTTGGACACAATACCAATTGGTAGATATCCTTTATTAAGAAAAGGAAAACCCATGATTGCCAAAGTGCATGCCACATTTTAATTTAGCAATCCCTTTTCAATACTATTTTTACCTGGTAGGTCATGTCCTATAAATATCAGGAAAGTGATCACACTTTGTATAAAGGCGTGTCTTTTCTTACGAAAAACTACACAAGGCTTCTTTTGATGTGGAATACATCTTCTCTGTATTTGATAATGACAACCCAGAAGTGCTGTGTTGATTTTCCTTCCTTCCTTGTCACTAGGGTTGCCGTTGGATGTCATCCTTACTGCCACGTGTGAGCATGGCACAGGAAATCACACCATTGCCATAGCCCTGCAGAGTGGCAGTGAAAGGATTGCTGCTGTGTTTGGAGGGCACAGACTGGCCACAGAGCCTCCAAAATCCCAGCTATCTGTGAGCTTAAAGCACAACATCTCAAAGATAAAGAAACATGGGATCCCTTTTGTTGTAGAAGCTGCTGCCTATTATGAGGTAAGAAGAGTTCTGCCTGTGAAAGTTTAATTTCTGGCATGACAATTTGTGTATACATAATAACTCTCTAGGCTTTTCCTGTGCACTGTGTATATTTAATTTAAAAGCTGCTCCATTTTTGAGATGTACTAAATTACTGTGTGAAAGAAAGGTGTTGTCTGGCTCCCTGTCATAATGTGGACCTGTCATCTGAGCTTTTGGAGCTGGATCTAGGCTAAATGAGATGCTACATTCAGTTCTCATTTAAGTGAAGTGCTTTGCTGCATATGAACAGATGTGTTGTACAGTTTTATCTTTCCCCTGTAAATGGGACGCGGGCCAGCAGGCCTAAGGCTTGCAGCCGTCAGGTGTTGGCCTCAGGACTGCGTTGCATCTGGTACTGGATTTAACTGGTCCTGATGCC
Source organism: Dryoscopus gambensis (assembly GCA_013389985.1). Taxonomy (NCBI): domain Eukaryota; kingdom Metazoa; phylum Chordata; class Aves; order Passeriformes; family Malaconotidae; genus Dryoscopus; species Dryoscopus gambensis. The sequence goes on along the minus strand of WEIT01025500.1, from coordinate 210,571 downwards.
ATCCTTTGGATGGCTGCTAAAGAGGAGAAGGGTGTTTAGCATGGCTTTCCCTTTGGAGCTTCCTACCCACAGAGGCATTATGGACCATGATTCCTGGTATGGTGTTGCTTGGCCAGTGTTCTCTCTGTCTGCATTTCTGCTACAGATCTGTGAACGTTACAGCTCTTTGGCATTGCAGATTATCTTTCCATAAACGAAGCGTTCAAATACTTTTCTGCCTCAGACATCCACTGTAAGGCTTAAATCACCCACATGCTAATATTTGGGTGGGTTTAACCACTATAGTAGGGTGAGACACAGAGGCGTGCAGAGAAAGAATTCTAAACAGTTCCTTTGCCTTGCTTTTCAGTAGTGTCAGTGCTTTAATTATTTGTGCCTGAGGGCTCAAATCCTTAAGCGTACTGAATGTTCTCAATATGATTTGGAGCCAGAAGAATTATTGGTGCACTGCATTTAGAAGGTTTGGCATAACACTAAAATCTCTATTAGAAATGAGGCTGTCTTGATGAATCTGCACTTTTACTTTACTGGTGCTGGTGCCCTGACACAGGCTGTGATGTTTGAGCACAGTGAAACAGACTCTGCCTTTCCCATTTGTTGCTGGGATGTTGTTGTTTGTTTGTTTCCATGATTTGGTTTCTTTCATGCATAGAATTTCTCCAGAAAGATTGCTGCAGGGATAATAACCACAGTGGAGACGGAGCAGCTCAAAATTGAAATAGAGAAGAAAATCACTGGCATTGCTATGGAAATTTCTCTTTCACTTCACCATGATGTGGGAGGACTGATGGACATTGTTCCACGTGTACTAGAGGTTTGCAGAAATCCTGCCGTATATTGTAATGTATTTACTGCACTGAACTGTTTATCTTTTTGAAACTGAACTCTCACCTTTAATCTTAAATCTATGTTTTGGTACCTTCATCCATTTGATCCTTAAAGCAGCCCTGTAACTTGCTCCTTTGAATTTTAGTCCTTCCTGCTTTTCTTCGTGTTCTGAATGTGCTTTGTTGACATCAACAGGTTGCTTGCAGTGGGGAATCTGCTAACAAACAACTTTCTGGCCTTTGCAATAGTGCAATTGCATTTCATCATTTTGAGGTACTGGCTTAATTTATAAACTTTGCTGTCAAGAACACAGTGTCTTAACTACCATGAAGGGAATCTAAGTACTGAAAGTGTCAGATGTAGAAATGGACTTGAGCTACCTGGAATTTTGTGTGCACTTTCAAATATTTTCACTCCCTTAATTTGGGTTTTCTTCCTTTTATTTCTGCTATGGAACTCTAAAACAAAGATTTTAGGCCATTTCTCCATTTGTTTCAGCATTTATAATTATGTAGGATGAATACAAAATGGTGTAGGGGAACAGTTCTCTTCTAGTAATATGAGCTTTTAAAAACAGTATGTGACCTGACAGGAAAGCAAACTTGACAACAGTTTTCTGTAATTTTTCAGACTCCAGCAAGAGTTTCACTGAATGGGTCAATATTTACCAGCAACTTTACTGTCATCTTCTTTGGACATGGTTCTTTTCATGACCTGTTTGCCTACCTGCATCTCTATGCCACCACCAACACCCAGCCTCATTTAGAAATCGACTTCCAGCATTCTTTGCCTTCACTTCATTCTTTGGGAATTGCCAGAGAGAACCAACTGAAGATGTCAGCCATGAGGAGTGACAAGTACAAAGGCATCCTTGGTATTGTCCTTGGGCCTTGCGCTTTGGAAGCTGATGGAGAAGTGAGCCTGGCAAGCAATGAGACAGGATGGGTACTTGCTCTTAGAAACAAGTGCGTCAGTCTAGAGGTAAGGCCCGATTGTTTTCTGCATGCCCTTCCAGTCTGTGTATTTCAGATCACTGACTCACAGAAAACTGTCTCCTGACACATTTATGGACAGGCCAATTTTGGTCATTATAGCTGTTCTGGCAGAGCAATGAGTCAGAGCACTTGCGGGGGAAGTGTATTTGAAGATGATAATTTGGAGTAATACAATGGTAGGTGTTACTGCTGTTTCCATAAAAATGTTGCTTAATAATAGTTTTTTATATAAAATAAACTTTTGTCCTAAAATCTAGTGAAAAGCATGTCCTTTTGGTTTGGAATTGTAGAGATTAAGATTTTTTTTCTTCTACCTTATTTATGAAAAGGTTATTGTAGGATTTCTTCTTTCCCTCCCTCTTTCCTTCCCCCCCAGGCTCCCCCCCCACCCCCCCCAGGTTTTTCACAGAGAAATTTCTGAGTTCTCTATGAAACAAGCTGTCTTGTATGATCCTTTCCAAAAGCAGATTGTTTCAGAAAGAAGAAATGCTTTCTTATGAATTAGGAACAAAATAGGAAGACAGTTGCTTTACCTTGTGTGTTTCAAACAGTGTAATCTTTTCTGTTGCAGAGGATGGGATTGCCTCGTGCTGCAGCCTTGGGGGGCTCATTTCGACAGAACATCTGCAACGTGGGCTTGTTAATGAACCTGCAGTGTGATGGCAGAGCAGTGGATGTGCAGATAGACACCTCCTGCCAGCATGAATATACACTCCAAGGGATGCTCAGGCATTCACTTCCCTGGCTCAGCCAGCTTGGGCTGCCTTTTGAAAACTCTGTCTTGTTCTCTGCGGCCACAGACTCCACCACAGAGGGCATTTTCCTGCTGCAGGCTGGCAGATGCACACTGAGGGCTAGAGGGGACCTCTGTATTCAGAATAAAGCTGACTGGACACTGGAAACAGAAACAGACTGTCAGCTTCTGCAGGTAGCTCTGGGAAGCTTTTAAAGAGAGTTTTGGGATCAAATGAAGGCCGTGTGGGTTTCAGCTAAAAGAACAGTGCTGGAGTGTTGGAAAGGCACTGCAAAGGCACACCTGTCTCAGCATTAGGCAAGGCAGTGTCTCACACCCTGCTCACAGGTGCTCTCTGGAGACAGATCAGTGCAGCCTTTGCTGCCTGTTGCCTTCACAGGCCGACACTGCCCTCTAAGGCTGAACAGCGTTATTAGCCTGAACTCTGGCAAAAATACATTCCCTGGTCTGTGTGGATTATATTAAAATAGAATTTCCTTGGTTTTTCCAGTTAGCCTCACTGACTGCATTAGAAAGAATGACTATTGCAAACTCAGGGTTTTTTTCTAGATGTTCATAGGCATTTATATTTTGCTTTCAAATCCTCAAATTGAGTAACTTCCTTAACTACAAAGTGGCAACATAAAAATAAAAATGACAGGAAAGTTGTAGTGAAGAGGGAAAGAAAACTCCTTAAAGTATTAAAAATAGCAGAATTTTCACTGTTTTTAGAAATCCTTTGAAAAAATGAGAAGAAATATTTCATTTGGGATGTTGCACAAGACAAGCTGGAAGTTTAATTATTAAGAAAAAAACCCTGTACAACCAGATGCAAGAATGTCTGTTAGGCCTATGATCTTTTGTATGTTGATTTGTTTGAAAACTGAGATTGGTGTGGTCTGAATGAAGCATAGCATGTTCAGGAAACTTTGCCAATCTGAAGAAATAAGTATTTTGTATTTTATAAATGTAAAACTTTGTGAAGATACAGGAGTTGTGAATTCTGCAGGACAGTCCTTAAACCTTCCATCAGGCCATATTCAGGAAAAATCTCACGATCACAGGGAGAAAAATGGCAGCATGGAGATTGCAGGTTTTGTCTCTGATTTTATATCATATAATACACACTTGTCCTTAAGTGTTTGTATATTCCAAAGGATTTTTTGTTTAACCCTTGATAGGATCTCAGTTTCCCAACTCAGTCCCGGCTCACAGGATCCATTCAGAAAGACAAGTGCCAAGCAGAGCTTCTCTCTGTCCTGGAAACAGAAGGCAAAACTGCCCATCTTGAAGTGAGAGCAGAGTGCAAGCCAAGGATTACTCTGGAAATTCAATTCAGGCATGACCTCCCCCAGCTGAAGGAAATCCCAAGGGAAAATGAGCTGTCCATCACTGCACGGAAACACTTAAAATATCTTATTGGAATGGGAATGAAACTGGGAGCCTGTGAACTTCAAATGAATGGGGACTTTGACCCTGAAAAGAACCTTCAGTGGAAAATGCTTATAGAAAACAAATGCCAAACAGTTCAGGTATGGAAAAGAATTTACTCCTTTTATGTTGAATTTATACATCTAAGTTAGGACCTTTGTACCTGCTAAAGTCAAAAGACAATAATCTCTAAGGATTTCAAAGTTGTAGCAGAGAAGTAAGAAAAACATTCTCTTTTGATGTTGCATCTTACTTTTGGAGCCAGTCATTCATATGTATTTTCATATGGCATAAGCCAAATTTTCTGTTAATCAGTACCTGCAGATAATGGACTTGCTTGTACTAGCTCTGATGTGTTTTCTAAAACATGGTTGAGAATTCTGCAGTGTTTTTTATATTCAAGAAATAATGAATATTCACAGTTGTCTTTGGCTTTATCAGCAGTTACAGTTTCTCAGCAGTCTGAGAAACAAACTCTGAAATAGTTTAAAAATGTATGAAGTAAATAGATAATCTTCAGGTCAGAAAATTCAGTGTATGGAAAGTTATCACATTATGATCTGTGGATTCAAGATGCAAGTGAAGGTAAATCTGAATATACAAAGATGAGATTCACCTGCCCTTTTCCAAAAACAGAGCTGCCATAATAACCTTATGTATACTGTCTGAACTTATGGATGCTTTGGGCCGCTGGGACAATGCCAAGCATAGAATATTAACTAACTTTTCATTTAGGCAGGAAGAGTTCCACATTGTCCAGTGTTCTATTTATGCTGATTCATTTATCAAAAATAATCAGACATATTCAAAATAAAAAAGACAAAATTTATAATGTATTAAAAAGCTGTCAAGGTTTCTGAAACATCCTGTGGCTATGCTGCCTGATATACTTGATTTTACAGCTAGGTGTTACTAAAGCTTCTACAAGGAATTAAAAGTTTCAGGGGTATAATGTAATTGTGGTTAAGTGTAAAAGTGGTGAATTTTTGAATTTTTTTCCTTCTTTTATAGGATCTTGGAGCACCAACAAAAATTGATGGCTCAGGCTACCTTTTGATGGATAAAATGAACTTAGATTCACAGACACTGATCACTGTCGATGAAAGTAAATTCCGAGGACTCCTTATACTGAAAGTCACTGATGTGAGTACCCTGCAGGCTGTTGGTATGAACAAACTACTGAGTAATGTACTCTAAGCTATTTTATTTGGAACAAATAGTCATGCTTTAGTAATAAATGCCAGAGTAAAAAAAAAATAACAAAATCTTTGAAAATCTGGCCCCTTCAGTGTGCAGTAACAGATTTATAGGATAATAGGATACAGGCTCGGGCACTTCCCGAATAATTTCCTCATTATGCTCTTTATGTGTAAATTTTTGTTGTTTGTGTTGTACTGTTGGATGTTCCATATATCACTGTGATTTACCCTGCAAAATAATGGGCGGTGATTACTCAGACACTGCTGTTTGTTTATTCAGTGAGACAGCAGCACAGGAAAGGCTGTGAATCTCTTGCTTTTCTGTTGACAATTACAAGTTTGGCTTCTCTTGTCATCAGAGCAGGAGAGTAGAGAGCACACACAAGTATGTGTTTCCTCATGATGTTTCAGTTTCCTGCCATAACTGGTAATTTCTGCATGTTTCTGTGCCACAGAGAAACAACATAGCTAGTGGGAGTTTAATTAATATTAAATGTAGGACAGACAGATTTCTGGTTTGAGCTCTGTATTGCAGCAAGCTTTGGGTTCTACACGTGCTTTGCTATCTATGGTGTGAAATATTAACAGGAAAGGCAGGAGTTGGATGTGGTGCTAACCCATAACATTCAAGGAGCTGCTGACATTGGCGTTCCCATGAGGGTGTTACTTGATGTGATCTCAGAAAAAACCAGTGACTTCTATAAAGGATTTATTCATTTCGGTGTGAACAGCAAGCAAGTAAGTGTCTCCTCCATATCAGTAATATGTGAACTAGAGGTTGAAGTGAGTTAATTGATTTGCTAAATATCGTTTCTGCAAACAACCCAAAAGCAATACTCTGCAGGGGCTTGTTTGCTCTAAAGACCTTAATTAAATGAAGGCAGTATCTTTCAGCCACTCCTTCTGTGCAACAAATTTGACATCAGCAATGATCCATGACTCCCATTTGTAAATTATATCAAACCTTCCTTATCAAGTATCTTCACTTGGTGCAGCATATTCCCTTTTACAGCACAAAGTTGTGACTTTTAAAAAATTAGACAATTCTTCACCATAAAGTTCTCATAGTTTTCATAATTTTATTCTAATATGTAATTAGTCCAATAATTACAGTTATTCAGAGAAGTCTCTGTATCAGAGATGTGCCACAGTTAACTTTCGTCATATTTACTTGGACTGAGCAGGTAACAGAAGAACTGAACTTTGTCCAGAAGTTGGATGTTGTGTCTCTTAACTACAAACTTGCTCATAACATAGAGATGTTGAAGACTTTGCAAATAAAAGACAGGATTGAGTTTCAGGTAGGTTATCAATGGCTGGGGAGACACCATTCCAGCCTGGAGTCATGCCACGAGGGGAGCAGCAGCTGTGCAAGTGACATGGCAAAGACCAGTGGCTGTAGATGTCACTTTACACGTTTGCTGTTCTGGTGAAGAGGGAGTCCAGGTGCTCCGTTTGCTCTTGAGGGGAGTCCAGAAGTTCAGTTTGTCCTCATGGAGAATAGATCAGAGCAGGACTTTCCACAGGCCTGGGGTTGGAGTTTGGCTCCCAGTGTGGAGGGAGAGGAGAGCACTGCATTTGTGTGTCTGACGGAGCTGCAGTGTCCCCTGGGCACACAGGGCAGAGGGGAGCACTGGTGGGATTTCACTGGATCCTTTCCAAATGATATTTTCCTCCCAGACCACCTGGCACGCTTTTTTATCTGAGAAACACAAGATTTACAAAAAACCACTTACTCTTTATTAACCATATAGCTTCTTGAATAGCACTAAGGCATGGCCATACTGGAGAATACAGACATTTGTAAATATGGTGTATTATAAAATGATACAAAATGCATTTTTGACACATCTTTGAGATGATACGATCTCAACCAAAGAAAGAACCCTGACCAGCAGGAGCTTTAAGTTTTACCGTTCTGTCTTTTCACAATTTGGTTTTGTTGCACACAGGCTATCTTGAACCTCAAAGTGCCCAAGAGCTTTAGTTTGAAAGCGCTTTATGGTGCTCACCTAACAGCTCTTGAAGGACAAATCCAGGAGTTTGAAACAAGTACCAACATAACAGGGAAGTTCCATCACACTTTGCCATGGCTTCTACAAGCCAGAATCCCATCAACTTTACAGGTAGTTTTGGGGTTTTGTTGCGGTTTTTTTGGGTGTGTGTGTTTTGTTTTTTTTTCCTAAATTATAATTATTGTCCTGGATAATGATGTAATTCAAGCCCATGGCTTGAATGAAAACTACCATTTTGTAAGGTACAGGATGGAAGCTGAGATTTTCTGATATTTAAATACGGTGGATGGCTAAAACCTGAACTACTGAAATAGAAAGTTTCTTCTTGACTGCTTTCTGAACGGGATTCTTCCATTCTGATCAGGGTCAGTACAGTGGGTATTGTTGATACCATAACTCTACAGGAGAATGGCTTGAACACATTGCACCAGGGACTGGCATAGGGCTCCTATGCTCTTTAATGGGAATTTTATACTTAAAGAAGTATTTCTTTGGGTGCTATGTTCAGGGAAGTATTGGAGTACCTACTATCTGGTAAATATTGTTAGTAGGTGTAGATTAAGTATCCTTTATATAAAGGGAGTTGTGTTTGTGGGATAAAAGAGAACCTCATGAGAATTTGGCACAGATCAGTAAGGCTGGCATGGCTTGACATTCATTCAGTTGAATGAGCTTCATACTGGAAAGTCAAGGATGATTAATGAAAGGCCAAGATACATTTTGTTAATGGACAGGTTTTGACATAAGTATAGACTAGAGAACTTTCTTTCACTTCCATTTTCTCCTGTCTTAAAATAAAATAGTATTTAAATATTGTTTTGAGAACTTAAATCTACATGTCATTTTTTAGATAGATGTGGTTTTTCAAGGGAGAAACACTACTCAAGAGAGGTATGTGCACATTGCAGCTGGAGAAACATCAATCACATACATAATAAATTCCTATTATGTTGGCCACCAAGTGGATATCTTCTGCCAGAGTGTGCACAGCAGTGAGGTACTCCAGGCATCTGGCTACCCTAAGGCAATCAACTTGATTCTCAGTTTACAGAAATCAGGTTGGTACTGCCATTCCTGGCAGGTTTTTTCATTCTATAATAGCTCTTTGAGGATGTTTCAGCTGTTCCTTCAACGGCTACAAACTGACTAAGATTTGCTGGTAGTACCTAAAAAGAGGCTTTATCTTGTTTGTAAGTAAAATTTCCTTTCTGAAACTGCATCTGTGATTAGCTGATGAAGCCAGTCTACCCTCAAAGCTTGCCCTGGCATAAATCCTCTCTGCATATCCCTCTTACGCTGTGATCAGGTACCTTAAATGCCCCCAGGGGAATACATTTATGTTGAAGAAAACCCGACAACAGTGAGAGCACCAAAGGGCAGGAATTACTGAGGTTAGCAGGCACTGAATCAATACTAATGTGAGTGGCATCATCTCCTTTCACCCATTCAGATAAAAGCAGCAGGACGAGAGGTTGCTCTCAGGACAGCCACAGTCACCGTGTGATTGCATTCATTTCTGTGGCTTTTGTCTTATCGTAAAAAATTTGGGGCGTTTCACATCTCTTATCTCATTTTTCTCTTTTAGCAGTTTTGTATTTTTCTTGTCAAAAATGAAAAGCTGGTAGGAAAGTGGAGAAAGGTCTTCGGATCATGCTCTTTGGGCATTGTTGAGCTGTGTAGCTGGAACCAAAGGAGTCAGTGGAGGTCAGAGCAGCTCAGAGCTCTTTCCTGGAAGAGGCTGCTGCAGGCCAGGGATGCAGTTGGCTGTATGGATTAGTCAGCCATAGCTGCACAAACACATTCCCGACAGGAACTGACTTGCCACTTAACACTGGATGTGGGTACACAAACTGTTACCACAAGACTTTATAAGGACAAGATTCAAGGACACCCAGAAAAACTCTGGCCTTCTCCAACCACAGGCCAAAGTTCTTGTGATCCTGAATGATGACTGTCTTGATGAATGTATTAACCCCAAAGCTGACTGGATTGATTTTATGCAGGCAGTACTGAAATTTCTCAAAAATTAGCTGCTCAAATTGGCCCTGTTTTGTCCCTTCTATATAGAAAACAAAGCCAAGACTATCTGTGAAATCCAATATGATGAGAAAGATATAACTGTGACTGTGGATGTTGACACAGACTTTGAACTCTTTGGCATATTTGTGTTCATGGCAGAGGTGAAGCATTCAATATCATTTCTCCATCATCTGGGACTTCCCTTCTTTCTTAAGGTAATGCACCACAGAACTTTTGCTGTGCTTTGGTTTGAGCTGTCTCTTGAGTTACACTTGCATTAATCCACAGCACTTCCAGTGGCCTCAGTGAAATTACTCCAGGTTTATACAAGAGCAGCTGAGAGCTGACTTGGCCCAGTTTATCTGAATCCTCATTCAACTTAAGTGCAGACCTAGTGGTCTGTTTGCAAGGAACCTGGTCAAGTACCTGAAATCCCCAGTTTCAGGGTTAATAATTTCAGGAAGGCACATATTTACTGTCACTTTGAAGCTGATAGGGCTCACAAAAGTAGAAAGAACTTTTGGTAGAAAACAGCTGTCCTTCATACCTAGGGAACTCCTTGGCTTGGTTAAACCACTTGTGGCACAAATACCTAAAATGCTTCAGTGTTGAACAAACAGAAGTAGATTTATATTCCAAACTACTCGATAGGATCAACAAAGGCTGTACGTGTTTATCCCTTGGGAGAAAGAAGTATTAACTGAAATGTTTCCTTCCCTTTTGAAGGGTAGTACACAGAAAAACACTTCAAGTGATCCACCACCTTCTCTTCAAATAACAGGACATGTAGCTAAGGATACAAGAGTAAAGGTCAACTTTTCTGAACATTAACATTAGATCAATATTATACCTGCATATTAAGTATCAGTGTTTCAAAGGAGGATTTAATGCCAACATTTTATTGAAAGGTATAAGTTATTGTCACTGCTTCTTCTCCATTAGTATTTAGTGAAATGTCTTTTATCCTCTAAATGTTTGAATGAAAAAAAAAAATGGAAAGCAGAGATGGTAATTCTTGAGGTGCCTTATTCATGTATAAGGTATGACTATAACCAGGGACTTCAGAATTTTCTGTTTCCCACAGACTTTGGCAAACACCAGTGTTGATATTGAAATGTGATAGACGGCCCTCATCTTTCCCAGAGGGATTCTCTAGCATTTTCGGGATAAAGCTGTAGATGATGCCCTGGAGTAAAAAATTTGTGGAGCCTCATCTGTTTCTTTAAAAAGAAGAAAAAAAGGTGATTTCTTTCTAGTATATGAAAAAGGAGAGTTAGGGATACATAAACAAGAACCAGTAGCTTTAGACTTAAACCAGATAAGGGTACATTGAAAGTAACACTAATATTTGTCAATAATGCAAATCAGTAGCTATGGAAACATACCAAAAAAAAAAAAGGTAAACTTTCTTGAGGCTCTTGGTTTACATCTAGGAAGCATCCAGAAGGCCTGTCTGGAAGATAAACTTCAGTCAAGATGATGGTTTTAAGTGAGTCAAGAGACTGTTCAGTTGAGGTGAAATGATGGGTAGAAGTTAAGGCATGTGATTTGTTTATTTTCCCCTTCCACAGATGGCAATTCAAGAAGTCATGACTGAAAATGAAACCGAAGGAGCTCTGAGGCTGACCTATGAACAAAACACAAACTTCTCCTTTTCCATCAGTAGAAAAAAAGATCAGCAAGGGTAAAAGGGTCATTCTGAGCACTATAAAAAATGTCATTAGGCCACTGTGATTCCATGGAAAACAGTTACTGTATTAATCACCAAATCACTGGTGAAATGGATAACAAAACTTGGATAAAGTGAGTAGTCACACCAAACAGTCTGTAAACCTCAGGGAGTTTCTGAAGGGCTGCAGACATTCCTCCCCTCACAGCTTGGGACATGCCTGTCTCTCTGCCTGCCCATGCAGCATGCAAGGAGCAGACAGTGAAAGAGTCCATAAAACTCTGGGCCTGAGCCAGACAAGTACTTAAAAATGTAACTTAACTTGACATAACTGATTAAATTGTTTTGGTACAGTTGAAACTTGTAAAATTATGGAACCTTGGTTTTCTAAGTTGGTATCATTATGGCTGCATCTGCACAAAAGTCCAGGCTTTTAAGGGTGTTTAAGAGGTTTGATATTTTCAGCCTTGGGGCTGAAAATAGATATTTCAGATATTTCTTAAGTTTCTAGCAAAAGACCGTTGCATTGAAAAGTCTTGTAACGTCTGTTAAAATCTCTAATAATTGTAAATTCTAAGTTTGTAAACCATGACAGTGCTTGTGAAGTCATATTCCAAAATACCTTTCTCATTTTTAAAAAGCTGATACATTTGCTATGGCAAAGTGATTTCTGGTCCAGTGGGCTACATTCTGTCCCTGGGATGCATACACAGATTTTTTATTGAGCTCAGAGGCGGTCATTTTGTGTGAATGCATCAAAAACTGGGAGCTGGGTAAGAGTTCAGTGGAAGGTGCTGCCATTTGTAACTCTAAAAGCTGTGGCAGACTTGGAGCTAACTCAGATGAACTTGTGCTGCCAGCCAGAGTGGACCTTCTGAAATATTGTTGAACAAAAGCTCATTTCTTCCCTTTAGTGAAGAGTTGAATATAAAAGCACTCCAGACTCATCCCTTCTTTCTACAGTACTTCCCCTGTGCAGCAGAACTGTCTTCTAAGGTAACTATCTGCAAGTAATCCATTGCATACATCACTGCAAAGTAGACTCGTCTAATATTTTAGGAATCAAGCTGCTTTATTTCTAGTATTAGTATCTCTAACATTTTTGTTATTGTTGAAGATGTTCAAGTTTTTAAAGATGTTAACAATCCCAGTCTTTTCTTTTTCCTTTTTTTTTCTTTTTCTTTTTCTTTTTTTTTTTAATTTAATGGGAACGTGAAAAGGTGAATTATGATATGAGTGAAGCAAAAGGCAAACTCTTCCTCAGGATGGAAGAAAGGGATTTCAATGTTTCAGCAAAGCTAACTGTCACTGGAAGCAGCTACACTAATGCCATTGAAGTGGCACAGACCATGGCCCAGGTTGGTACCAGCCACTGCTGGCAGACAGGCTGTGCCAGGAGGGCACTCGGGGGTGGCTGCCGAGCACTGAAGGGCAAACGCAGCTCCTGCTGTGTGAGGTGTTTTGCCCGTGATTTCTCCAGTAGCACAAGCAAACATTTGACTGTGGATTAGTTTGAGTTTGTATTTGTTTGCTCCTATAGATGGAGCACACATGTAGGATTTATAGGAAATAAGAAAAATAATGTCTTACAAACAGAACAATTGCCAGTTTTTATTATACAGGTACCACAGATTTCTTTGTCTAAATAAGAAAAGATGTCACAATACCTATTGTTGTTTGTGCTATCTGCTGGATTTATTCTATAATTGTGGGACTCTTGATGTTGTAAGGATTATTCAGTGAGATAAAAGATAGAAAATCAAACTGTATAACAATCAAAGACTGTTGTAAAGGGAATACTCAGTTGTTCATGTATATTCCATTATTTGCAAAGATGATTTTCTGTAGAAATTAAGACAAGTAGAAATGAATAGTTGCTTGTACAAGAACAGTGGGCTTAGAGTATCATTTTACCAGACCTTTTAAAAACACATTCCTACAGACTCCACAGGACTTCGGGGTACAAAAATTAAACCTAGGTTTTTAACTTCTCAGACAACTTGTGGTTTAATGTTTCCCCTCTTTTATTTTTAGTTTAAAATTCTTCCAAGGCAACTTGTATTTATGACAATTTACCAAAAAGGCAACAGAACACGTCTGCTGAGGCACATTGCCCTGTGGGATGGCAAAGAGATAAAGCTAACAGGCACTTACACTGGACTCTTCCCAAAGCTGCCTGGAGGCCATGGCATTCAGGGTAGGCTTCTCAATTCTTTTACAAGTGTTCAAAGCAGACTATAAAATAAAATAAACTACATAAATCTGATTTCAAAATGCATATTCAAAATGCATGTCCAAAGGGTTTCAATCCTGGTTTCAATTTAGGGTTTCTAAGGTCTTATTTGCTTTAAATTGATTATAGGTCTGGCTATTAGAAATGTCCACTTCAGAACAGACTTTCTGCTTTGAGAATATGGAACATAAAACTTAAGTACTGGGTACTGCAGGGAGCACTGCTCACACTGGCTGCTATCTTGAGGCGTTAAACCCTTATGCTGAGGCTTTATGATCTGAAAATAGAGAAGATAACTGCACTTACTTGTTTGAGTGTTGTAAGCTGTTCCCCTTCCAGTGTGAGGCCATCTCGGTTTCACACAAATTACTTCCCTGGCTGCTGTTGCTGAAGGTGCTCTGGGTGTAGCTGTCAATCTTTTGATATTTGCAGGTAACTACTGTTTTGCTGGTAAATAGGGAGAGGGTTCCTGTTTTCACTTACATTTCCTCATGCTGGGCAGATATCAGCACACTGAAGTCATGGTGGCTGCTGGGTGGGGGGGGTGTGTATGAGCAGAGACTGTGCTTCCCTGGGAACCAAGGCATGTCCTGCTGCCTGTGGGAAAATGTCCTGGGAATGGTCCTGATTCCCGGTGGGAAATCTTACTTGTTTGTCTTCCTTGCAGTGGAACTTCTCCATCCTCTCTCCATCCCTTTTCCATGGCATGCCAGGGTCAACTTGTATGTGAAACATTTGGCACGCAGTCACCGGGATGATCTTACTGTTGTTTGGAATGAGAAGGACAAGGTACAGTGGCCCAGAGCAAACAAATGTCAGGAGAATGACGAATATCAAGAGTTTGTTTTTCTTTTTAAATTAAAAAAGGCACTAAGCAAGCCAGGGAATTCACCTGTAAGGCAAACTATCCCCCTTCTTGGATATATAAAAAGTTCTGACTATGAAAGATGAGCAGCTGATATTCTTGTAGGAAGTATTTTCAGGCCTTACTATTTTTTCATTTGCAGTAACCCCACACCTTGCTGCTTAACCAAAGGTAGTGAAATGCATAAACTTCAAAGCACTGGGTAAAGGCCTCTGAGAGCAGGTGGAAAGAATAGCACAAATGTCATGCTTAAAGCAGCTTAGGGACAAAGAAATAAAATCTGAGAGAAGTGAGCAAGTGTGAACATTAGTTGAGATCGAAAAGGATGAAGAACTCATTGCAATGGGTATAATACCGTGTTTACCCCCACAGAAGGGGACACATACCTTGCATAGCATTTTCAGCTTTACTGATTCAGTCAAAGCTCTTTTGTACTTCATTCTTTCACTCTCCTTTTTATTAGCAAGACTGACAAATATGGAACAGTTGAAACCAGTCTTTGTTTTCTTAAAGGAAGTCAGTACTATTCTTTAAAAATATAAAGACCAAAAAGACAGAACTAGGAGAACTTGGGGTAGGTTGATTTCCAGATGTGGTTAAGTGGGGACACTTTTCCACCTTGCTGCTAACAGCACCTTGGCTGAGTATTACATTAGTGGAAGGATAGAAGACAGTGTATAAAATATGCTACCATACATAAACGTGCCTGCAAAGAGCACAGAATTTCTTGATTTCTTTAAAAAGTGTTAAAATTCCAAAATTTACTTTAGCAGTCATAGAATGTTTTTTTTACTACTACTTAAATTACCACAACTATTTAAATGCCACCACTATCTAAATTACCACACAAATATTTTTTCTCAGTAACATAACAGAATTTAGTTCCTGATAATGCAAATATTTTTTGCTTGGGCTTTAACTTTGTCAGCTGTGTCTAATGACTCTGTGGCAGTGCAGCCTGCAGTGCCTAAAGATGAGACCAAAATTAAGCCTCAACAAACTTAAGCATTGTTCATGATTTTAGTAAAATACGAAGAATAGTTGTGCTTTGAGCTGTGCTATGCAGGGAATTCAACTAGCAAGAATTGTCCTAATTTGAATATTAATTTGCCTCACTACTTCAGAAAAGTCTTTATTGCGCACATAATTCATCTCAGGACAAGGTACAGGGAAATCTTACTGGATGCATGTTTGAGGTCAGGATGCGAGAGGTGTTTTATTTCACAAGTTCCTTTTCCATCTGTTGATATGGATCAGATATCACTGTCATCTTCTCTGAAGTTTGGAAGACACCGGACGAGCTACAGAGCTGCCATTGCCCACCCATTTAATTACACTCTGAAGCAACTGGAGGTTCATTCCCTGTCAGAAAGAAGGGGCAGGAAGTACAACCAGCAGGTGAGATCATGAGACTGGGCTGCAACACACACAGCTGTGATGCTGCATTTACTGTGAGCGTGCCTTTCATCTCTGAGAACTGCAGAACCAGATATCATCCTGAAAAATGTAAAGAGCACCGAATGCTGTTATCACCTTGAGTCCAAACCACCAGCACTGTTTCCTTTTTTAAGCATAACTGTTCCTAGCTGACAGCCTTGCACTTTCAGCACTGACCCATTTTGGATGGGAGGAACCCAGAAGTGCATAGGAACCAGCCAAGCAATGAAAATGAGGCAAATTTGGTCCATAAAGCAATGAACAAACTCCTAGTCTGCACACAGCAGAAGAAAACCAACAAAGCCCCCAAACAAAACCAAACCAGAAACCCTTGGATACCCCTGTGAAGAAAATGTAAATTTTTTGACTGTAGAGAAAATTGCAACACAAATGTGAAAATGTACAAGGCTAGAAAGGCTTTAAAATATAGTTGTGAAGTGCACTTGCAAAGCATATATAGGGAAAATGAGGAGGAGGAACTCCACAAATCATCTCTCAAGATCAAATACTACAGTATAATTTCTGTCGGACAATGCACTCTGGAGGTCAGGACACTGCAGCTGCTGAGGCTGAGACTTTCAGCAATAAGCTGTGCCAGCTGTGCAGTGTCTGTTCATCTGAAGCCCTTTGGTGCTCGGGGGGTTTGCACAATACTCAGGATGGTTCCAGAATTATATTCAGAGGAATAAATTGTCTTGTAGGGTTATTATTGCAGTCATGCCATTAATTGCTTTGCATGACGGACCCCAGGCAGCTTCTAGAGAGGGTAACAAAAGCCTTCCATGGCCTTGGTTGTAGAAGTGCAGCTTCCCTGTGTTTGTCTCAGGCCTGGAGCTTCCTGGCCACAGATTTCCACGGAGTTTTAACATGGATCTGTCACAGCTTTCACAGTGGCTCTGCTTTCCTCCACTGGATGGGGATCATTCTGCTGGTTCTCGTCTTGCTGCTGGAGAAATCCTTCTCTGCTTTCAGCTGCAGGTCTCAGGAAATGCTGGGCAGCCTGCTCACCTCCGGCTGAGCCTGGGGGATAAATCCAGGAGAGACATCACTGCCTGGGGTGGCTGTGTGACGCTCTCTGCAGGTCAGGTACGAGTCTCACGGCCTTGGAAGGGATGAGTGTAGCCAGATTTCTGTGTTCGATCCTCACAGAATGATTTTTTTTCTGTACTTGTTACCATATGAAAGCTTTGAAGTCAACCTTTTTGTGTCTCAGAGGAAGAAAAATAAACCCTGTGAAAAATTCTGTTTCATGTTGCCAGACATGGTTGTCCTTGGGCCACAACTTTTCCTCAGGACAGAACTGTCAGCCCCTTAGGTTTCTTAGGAGAGACTGAAGCAGTGTTTTATGGGTATAGACCATCCAGGGGTTCTCACAGGGTATGTTTTTGCCCAGGAAACCTACTTCCCTAGGATATATACTGAATACTTCTTTTAAAAAAATTACTTATATGTGTCAATATTTTCCACTTTTCCAGCTTCAGAGAATATTAAGCATGGAACACCTGCATGCATGTGGGTCTCTAGAGCAAAGACCAACACTGTTTAATGAATACCTAGATCTGAACTGGGATGACAAAAAATTCAGACATAATTTCACATATGAGGTAAGAGAAGGCAGTTATTTGTATCTGACAGATATTTGTCTTTGTTGACTCACCATTTTCATGGAAGCTGTTCTTAGTAGATGCGATTTTGTTTTTAGAGGTAATGTTGAGTGGATTTTAAGAAAGCTTCTATAGAGCACCATTTCTGGTGAAATATTATTTCACTTTACCTTTTACATATTTCTCTACACAGGAAGAAAGCTAAATGGAGCAGAGTTAAGAAAGAAAGGGTTCTCACAAACTAGAGGCCTCACCTGTGCCCTGAATTTGCAAAACTTGTACGATGGGGACTGGTAACAAGGCTGAGAAGCCAAAACATTTTCAACTGGAAATGTTGTGTTTTGGAAATGTTACATTAAAATCCTGAAGCTCCTGGAATAACAAAAGCCAGCCCAAGGATGGGATGAATGGGCTCCAAGGAGTGTCTAAGATCCTGTTGTCATCTTTTAACTTTGTTTTCTTGGTTCATTGCAGAGAAATCAACTCTTGTATCCTGATAAGTTTCAGTTAGAAGCTGTTCTGGAAAATATTTTCCTGACCCCATGTACCAAACAGAAGATTCTGGGTAAAATAGAAACAAACTACTGCTCTTGCCTGGATTACTATACAAGCTTTGAGTTCTGTGACCTTCCAAATGTAAGTCTGACATAAACACATTGAACCTACTTCACTTTAAATGTAATTACTCATTTGGAGACTTTTCCTCAGCTGCAACTCCTCACAAGAATTACCATACTTCTGTAACTTAAATAAATAAATAGTGCCTTTTGATGGACTGAGGCAGGAAGTTTCTGTTTGCCACTGTAATGTATTCTATAGGTCCTTTTATGGTTGCAAACCTTCTCACTTCCTCCATGTTTTCTTTCCTATTCCTCTTTCAGAGGTCTTTTAATTTCATGTTTCTGGAGAATACCAAAACAGGCTCATAAGTGATCAAAAAGGAGACTAGAGAGGAGTAAAAGTGCTTTCCTTCCCCTGTGGGTAAAAGTTTGCTGTTTTTATGATTGCTCTGCTGGTAGTGATGGATTTTTGAACCGTAACGTAACCTTATTTTTCTATTGCCCACATAAACTGAAGGCCCATCCGTGATCTTCCTTAGGTGTATGCTGGACCTCAGAGTTGCTTGTAGAGACTCACAACAAACACAAACCTTGGAACTTGCAATAAATGTCTCTCTCCAGTTTCCAGTGGCTGAAACACATCTTGGTCTCCTTATTTAAGTCAGAGCAGGTCACACTTTGTTAGCAACCAGAAAACTTTTTCCCAGACCAAGGTGTGATAGAACCTGTCTATAATGCAAAGAATGTATATGCATGTCACTCCAAAAGCAGGTGCCTCTGTATTTTTGGATCACCTCTTCAAAGGCATCATGGTTTAAGCCCAGCTGGAAATTAAGCACCCTAGACACTCACCCAACCCCCTCTCTCCCTCCCCTGTCCCTGTGGAATGGGGAGGACAATCAAAAGTAAAACTTGTATGTTGCGATAAGAACAGTTTAATATTGAAAACAAAGTAAAATACAACAATAATAGTTAATACTACTACTACTACTCGTAATAATAACAACAAAAAGGAAAAAACTAAACGAAGTGATGCACAATACAATTGCTCATCACCTGCTGCCTGATGCCAGACTCCCTTCCCAAATCCAGATTTGCCCCTTCTGGGTAACTCCCCTGTTTATGTACTGGACATGATATTCTGTGGTTTGGAATATCCCTTTGGCCAGGTAGGGTCATCTGTCCCAGCTGTGCTTTTGTGCAACTCCTCACTGGCAGAGCAGGAGACGCATGGACAAAAAAGTCCTTGACTTAGGATAAACACAACTGAGCAAAACCCATCACCAGCATATAGCCAACCCCATTCCCATTCCAAATCCAAAACTCAGCACTGTACCAGCTATTGAGAAGAAATTAACTTTATCCCAGTCAAAACTAGTGTTCAAAAACAATATTCACCTCACCTCCCATGCACCCCCAACTTAATCAAAACGTCTGGCTAGAGTAGCTGAGAAGTGTAGGAGCAAAAAATATTGGACATTTTAACAAAATACAGTTCTCTTGCAACTGTTCCTCTGGTCTTCTGCTGAAATCACAGAACATGCTTTGTTATACCACAGAAACTGAAGACGTAATGAAGACAGTGCTGTGAGGAGCAGGAGGATGTGCTGGTTTCTGAAACTACGAGTTTTGTTCGTGGTGTAATTTCATGAGAATGTTGCCACTGTACAACTTCTCACTACTCAAAGCAGAGCCCATTTTTTTGGAAGAATTTGGACGCTTTAACATCTTTCTTGTGCATATTTAGGTAATTGTTTTATCTGGAAAGCACCAGCTCAACAAAGATGACATCATTTTGCAGTCAGAGGGCAGATTCCACCTTGCTGATCATGGGAAAGATGAGGGGTTGATTGTAGTATCCATAAAGAATCACAGCATTGCTAATGCGAAGAACTATTCTTTGGAAATTGAAGTAAGTTTCTATTTTATTTTACTGGCACGGGGGTTTGGTTTTTAAAGGCCTGCTGCCATCTATCTCCCAAACGGATCAGGTGCAGGCAGTGACTGTAAGACAGCAGGCAACACAAAACACGCCTGGTTTCTTTAGTGCTGTCTCTGAAGGAGCACTTAGGCAGTGTCCATGTGGTGCGACCGACAGACAAAGGAAGGCACCAACATTAGTTCTCTGCAGAGCTGTCACAAATAAGCGTGTTCCTAGTGGAGTGCATCAATTTTAGGAGGCTGTGTGCTCTTACAACTCCCCTTCAGCATGACTGCTCTGTTGTGTGGGGTTTTCACCAGTCAGGAGGAGGGAAACAAAATACAATGCTTACACAAAGCATCGTTTGCCAGAAAAAAGAACTGGCAAAAAAAGAACTAAAAAAGGGACAGAACAGCTCATATGATGCTCATTCTGACACAAATCCCCTCCTTTTTCTCTCCTCCCTCCCCCCATTTTGCATTTGCTTTTAATTTCCTGTGAAATTAATATGGTGGAGAGGCAGATGGAGACAACAGAGTGAGGCAGAAAACCCACGGGGTCAGCACCATCCAAACTCTTCATTAGCAGGGATGTGGGTAGTCAGGCACTAACAGAGACCATCCCTTAACAAAATTATGATGATGATTTAATCAGTAACAAATACTAAATTATTTTTCCATCCCTCTCTCTTTAGAGAGGAGGGAGATGAAACAAGTATCAGCTGCTCTGCATGAGCTTGCTTTATTACGTGTTTTGGAATAAATGGCACAAATTAGCAGCCTCACAGAGAGCTGACCGGGACATTATGTTTCTTTCATTGCTTCCATTAAAATTTTGTCCACAAGCCTTGTGCTATCCAATCATTCTGCTCCTGGGCCAATCACCCTGATTCTTGTGCCTCTCTTAGTGTAACTCCTGCATAGTACACAAGCATCGGGAAACATTTCCCTCACCACTTACCCATTTGTGGGAAGCACTGATATTTGAGCATCATCTCTGAACGATCATTAATTCTGTGGGGTGGCTTTGAATAAATGTTTTCCTTTATGGCTGCAGTTAAGAGCCTTTGAAGATATTTGGCTAGGCCTGACAGGAACTGCTGCTTCCTCATCTGTCCAGAGCCAAATCCTGGTGGAGGGGATCATTGATCAGAAAGAGAAAGTAAAAGTAGCTGCTTCAAAAGGAAAGGAGTGTTTTCAGTACTACATGGGCTATCTGAAAGGTACGTACCTCACGTACCTCACGGACAATGCTCTCAGCCTCAGGACTCAGCTCTAGGTCATCCTGCAAAGAGCAGGGAGCTCGGCTTGATGATCCTTATGCTTCCCTTCCAACTGGAGCTATTCTATGACTCCCAGCTGTCATTGCTATGAAGAGACAGGAAGAAAGGCCCTGTCTCTAGTGCTGAGCTAGCTCAGTTCATTCAAGCTACGGCCTTTCAGATAAAGAAAAGCTGAAGCTTAAAATTTGTTACAAAGGTCAGTTTGGGAGATATTTTTGTATGATTACAATAGATGGTAACAAAATATAGGATTAATTTCCTCTTGATTTAACCACCTTAAAATTGTATGCCTTGTTTAAGATAATCATCACATTCCAAATTCAAGAAAGGGAATGAGAAAGGCACCTCCAGAGACTGACTGGAACATGTCACATACACATGCTGGAACAGCTGTATGAACTGGGATGTGTGCAACCACTGGCTGCAGGGGATGGTCTCACAGCAGTCAGCTCTGACTGACAAGGAGAGGAAAAAACGGCTGTTGGTTCAAGTTGTGCCTAACTTCTAGATGAGTAAAGTTAGGTGAAATGAGCTGCAAGAGGTGGGGCTCATCCACATTGCAGCTAATTACAGTTGAGTGCAAACCAAGTAGATTTGGTGGTATCCCAGCTGTCTCAAACTCATGTTGCGGACAGTCCCAGCCCTTGTTTCACTTACGGATTTGCCATCCCACACTTCTGCAGGGGAGTTTCTCTCACGTTCACCTGTAGGTGCTATGATGTTTTTGAGATTAGGACCATTAGTTTGTAGATGACTGAAGTCAAAAGGTTGTAGAAATGACTCAACTCAGCTCTCTCAACCCAGATTCTATGTGCACTTTGCCAACCATTTGTTTATGCTCCTCAGTGCTTCTGTAGAAATGACTTGTGTGTGTGGTGGGTGGAACTGACAGGCTTCCATTTAAGGGCTGAGCACTTTTGAAACATCTGCAACGAGGGACAGTGAAGACTAAAGTAGAAAAAAAAGGCCTGTAAATCAGTCTGACCGAGAGATTTAGATTTACATTAATCCAGTGCTTCCTTTGCAATAGCAAATCTGCATTTGTAATTCATTCACAAGATACACAGAAGAGGGAGATCAGCCCCTGACACTGATCTCATTTTCTCCTGTTTATCTCCTGTGTTTTGGTTTTTTTTTCCTCCACACCTAACACCCTCAGACTCTGATTGATCACCTGAGTAATTAAAAGCTGGCTTTGAAACAATGCCTGTCAGTGTTGTTCCTGTAAATGAAGTGCTCTCTTTTCATTCCCTAAGGGGATTTGGAAGAAGGAATGGAAGTCAGTGCTTGCTCTGATGGGCAACAGATGGCTGCCATTAACACCTATCTCAGCATCAATGGTGAAAGGCAGGAAAACGTGGGACAAGTGACTCTAGCAGCCGCTAATGGAAGCTTGAGTTTCCTGGCGCATGGATGTGGGGATCCAGTTCTTAGGGCTGAGGTGAGACCCTTGAGTGGCTTTTAACTGCAGCGTGATTTTCCCAGAATATTATTTGATTTTGTCATTTTGATGGAGCACCTTCCATGTAGGCTTCAGGTGTGAATCTTGGTGAGTAACCAGGCAAAATTATGCAATTTTTAAATTATTTTCACGTTGATGTGAAAAGTTACATGTGAGAATTAAGAAGTTCAGCCATGCCTAGAGACAGAAAATACAGGACCCTCTTGTAAAGGGTGGATCCTCTGAGGAGGGTGAGGTAATAAAGTGAGAGCAGCAGTAACTGCTCAGCATGTTGGTTACAAAACTAATGATCAGAATCCTGAATGTGCTTTCACTTTTAATAGGGTTCACATACTCTCTACTTGGGGGAGGGGGGTGGGGGCTTTTTTTGCTCTCCATGGATTGACTTTTCTGTTCCCATGTCTATCCATTGAATAATGCAGAAGTCCTTTCCCCTAAGAAATGTGAGGCCACTGTGGGTGTTTCCTAGCATTTAAACTAGTACAAACTTTGAATTATTTGGATCCAGCACAGGCAATTTTAAGTAATGAATTCAAGGTTTTAATCATCATCTCACAGAACAAGCTTAATGAAATTGGGAGCCTTTTGAAAGCCAAACTGATAGAGAAGATAAAGAAGTTCGATGGAAACCTGTGGAGATTCAGGAGATCAGTAAGTATCTGTACATGATCTGTGAAAACACCATGAAATGTTCATGCGGTGTTAATTAAACATCGTTATATTGCCTGCAGCTGTTTTGTTTTGCTCAAACATTTCAATGATTACTCCTGTGCTGACCTGTAACTCATATAGAGACAAAAAGCATGTTTTATGGTGGAGATCCTGTATCTCTGCATCAACACTGTGGAGTCAGAATTGCCTCGAAATGGAGTCAAAGCTTTGCTTGAGATCACTGTGTGTTTTGAAATTGCGTCTTTTTTGGAACCACTGTAGGTGCAGCATGTTGGCTTCCTGTCTGAAGCAGCTGGCTGGCCTTCGGTGGCCTTGCAGAGGGCAGCAGGATTCCTGCACAGCGGGGGTAGAGCTGTCACCCAGGTGTGGAAGCAAAGTGGAATCGGGCACATTCTGAGAAGCAAGATCCCACTTTACCTGGAGAAAATTCAAGACGCTGTCCAGCAAATGCTGAATGAGTTACAAAGTAAGCAAAGCAGTGCAAAGTAAGAATAGACAATGTCAGTGCAGGGCAAACCAAACTTGACAGTAAACTATCAAACATACTGAACAGCACAAGGGTTTCTATTTTGATCTAGCAAAAAGTGCTGACCTTGGCTCTCAGTGTACCGAGTGGGAGCCTTGATGCAATAAGCTCTTAGAAGGCTCTCTGTGAGCACCTTTCTAATGAAATCAGTGGTGAGGCTTTCTCTCGGTCACAGGAGGCTGGGTTCAACCCGATGAGAACAGAGCCCCTAATTCCCAAGCTGAAGTATTTCTGCTAACAGTTCCCTGGCAAGCCTTTCCTCCCAAAGGGCTGTTCATATCCATCCTTGAGGTTTTAATGCTTGTACTAATCGGATTTCACTTGATCTGTTTTTTCCCAAGCCTATCCAGTAGCCACTAATTCACTGTTCAGCTGGACTGCGGCCCATATAGAAACCTTTGAGAAATGTGGTCAGCTGGAACCAGCTGCAAGAACCTTCAGTTCTCACAAGGGTAAAAACTCACTCTGAGCCACTTAGCTTCAGGCTCTTCCCACTCACAAGCTGGATATAGTTGCTGTACCATGCACGAAATCAGTTGTGACCAAAGTGTCCTGTTGCTCAGCAGGTGCAGTCTGTGCAGTACAGCTCTGATGGGGGCACGTTGCAGAGCATCATCCCTTACGTTCCTTTTGGGCAGCAGCACTGTATTTATAAGGGGGTCAGGGTTAGAGCTAAATGCCTCTTTCAGTTCACAGCTGTGCAATGTGCCTGACTGCCATAGAAACACAGCTGCCTCTGCCACTTTTCTGTTCCCCTCCTTCAGTTATGCTGGAAGCTGGGTGGAAACAAACAAGCAAGCAAGCAGCCACTGTGTACCACACCAGCTAAGGTTTATCTCATTAATGTGTTTGCTTCAGAGCCATTAGCAACTTTGAAGGATGCCTACTACGATGTAACCTTGAAGCCACTGGATGAAGTCTGGAAAGAGAAGATAGAAGAGTGCATGAAAAAAATCCAGGCTTTCTTGCCCAAGATTGTAAAAGATGTGTGGCTAATGGAACCAATCCAGGTGGCATTAAAGGTTGTGAAAGCAGGCTTGGATATGGTTGGTATAACTCATGTCTCCATTTTTAATGGTTTGAAAGACAAGGTCTACAAATTTAAGTCACAGCTTTGAACTATGTCTACACAGAAATAGTTAACTATTTTTGTTTATGGAAATAGCGTAGTTATCTTTCCACATAAAAAGCTTGTGCACAGCTGATTTACTGTTCTTGCAATATTTGTCCCTGCTTTGAAAGAGTACTTTTCCAGCTAGAGGAAAGGTTGTTGTACTAGTTCTGGTTGAAATCACAGTAGCAGTAATCTGTCATTCATGTAGCTTTTATTTTGCTTCCATAGAGAGGAGGAATTGTGGTTCCAATAAACAGCATACAAATAAATCTGGGCTCTTCTAGTTGAAATGAAAAGCAAAAAAGGTAGATCATGAGGCCAATTTATATTAGGAAAGATAGCAGTCTTTTCCAAGCTACTGAAGCACATTAACTTAGTGAAGCATTGGTATACTTTAATATTAGTTATTTGGGAAGAATATATTCCTGTCCATTATTTGTTGGTGTTTCCAGTCTGTCCTCTGGATACTAACCTCTACATGGCAAGATGCTGTCAGGCAGGTGACAAAAGCAAGAGAGACCAAAGTGGTATTTCACATTTCTTGATTTAAAACTCATTTGCAAGTACTGATCCTGCCCTGAAGCCATACTGAAATTGGCTTTATAATCTCTTGGCTCTCCAACAGGCTACACAGCAGGTGCTCAGGTGGGCAGAGGCCACGTTTTCCAGAGCTGTGAGCAAGATCCGGAAGCCGCTGCTGAACCTGTACAATTTTTCACCCAGGTAACTGGTAACTGGTGTTTTTGCAGGATCCCTGCTCGGGGCAGTGTTCTAAATGGGTATGTGCATAGTTAGGCCTCCTGTCAGTTTGCAGCTGAGGGTTCTGGACAGCCACCCAACCACTCTCTGCTTTGGGCACCTCACATCCTAATGTTTATTTCTGTTGGCTGCCAGGCCCAACTTCATTTGAAAGGAGCTACTGGGCAGCAAACCAGGTTACCAGTAACTGATAACTGGCCTGAGACGGCCTGGGACAGTGCAGCTCTTGGCCAGAGTAGGGTTGTGTTTTGCTGTTCTAACCAGACTACAGTTCTTAAGAATATTTCACTTCCACATTTCTAATAATAAAGCAACAGCATTTCATCAGTTCAGCAGGTAAGGGGTGTTCTCTTTGTATTCTACAGGAACTGTTCCGTGGCAGGGAAACTGCCAGTACTGCCTAAAGCAGACCTGTCCCTGCAGCTGGCAAATGTTACTACTTACCTCATTGGAGAAAAACTAATGAGGCCTCTGCAAGACCTCTACAATCTCAACATCCTTGCAGAGTACTATAGATTCAAACGGAGGATGATGGAGAGCCCCTTTGAATGTAAGCCCTTTCAAAGTGCTGCCTTGTTTTGTACCTGGGTCTATTTCCACTTAGTTCTTTAAAATCATATTTGGAGTAGTAGTTTACATAGCGATGGTTGCTACTTAATAATTTGCCTATAAACTCACACATAGTCTTTCTTGTAAGACAGTGATGGTATGTGTAAGATCAACACTCTGGGCAAAGCTGACATGCAGTAACACTGGTCTACTTAATATTCATGCAAGTTTTGCAACTCTTTGCACTTCTACTCTGGAGACTAGAAATCAGCAGGTGGTATTTATCTGCCTTATCCATATGCTCCTGCGAGTTGATAGTATGGTTCAGTGCCAGTCATACCTGTTGGCTCTGTGTCCTGGCACAGAGGCTTGGAAACTGGTGCCCTTACCTCTGCTGCCTCTAGGATGAGCAAGCTCAGCCCTACCACAACTTCAGAGACAGTACTGCCTGTACAAGTATTGCTAAATGTGAAAGGAATGCACTAACAGTCCCAGCTGTCCCTTAGGGAGAACGGCTTTTCCAGAAACCCCTTTTTCATGGTTTCCTCCCGGTAGACAGAGACACAGCAGAGGGCTGTGAAAGTAGGGCCTAGTGACCAAATCAGCTGAGTGATGATGAGCAGCATTTCCTGGACTGCAGCTGTTTGATGCACTGGTTTGGAAGGGTCGTTTTTGGAGACAATATACTTGTGTTTTCTGCATAAGAATGTTTATGTGTGTACGTCTATAAATATGACTATCAAGTAGTATAATGATAAAACAAGATGAGCTTTGAATCCCAATTCAAGTTTATAGAAGTTTTATGGCACTCAGGTAAATCTATAACAAAAAGTAAATCATTAAATGGCTTTGTTTCTGAGAAAGTTTTGTTGCAGAGCAACTACAGCGTACCTAATTAAAATGTAAGTGTAGTAATGTCAGTGTAATAGTAAGTTGAGAAATTATTTTAAGAGTATGCCAGCAAGAAGCTGTGTGTGTTGCAGTATGCACAGCATTTACTGCTCTGTGGAAAACTCACTGATGTTTCTTCTGAAATACCATTTGCCAGATCATGCTATGTTAGTGGGGACCAAGCATCTTGTGACTTTTGATGGAAAAATGTACGATTTGGCATCAAAGTGCAGTGTACTTCTTGCCAAGGATTTTGTTCACAATGCTTTCACTGTAATACTAAATGAGGAAACCAGGAACTCAAGATCACTGTATGTGGAGATGAACCAGACTGTGATCAGTATCTACCCACGACTAAAGGTAGGAAGAGCAAGTGAAACATTTTTTATTTTTGGCAGAAATTTTCTTCAACTGACAAAAAAACATTTTTAAAATATTAATGCTCAAAACATAGACCAGACAAGACTCTCAGACAAGGGCTTTAAACTAATCACTTCTTAAAAAGAAAATACCTCTCCAAAACAAAACCAGTTTAACTCAAGGGCTGCCTCTTTGTAGATGAAAGAAACTTTTCAGCTTCCTCTGACATGGTCTAAAAGAATGGCAGTGAGGGAGGCTTTGTGCTTTCTACTCTTTCCAAAGTTTAACACAACTCTGTTCTTATTCCCTTAATTCTGGACTAAGTTGGCCTCATCCCACCTGCAAATCCAGACTGTGCTTGCCTGTGACTGAACTTTCACTATGACAGATTTGAAATTGCATTTTCATTTTAAAACAGATATCCAAGATGTATAACTTCTCCTTTATGGAAGAGAACTGCCAAGTACTGGATCAATCCCTTGCAAACAGTACTATGAATTCAAGGCAAGGAACCAACAAAATAGAAATATCTGATCACAAAGGAATTTCTGTCTCTTGTGACTTTCAATATGATCTCTGTACTGTCACTCTGGCTGGGTGGCACCACGGTGAGCATCAATCACACAGCTTTTGTCAGCTGTTAGTCATTTTTGCTATCTCTGAATTATCTGTATGACTGGTAGTGCCAACATCTGTGCTGTCTTTCACTTGTTTTTCCCCTCTTTATTTATACACACCCTGGAAATGGCCCCAGGCATTCCCAGTAATTGCCAACTAGAGCACGGAATCCACCATTTCAGTAAGAAGAGCAAGTTATATTTTACTGTTGATTCAGTGCAATAAAGCAGCCAGAAAGCAGAGGCAGAGGTACTGCAGTCAGCCCAGCCCCAAACCCTGGCTGAGAATCTGCTCTAGAGCAGGCTTAGCTTGTCAGACCTGCAAGACAACTACAAAGGGAGGCCCAAAACCTCACAGGGTTTTTGGTATACTTGGAATGCATTCCTATTCATGTACCCCACACTAGTCTAAAACTCACCCCCAAAGATTACCAGATCTGATGCCTTGGTGTGCTCAGGAGAAGCCCATGACCAGCTGAGACATGAGATGGCAATGCAGGCTGGGCAGCTTCCCCTCTTCCACACTAGAGCTGAGCCCTGCTGGACAGAATAAACAGAGCCCAGAGATAGCTGCTATAATTTTCCTGCACCTACTCCTGACAAGCTCCTATTTTATCCCATTTCAATTTCCTCCCAGGTATTTCAGCTGGGCTTTTTGGTACCAATGATAATGAAGCTGGAAACGAATGGATGGTGCCTAATGGTTCCTTCACTGACAACGTGCAAGAGTTCACACAGAGCTGGCAGGTAATGAACTGAGGGGCTTCTGTGTGCAGGGCTGCTGAGCACAGAGGGCAATGTCTGACACACTGGGTTGGCTGAGATGAACTAAAGCTCGATAGTGAAACCAGCAGCACACTGTATCTAACATTTCTGTGTCTAACCAGGGAAAAGGTTGCATGTATTTGCTAAAAACTGTTCAAGAATTCCCTATAAGTAGGCATTGAACATTTTTGGCCTAGGTAGTAAGGTAAAACATAGAGGTGGCTGCTGTTGCTGCTTTTACAAGAAACTGATGTTGGAGCCAGGTATCTTTGATGTTTTCCTCCTTAGAGCACCTCTTCCTGGAATGCAGGGACAGGTGCTATCAGCTCTCTGCCAAATCTGTATGTTCAGCACTTAGGCCACAGTTTGAAGTTTTCTTTAGAGCTGTTTGTTGTAGCTGGGTATGTTGAGCCTCCTTTTCCTTTGTTCTTCCTGCTTTACATATGATCAAAACCAAAACTTTAGAAAGAAATAACTAGTAAATTTGCTCTCCATCCCTACATCACTAAGTATTCAGACTTTTTTGGAAGGTTAGCTGCTGCTGTCAGTTATTGACTTGCATAAGAAGACTTCCTCTATCATAAATAAATGTTTTGCTATAACAATTTTATACCAGCAGCATTATGCCTCTGCTTAATTAATGTACTGTCATCAGCTGAAAATAATCTAAATACACAATTGTGCAGTTGTACAGAACCATTTGTGAATGCAAGCAACCAAGAAAAGTAGCCTTAAAGTAGCCTCTCAAGCCATGTTGACAGGATCCTCTAAATCTCTTCTAAGAATCTATTACCAAAAAGAAAAGGAACCAGCATCTTATTACCACGAAGATTTTGTGACTCTTCCATTTATCCTGTCTCACAGATGATGTCCGAGTTCTGGGAACAGAAGTCTCATTTTCAGCTTTATGTCAGTACTTTACTGTAAAAGAGAGAATTGCTTCAAGTATCTTGCACTACTTCTTGCTGTTGCAGACATACAGCTAATGAGCTTGCAGCCTATGTTTATGTTAATAATGAGGCAGGATCACAATGTGACTGACCATAGGCACAATTTTCTCAGTTGCTATAAATATTAACTTCTAGCATATTTATAAAAATGCAAAACTCCCCAGAGACATTAAACAAAATAATCAATTAAAAGCAATATATAAGGAATTTAGTGCCATAAAGAAGCAGGGCAGTCCCGAGTACCCTTTTTTGGGGGCAGAATGGCTGCACTTGCACTGCTGATTGGAAGGGTTTACACTGAACTGTGAACTCTGCCTGGCAACTCGCTCCCAGGAGCTGTGCCACAGCCTTTGTCACACGCTGACCTTGCAAAGGACAGAGTTCCACCATCACGGGGCCCGGGCTGGACAGCAGGAGCGGACTGAGTGACTCCTGCAGGATGAGGGTTAGCACACATTAAACTGCCAGTTCATTTTCCTTAGTAACTAAAGTAACTACAATTTACATTTGCTTAAATAACTTGGTGGTGGTGTGGTTTTGTTGGTTTTTTTTGAAAGCTACCTTTACCTATAAATAACCCAAAAAGGATATGAAGTTTTTTTTCTCCATCAGAAAGATCTGGTACAAGCACAACTTTGAACTGTCAGATGTACATAAAAGAGAAGTAGCCAACTACCTGCTATGTCAGCAACTACACAACACAATCCTTCAGTGAGGAACAGAATCAATAGGAAAAGGAAACAATGTCTAATCTGCAAGGTGCCTGGATAGTAATGAACAATAAACGTTAGAGCAGGGTACTGAGCTGCCCCTACCTTCTTTCAAACCAGCTCACACTGGAAATCTGAAGAACTCGTCCTACCCTTACAAATACTAAAAAAGCCCAAATCCACCAACTTCAGTAATTCTGTTTTCCCAGGTGAACAAGTGCAGTCTTGTACTGAAGAAAGAGAAGCCATGTCCAATTACAGCTAAGCAAAACATCTGTAAAGAGCTTTTTGAAGAACCACATTCACTTCTTAGGAATTGCTTCAAAGTTGTAAGTAGCACTTCAGCTAGACGCACTGTCATAATTATGTGTCATACTTCCACGGAAGACACATAACCATTGCAAGGATATAGAAGTTTAGTTGCAGAGAACTTTACAAGTAATCAAAACAGCAATCTAGACAGAAAAAAGGTGTTTTTATCATCATAAATATAAATGGAAGTTTTTGACAGCCCCAGAGTAGTAGCATGACTGCACTACTCTATAGGCTAGAGGTCTAGAATATGGAATCAGAAATAACCTCCTCACTGTTAGGAAGGGAATAAAGGTTTATGAATGGTCCTAAGCAGGCAGGGGTGGGGGGACACAACCAAAACCTCTGGGTTTACTGCAGGTCCCCCTGCTCCCCTAACCCATCCCTCTGTGCCCAGGTGGAGCCCGAGCCATTCTACACCATGTGCACACAGGACACCTGTGACTCCCCGGCCTTGGGAGCTGCCTGCACCGTCGCTGCAGCTTTTGTTCATTTGTGCAACCGCAATTTTGTCCCTGTGGAAATCCCTCCACAGTGGTAAGTTTCATTTCCGACTGCATTGCTCCAGTACTTGCATGTCTGTAATTCAAGAACACATGAGAAAATAAAACTAATGAATCTGACTGTGGGCATGAGCAAAACTGATCCTACTCCCAGAAATGCTCTTCTTGCTTCTTGGCTACCTCCCCTTCCTGCTGTTCACTCACCAGAGCAAGCACCATCCACTGCACACTCTCTACTGCCTTTACTTATTTCATCCTAATCTGATGGGTAAAAGAGACAGAAGGATACCTGCAGAAGTCCCTAGGAGTTTCTCCTCTTGGATACTATTTCTGGTTCCATCTTTTTTTGGTCTGAATAATGCATTTGGATCCATATTAACAACAATACATATTATACAGACACAAAATACTCAGAGACATATTTTTGCACTTTTCAGTCTCTAATAATGAAATTTATCTATGTTTTCAACCTAGAATATCCAGATTATCAATACTTGTGTTTTAATGCAGCTGTCACCCAGATTGCATTTTGAAGTGGATTCCCAGAATACAGCTAAGGAAGAGGAAAAGCCTGAATGGAGCAGTAGCACTTGCTTCAAATTTTTGTCATTACAATCCTTGCCCACTTGTCAAACCACTACACCACTTCTGTAGTTACTGTGCCAATTCGTTACAGATCCTCACGTTTCAGTGAGAGTGCACGCACTGCTGCACTGCACATTGCTGCAGAACAGCACAGTTCCTGCTCCAAAAGTCACTGGAGCCACGTGTGCTGCTAACTGGAGTTGCATTATTGATACTCTTGCCCAAGTAGTAACTTACTGTATTTTCACAAGATGGCAATGGAAACATTTACACCAAATAAATGGCAGGATCATGCAGAAGAGCCAATTATGCTTTTGCTTGAAATGAAGCACTTGGGTTTACTCCTTTTATGCTCCATGCTTTTCTAAGGCTTAGCAATGAAAAGAGGATGGGGCTTGTGATATATGTAATGAAACATTATTTATTTGCATTTGTAAACTCACTACTATCTCAAAAGAGTGAGCTGGTAACTACAAACCCATTTGTAGTATGCCTTTAAAAATGTACAGTTATTAGCTGATTTCTTACCCATTGAGGAAGGGAGTAGTATTTGTAGATGGGTTTGTTGGCCATAAAATAAAAACCTAGGAAAAGAACACTCAGTGTATGTGTAAGTGCCTCACATCACACTCCCACATGCTGCAACAACGTCACGTGTCAGTATCTGCCTGAGCTGTTCAGTTCATGCAGCTCATAAGCAGTGAGATGATCAGGACATTTCTGGGTAGCATCTTGTAGGCAGTGAGTGGTTTTAGCTCTCAAAATATAAATATGAAATACAGAGACAAATTTTGTTAAATCTGAGTCAACAGAATATACAGTTGAAAATAAAGTTTTAGAATAGCTTGGTAGCTGAATGATTGAAGTCAGCTAGTGCTGCTAGTTTACATTATCCCATTTCTGAGGAAAAGGATTGGAATGAAGGTGGATCACAAGCTCAGTTAACTAGAACACGCTATTAAAGAAGCAAAGTACATTGGGGATGTACGCGTGAATAAACATATTTAAGATAAGAAATACTTCTTCCCTATTTAGCTCATTTTATGTATCCAGTTTTGGACACCATGTTTTACTTAAATTGTGAACCAGTTGAGAACAGTCCTGGGGAAAAAATGGAAGGGCTGAGGAAAGACATGAGTTGAGTCTCTCAATATGTAAACACTCTGAAGAGAAGGAAGTTGAATAGACCAAACTAAGGGAGAATTAGGTTTGACACAGTAGAGGAGTCTGTAGTGGTTGGTGTTACTCATGCTCAGTAACTGATAACCGGCTACGGTCATGAGAGGAAAACAGAAAGTGGCTGTCAGCAGAAATTACCTGTGCACTATTTCTTAGAAATTCATACTTGTCAAGGATCTTCCACTGAATAGCTGAACTACCCAGACCTCATAAACTTTAGAAAAAATGCTGCCCTTTTCCTCCTAAATGTGAATTTATCAAACATGAGAGAACCTTATATCTTTACTTCAGCTTAGCGATCTAAGATAAAACTGTATCTAAAAATGCTGGAGTACTTTCCCCACAGTTTTTTCATGTCGTAAATATATCTGATGCTATTTCCCTTCACAGATTTTTTGTATTTCATTGTAATGAGAGGTTGCATTGCATGTGGCTTGTACTTACTTACCACTTACCTGGACTTCATCTCTTCTTCATTTCAGCTCGAGCCAGTTCTGAATGGCAGATACCAGCCCTGAAGATGGAAGAACCCTTTCAGCACCCAAAACAGAACAGTTATTTTAGGTAGACAAGCTAGAGGCAAGAACAGGAAGAGAACAGTAGAAGTGGGAATGCATTAGTGCTAACTGTGAATATAGTAAAGTATATATTGTGTAAAAGGAAAGCCTTCCACCCAGGACCCCTGAGGGCAAGAGGAATTATTTCAGTATAGAAACTGTGATCAACTAAAAGAAAATGGACATGAAAGCATCAGTAACTCTAAAAGACTTCTCCCATTCAGTGGCAAAATTGCCTCTCCACAAGCCTTGAACCATAGCATGCATACTTTGAAAAGCTGAGACAAGCTCTCTTCCAGCTCAGATTAGTACAAGTGGACTACTCTGTGAAAACAGCACTATCAGCTTTGTGTCAGCAGAGATGCTGACTTCTTTTTTCTCCAGAAATGAAACTCCACTGTTCAGTGGTTCTGGAGAAAGTAATCTTTTTTTTCCAGGGAAGTGCTCCAACACATAAGAAGGTTAAGATAGAAATAAGATGGTTAAATAATGGAAAGCAGTTGATAATTTTCTCTTTTTTATGCTGGTTGATTTTTCCCTTATTAATGTATACACTGTTAAATGACAAACAGCCGTCTTGGTTTCTGTGCTCCAGTTTCACGTCTTCCCCTTGTGTCTTTAGAACCCCCTTGTCAGCAGTCAGTTATGTGCTGGGAAAGGGTGACCAATACCTCTCCTACCCAGGAAGTAACGTTAAGGTATTATAGTGTCTCATCTGTTAAATCGCCTTCTGTATTGTAGGTCACTTGATTAAAAAATTGCATTACCTTTCTCCACACAGTGCCTGGAATGCAGCTCTTCCTTGGTAAAAGGTAACACTGCAAACTCCATCCAGTATCTTTGCATAATATACAAACATTGAAATAATGGTGTACTGAACTATGACACCATGCTAATAACATTTGACTGCCTTACTTTTATGCTGGAGCACATTTTTATTGATTATTTGTAATAACAAAGTTGTACTGACCTAGAGAGTTGGAACTTGCTGGGTTTGACAGGTCATAGGCAAAGCCAGCAGCTGCCTTTTACCCTGTGTACACTGCCCGTGGCTGCACTCACTTTCTGAACACTTACTCTCCAGCTTGATACAAATTAAAACATGATTCCTACACTAGTCAGGAAAAGATTCTGCCATTTTTAGGACTCCCACACACGTAAGATACTGCTGTGTAAAACACAATAGAAATCAAGTCTTCCTCTGTAATAATTTTATACCTGCACCCTTTGTAAGGAAGCCAAAACTGTATAAAATATTTCTGGAAATTAAAGAATATTTATACTGGTTACTGATTTAAAAAACCACATCGTTTTCTCACCAGTCACTGAATGTCACCAAACACCTCTGAAAAAGTCTTGAGGTGACAGTTTCAGGAACAAAGGAAAACATCAGCAAGTAGAGGAAGATTCAGAAGAGCTCAGTCAGCAATACAGAAATACAGGAATTTAACTAATTAATGCCAACTGCAGACAGCAAGAGTGAGCTGGATGCAGATACCAGGTCTCCTAAAAGCTGCATACATCTTATCACTGGTGATAAAGAAGCGATTTAACTACCAATAAACATTTTAAACTACAGCCACTTTGCTCAGCCCAGTTGTTCAATATCTCTGAGCTGGTCCCAAGTTCTGCATGTGCATAGTTCCTGTCTAGATACTCTTTAGAGAGGCAGGAACTTGGACAGGCCCCCAGGCACACCTCAAGTCCTGAAGCTCTGCAGGAGCCAGACCTGGCCCCACTCCTACCCTGGAGCCATGGGCCAGCTGGAGACCCCGCTGACCCCATGGGCCAGCCCAGACACCCCACTGACCCCATGGGCCAGCCCAGACACCCCACTGACCCCATGGGCCAGGCCAGATACCCCGCTGACCCCATGGACCAGCCCAGACACCCCACTGACCCCATGGGCCAGCCCAGACACCCCGCTGACCCTATGGGCCAGCCCACACACCCCGCTGACCCCATGGGCCAGCCCAGACACCCCACTGACCCTATGGGCCAGCCCAGACACCCCACTGACCCCATGGGCCAGCCCAGACACCCCACTGACCCCATGGGCCAGCCCAGACACCCCGCTGACCCTATGGGCCAGCCCAGACACCCCACTGACCCCACGGGCCAGCCCAGACACCCTGCTGACCCGGTGCACCTGCCCGCACACAGGGCATGTATGAGACACCACTTACACGGAGCAGGGCTAACAGAGCCACCACTCCAGGGGAGGGGAAAAAAAACTGGAAAAGAAAAAAAAAACCCCACCAATCCTACAGTTGAATGAAGCGTTCCACGTCATGTTCATAATTAGAGCTTAGCACTGATTTAAAGCTGTCATGAACAAAGTCTCATCTCCATGTTTCTGCACTGGCAGCTGTGCCTTTGCTGCCTGCCACACTGCTGCTGTTAATGCAAAGGCAAGTGCTCTGTCACAGCTGTTCAGCCACTACCTGCCCACAACCACAGCAGTGTCAAAGGCCACAGGGTTCTTGGACTGAACTGCGTAAAACTAATGAACCAATGAAACCATCCAGCTAAACAATTTTTAAGTGTTTTGTTTACTGCACAGTAATATCTCATCTTAGGAATTAAAAACTGGAGCTAACAAATCACCCTCCTGCCTAACAGAGGAGAGATGACACCTCCATCCTAAGGCAGCTCCCTATCACCAAACACAACAGCCAAGTGACAGAGGAGGGTGTGGGGAAGCCCATTCCCGGTGTACCTGCAGGGAGGGACAGCAGTCTCCTTGCAGGGCACTGTG
Source organism: Dryoscopus gambensis (assembly GCA_013389985.1). Lineage (NCBI taxonomy): Eukaryota > Metazoa > Chordata > Aves > Passeriformes > Malaconotidae > Dryoscopus > Dryoscopus gambensis. Next base: position 174,511 of record WEIT01025500.1, on the reverse strand, counting down.
CCAGCTCCGCACAAAACACCCCTCAGGCCAACTGAGAGACCTTTGTGGTTTCTCATGGATGGGAACCTCTGGAAAAGAATCAGAAGCGTCTGACTGAAGCATTTATCAGGTCAGTCCATCAGCTTCTGTATTTCAAAACTGGCTTTTTTCTCTGCACCAGCTCTGGCTTTATCAGGGCTAAACTTCTAGTAGATAACTCCTGACAACACAGCACATTATTGAATGCCTCGACCGAACTAATCCAAAATGTTTATGCCTCAGATGCAGGTAATGCAGTATATAAACTGTGCTGTCATATGGCAAATACATAATATCCATTGCATATATCATGGATCTCCCACTACACAACACAAGGAAACACAAATAGTAATTTCTGCCTCCGTAAGTCCTGCTGTAAGAGCACTTAGAACACACCAGCCCACTCCAGCTGTCCTTGCAGAGCACAGATAGGCTCAGGCATTCTTCCCAGTGTAGTTTTAGTGCTTACAACTCACCTCCAACATGTTCTTTACACAGAACTCCCAAGATCTATACAGTTCACAGAACTTCTGCACATTACACCAACTTAACCCCAAAACAGATGTAACAAGAGCCCAGCTTTGACTTCCTCCTCCTCAACACAGGGCTAGAGAAGCCCCTTATCCTGTAACTTCTCAGTTACATGCTCTGTTGTATAACAGCAACAAAAATCACAAACCCGTGTTCGACTGCAGAATTTGAGATACAAGGTGAGGAAAAGGGAGAATTCCCAGTACCCAGTAGGGCCCTACAATGCCAAACTGGAAATCCAGAGACAAGGCCCTTCGGCCCAGCCTTCAACAGCCACCAACAGCCATAAGCAGCCTCTCCTTAGGTGAAGCACAGCTGAGCTGTGAGTCAAAGCCATCTCCAGTAGTCTTTTGTTTGGAGTACAACACTCACCCTGGCTACAAGTGTCTTTTGCTTTGAATTCCTAGGAAAATAATTTTTAATACGAACCAGCTGCCAACCAATATGCTGACCACATGGATTATTTCTGAAAGGCTACAGCACTCCACAGGTGGATTTTTTCCAGAATTAATAATAATTCTGGAAAATAACAATAATTATTAAAAATAATAATAATAAATAAACCCAGACTGCCAAAATTCTTTATCTCTGTATGTTTTGGCATTTTATCAGGAGGATGTCAGAGCACAGGACTCCCACTACCCAGCCGCCTGTGATGTGGTCTGGTTTGGAATACCAAACTCAAGGCTGGAATTGTACTCTGAAATCCAGTCCTTAGTTTGCAGTCTTTAAAGGACACTACCTAGCTTCCATATGCTTTGAAAACCTAATCCCACAATTAAAAAAAATTAATTACCACCACTTGATTCTCATCTTAAATTGTAGACCATTCAATCAGAGATTATCTCCCCTTCCAATATGCATTCCTAATTAACATAACGCTATTGCTGGACAATACAGTCCCCAGTCACAAAGTCATTCCACACAGATAATGCAATGCATTCCTCAGGACCCAAATTCTCTTTAGACAAGAAGGAAAATAAACAGTAGTAACATTTATACTTCTTATAGGTTTCTTGATGCAATTTCATAGTTTGTTTTTTTTCAGAGGAGAAGGAAAGGAAGGCAAGTATAGAATACAATTTAGAGTGATTTAAGCCATAAAAATAGCATTCACTGGAAGAAGAAAACCCTCAAAAAGAAGAATGCACTTAGGGACAGAATGCTTGTTTCTGGAGGTAAAAAGCATTTGCATCTTGCACCTGGAGAACCTATTCCAAGGAATCCTGCATCACATCTTTTCATTACCTTCACTTCACTGAAACAGAGGGGTCATTACCATACCACTTCCAGTATTTCAGAAACTAGAGAGGTATTTTAAGTACAAGACACACTAACAGTTACCACGAGACACCTGCCTTACAAGTAGTTTACAGATGCGGTGATTACTGAAAGAGAAAATACAGGTGAAAATGATTATTTCCAACCATAGTCCAAATGGACTGAAACACATCTTGCCTTCATGCCACGTACTGAGCTCACCCTGGTGACACGAGTCCTGTGCAGCCCTTGCTGCCATGAATACCCTGCTGTGGAACAACTGTGTCAACACATGCTCCCACAAACAGCAGCTACACACATAGAAACATACAGCACTTTTAATAGTGTGGACATCTTAAAACATCAAACAGGCATTTCTCAAGTATGTTCGTAGAAAAAGAAACTGGAAGACATGAACACTGTGATTATTATCAGAGAAGCACTGGTCCCTACATTTAACTGAGCCCAGCTTCTCACTCTGGTTTACTCCAGGAGCGGTTACACAGAATAGTCCAATGTTCTGCACCAAAAAGCAAAGAAAGCAAATTTCCAGTTCTTTTAGGCAGAAAGTAAAAGTATTTAGGGGATGACTCTGTGCAAATCCTCCACTTCAAGGTCCCACATATTCTTATGAATGGGGTTTTCAGAGAGATCTGTCATCTTTATTGCTCGAAGAACGGGCTCAGGACTGCAGGACCGCACGACACCCATGACCATTACATACTTCCCTAAAAAACAAGTAAGCATTACATTTAATTAACCTTTGTATTATCATTTAAATTCATAAACCAGATTACTTAAAGCTGAGTACAGTGTGAAGATGCCAATACTTGTAAGAAAACTCAAGGAATGAAGATTGCTTAGAACTAATTTCAGAAAAAGGTTTCATTATCTGTACGGCCACTTTTACAGCATATTTAACTACATTGTCACATACAGTAACAGTCAAACAAACACAAGTTTGTCCTGCTGTTTAAGTGGCTTGAGGATAGGTCAGAAGACTGAAAATTTAAGCAATGTGCCTGTTTTGTACCACAATTTCTGCAATTCTGCAGACCAACACTTCTCCGTTTGAACTGGCAGTTGTGGTGAAGGGAAGGGAAGGGAAGAAAGAAGAAAAAAACAGAAAAGAGAAATAGGAGAAGAATCTCTCTCCTCGTGCCGGGCCTCCCGCGCGGGGCCCAGCACGGCCGCCGGGCCTGGCCAGGCGGAGGGGATGTGCCGAACCACGTTAGACCGTGCTGCCCGCGGGGGTCCCACGGTACCTGCG
>WEIT01025500.1:143962-170905 GCA_013389985.1 Dryoscopus gambensis | reverse complement strand
GCCCCGCTCTGCCCCTGCCCCGCTCTGCCCCTGCCCCGCGTCCCGCTGCTGGAGCCAGCCCGGCTCCCACCCTGCTTAGCGAGAAGGGGCACTTGGTGTTTAGTTGGAGTTGATGAAGCTCCTCCGGTTTCGTGAGAAAACAGGAACATGCACATGGTGATTTTCCCAGGGATGCTCTTACGGGGAAATCCGGAGCATAATTCACTGAAAGCATGGACAGTTTTAAGATGGGAGACTTTAATTCCAAGGCCGTGACGAATTTATTTGCTGTCTGTTTATATTACAGACAGGCTAGTTCACTTTGCTGCAGTCTGAAATTCTTGAAAGGTTATGGTTTCTTTCGGGTGGGTGGGTTGACATTTCATTTAGAAAATAAGCCAAGAAATAAGCTAATGAAGAAACAGGAGGATGGAACAAACAAAAGAATCAGGAAAACCAAGGGGATGAGTGCATTACTTTCACAAGTCATATTACCTACAAAAGTGCAGAATAGTAAAAATACACTGACTGCAATCATTCTTCTTTAGAAGAGCTTTTGGTCTCTGTTAAAATAGGCAGTTACTTTATTTAAAAAATCTGGTTTTGTCTTGAGTAGCAAAATACATCAAAAGACCTTTTTTTCTACTCACCCATCATGTTGTGAATTATTTATTCAGTGTATCTTTTTTTCCCCAAGATATTTTCTGTTTAGAGACATTCTGTAAATGGGACTGTATTCTTTTTATAGTGTAAGGAAGCAGTTAACTTTTTGTTACCGCTTACAGTAAGAATAAAACATATTATTGGTAATAACAATAAAAACACTGACATCTAAGCACAATACAGAACCATGTAATCTGGCAATCAAATCATATGGCTTACAGGAATAGAAAGACATTAGATAGTTACTGTATATGAACGCAAGATTTGAGCAAGGCTCACAGGAGAATATTTGTAATTTATGCCCCTAAACTACAGTCACTTGACAGCATCAATATTTAGTTTCACATAAAAAAAATTAATTGTGCCAAATATTGATAAAAGTATTGTATTCCTTTTTGTTACTGCATAATAGGAGGGTCTAATGCTTATTAAGCCATTAAATCTACAGATCAAGGCAAGACCCCTACAAGAGTGTAATCTTTAGGAGAAACTAAAAGGTCCCTTTTAAAAGATTTGCCTTCAAGAAACTGTGTTATAAGAAGGGCAGAAGCACTGGCAACCCGCATCAAGAAATGGATTTGTTTCCTAAACCAGAAAATCCTTGTCTTTCAGTAAAACACAGAGTTGAATTATCTGCAAAGCTCTTACCCAAGAGCTGGTGCAGCTCAGCACAGAGACACACTCTGCAGCTGCAGGGCAAATGTCTGATGCCTCCACAGACCGTTCTGGAGGTGACCCCGCAGCGATCATCCTCTGATTTAAGGCTAGCAGAGGAAGCTCGGCACGCAGTTAGAAAAGGCACTGAGTTGGTGGCTGCCAGGCTCTAAATTACACTGGATTAGACATGAGCAGATTTTTTGAGAGCACTCTGGACGAGAGAGTTTTGGGTTGCATGGACTAAAAAAGGAATCCATCTTCTTCTGCCTACTTCTACAATATGCACCTCACTTCAAAGGAATCTTCAAGGACATCATTCCTCAGGCTGACATGCATGTGAGATGGTCACAGTATGGGTAAAAAAAAGGTCAAACGACACCTAGATAACACAGATGATAGCAGGAGTCAGGGCTCCCTCAATTACACTGGGACTATTTTGTTGGTATGGTGCCAAGAGAGGTTAGAAAATAATTTGACCCCAGATCTCTGTGAAAAGAGATTTCCAAAGAAGCAGCAACTTGAAATTTTCTGTCCAGCTCACACTTTTTCATGCTCCCACTGACACTACTACTTAAAATGGAAGCAATTCCCTGCTTCTCTCCTTAATTTTGGTAAAAGGCTGATATTACACAAGCAGAAAAATCTTTCTTTCCCTTGGCCAGGAAGTCTGATCTTTTACAGCCTTTCATCCTACCCAAAAGAGTTTTAAAAAGTACCTCCTTTCCAGTTCACTGGCCAATGTGTACAGAACAGGTTCTTCAATTTTATTTCTGTTTCTCTTTCCTAGTACTGAGAAGTTATGAACTGGATTTCAAACAATTTTTATAAGCTTTTTTTTTTAGTTTTTTAGTATTTTGTAAGCACTTGCTTTAGAAGTAGGTGTACCTGGGAGCTCCACAGCTGACTGCAAGAAAATTCACAAAGTGTGGAGCTGAAAAATACATGGATCATAATGGTTATGTCTGAATGGCCCACAAATGTCCCTAAAACAGATACGTAAAAAAACCTCTTGTCTCTGGGAGCTCAGAAACTCAGAGAATTCAACTGTGATGGGGACAGGGCAACACTGCTCTATTCTGGCATCTCCAGCAACACTGGCTGCCCACAGTCACAGAGTAAATTGCAAGGGGATATGATTGAGCCTTTCATATCCTCGTTCAGCAGAAGGAAGCAGCACATGGGAGCTCAGCATCACAGAAGAAAGCTGTGAACACAATCCTTTGCAATAATGTGTTACTCTGGAAGTGAGGGGTCTGAGACTGTCTTCCTTTCCCTGGTATTCATGTATGTATGAAACATAGTTTTATATATATGAAACTTCACTGAAGGACAACTTTTAGCACATACCAGTATCAGGTTTGACCTTCAAGAGATCTGTCCTAATTTAGATGTATTTTCTTATATCGCACACAGAACTATATGACATAAAAGAATATAAAACTCAATTGTTCCTGGCGTTTGTTTTGTACTGCATAAAAGATGCTATGTGGATGTGCTGACTGAAGTCTGGAAAAACATCTTCATCCTTCAAGGTTTTTTTTTTAGACTATCTCATCATCACTGAATTTAATTAATGATTTGAAATTAATGGATCAATGAGTTGGAATTAATGGGTTGGAAGTCAGTCATATTTACATCCCTAACATGAGCTTCAGTTGCTTGTAATTTATGCTTTGGGACGGAGCAGTGTGGCAGATGGATACTAAATTGTGTTCAACCAGGAGTTTCAAAAGACTGGGAGCCAGCAAAGTCATCTGCTGGAACAGGAAAACTCTGGGTGCAACCTGCCAAGGTTTTAATTAGGAGGTAGCTCTGGGTAAGTGGTATTTGAGATGTGACTTGGACAGGGCAGGTAAATGTGAGCGACAGACATGAGAATCCCACTACTTACAACAACAAGAAGAGTCTGGCCTCTCCCATAGTCCCACAGCCAAAACTGTGCCGGAGTCACGCTAAGATACGATGACCTAACTTGCGGCAAATACCATCAACTAAAGTGTTAGCAAGGCACCCTCCACTGCCCTTCTTCCTTGAGAACCTAATATAGATGCTCTACGTGGCATGTGAGCTTATGCTTAGTGGAATCAGTAGAGGATTATGGCAAGAGCCTTCCTGCAGCTGCCAGGAGCTGCCAGTTGCACCCAGCGTATGGAGAGGAAAACCAGAATATCCTCAGAGAGTGGGAAAACCTCAGCTTGTACAACCAGCATTAGCATGAGAAATTATTTCACTGCTCCCACCAGCATGCAAACTTACCCAGTTCCTGTCACTCACCACACATCCCTCCCACAGAGCCTGCAGGCTGTGAAAAGGGTGATGCTGTCCTGCTTAGCTGACTCATTTAATTTACAAAGAATACTTAGAGGAAATACTTAGAGTACTCCAGTTGTGTTCTGCAGAAGTGGGTGTCACCTGTTTGTTTCTTCCATGGTATAAATATGCTGGCATGTAAGTTAAATAAATCAGTGTTCTATGGAATAGGACTATGACATGATTAAAGAAAAAAATTAATTAATCGGAGTCTTTACTTTACCAGTATTGCTTGCTGCTCTGGAAATAGTCTGCAGAGCTGGCTTCCAGGTGGGCTTATTCAAACTCCTGCACAAAGGAAAAAAAAGAACTCAAAGGAAATATGAATGGCATCCAAAGCTTTAGATCTTCATCCCGATTGAAGTCAAGCCAGTAGCTAGGAGACTTCAGTCACTCAGCCTTTGTGACTGAGTTTCACTCTATAAAAGAATTGAATATTTAGTAAAAGTTTAACAAGACTGGAGAGTCCCTACAACCAGTGCTGGGGAATAGAGATCACAGTGCCTTCCCTTGACAGCTGCTGCCTTTGCATTAAATACACTCTGATTAGCATGGTCAGCATTCAGTTCATTCAGTGATGTGACAGAGGAATAATTTTACTAAAGAACAGTAAGCAGAAGAGTGGCATTTTACTTCCAAAAACTTAAAATATGAATTGTCCAATCAGAAATCTACATAGAAGCCAGTACGGCTCAGAAGTTACGGCCATTCCAGAGCATACATTGGCAGCATTCTGCAATATTCAAGGCCTCTTCAAAGATTCATGAAATAAATTTCTGGTGCTTAGTAGGGAGAGGCTTTTACTAATAGTCAAATTTTCATGCAGGCAAGATCTTTCTCAGGTCCAATCAAAAAGACCATCTCTCCTTATGAACCTTACGTTTAAACTAAAAACATTACAGCTACAGCACCACCAATCAAGGTCATTTCAAATAATAACATGTTAGAACACAATTGAAAGGAATTCAGAATTTTAATATAATAACTCAAGAATTTTACACCAATCTCACATTCAGCACACACATGCATTAATTTAGGAAAAAGCTTGTGGAAGTTACCATCAAGCTACTTGAAGAGGAAAGTTTGAAGTGAGCATCTAAGAGTTACAGGGAGCCAGAGAGGAGAAAGCCCACACCTCTGTTACTGTGAGGTGCTACTCGGCAGAGTCTTCAGGAGACACACATTTAAGCAGGCTTGGTGGCAGCTGCAGGTTGCACAGCCAAGCAGAGCAGACAGCTGTTTCTACTCACTGATAACTCATGTGAAAAGTGAATTGTCCTCACTACTCCCTATGCTTTGGCCAATTTTTGCTGTATTCCCACAGGGTATCACCTCAGACACACGTGTTCTTAACTAACCAAATTTTGCTCTGAGATCAGAGAATCTCCATGTAAAATGGATGCACTTAGTTTTCCATGAAGCTGTGACTAAAGCCTTGCCCATGTGATTGCCCAGGGGTGCAGACAAAAAGGATCCTGGACCAGACACAGGGCACCAGCAGCACTGGCATCTTCTTCAGAAAGTGCTTGTGAGCAATGGTGTCCTGACTCACCTGGTGCTGGCAGTAACACCGGGAGGGGAGAGGAATGGCCTCGGAGGGGAGGATGCTGCCGAGGGCTCAGTGGGAAGGCCCTGGAACCGGCACTTCAGAAAAGCAAAAATCACAGCTGGAGGAACATCTGGCCTTCTGCTGCTCTGCAGGGGAACACCGGGCATGGATTCACAACAAGCAGCTGAATGACTGAAAAAGCAACAACAGTATAAAGAGGAAATCAACAGCAGTGAAACTTCGTTAAAAGCTGCTCAACAATAGCACTGATATGTTTTTGTGTACATAGGTGGACTGGGACATAAAGAAGCTTGAGTTTCCAGTTTCTTACATTATGGTGTGCATTCTGTAAAGCAAGGTTCAGACCCAGAAGTACTCACAAGCCTGGATGTAGAATGCATTTATTGCCATAACTCCTACAGATAGCAGCCTGCTCCCCAACTCCTGGCATGAGTGAATGAATGGATGAACGAATGTTGCTGTATTAATAGCGGTAATTTTGGATGGAAGTCACATTAGTGTATGGATATACAAGGCTTCTTATCTCTTAATAGGTCTAAGAGAAGATAAAAAATGTCACGTTAAATCACAGAGTTCTTCCTAAATCAGAATACTCAATGTATAATTGATGGTGTTTTCACATTCTTAGGTTTCTTTAATTAAGAAGTCAAAAGACACGAGATTGCATGAACCAATGGGGAGACATCTCATCTGTTCGTTTTAGAAAGACCTCCACAACTCATATGGAAATGTCACATTTTAAAATACAATTTGACATTAAAATGTCACAAACTGCCTCCACCTCCTGATTTAAGTAATTTTAATCACAGGTTTTAGTTTGTAGTTTGTACAGCACCTTCTGTTAAGCACTATGTTGAAACTCTCTAATTTAGACCCATCTCTTTCCATTAAGCCCAGAGTAAGCAAGGTCAAGTATGAATTTAATGGAATGAAGGTCAGAGTTTTATTGCCGGCATTCACTGTCTTGAACAGCCATCACTGACAACTGATCCATGAGCATCTCAGTAGTCAGCTTTTGCTAAGGTAAATACACCTACTGGTGCTCCAAGATTTTGATCAGCTGGTTCCAGTGAGACTTTAGAACCTCATGGTATGAACTAAACAGGAAAACAACACAAACCAGAGGAACATAGGAAGAAACTATGAAAAGGACCTACTTCAAGGAAAAATATTAAAATAACTTTTTATGTACAGGTAAGCTGACCTTTCTACTGAACTAATGGTTGTGTGAAGTCTGCAGTGAGGCAACTGTAAGAACATTTATTTACCTGAATATATTTAAATAGTTACTAATGACTGACACGAAAATATTTGATTTTTATAGAAGGCTAGAAGATCACACATAGTTGTGCAACACAGTGGTTGTTTCTGAATGTAGCTCTATATAGGGCAGCCCTCCAAATTAAACAACAAAACTTGGACTTGAAATTCAAACACAACCAAAAAAATGACTCATCAGGGATCCAAAAAAATTGAAGCCAAAAACTTAGCAAGCTTTCAGCTTGTCATGAAAAGCAGCAATAAATGATAAATGCAAACCCACTACACCTCATTTTCAAAACCTAACAAGCCCACAAAACCTGACTTGCAGTCGTGCACTCTATTGCAAAAGCCATCAGTGCTTGTTTGTTCAAAGTAGAAACTGTCAATTCTTTAAGAACCAACCAGGAGACATCAGTTCAGGGCAGATGGTGCCTCAGACTCATGCAAATGTCACATAGCACAGAGTGGCTGTGCAGAGCTGGCAGGACAGCGTGTGCACATTTTCAGTTGCACCTTTGGAGTTTTGATGTTCCAAACATCAAGCACTTATATTCAAGCAATTTCAAATTTCACATAGGAGTGTTTGAAGAGCTGTAGCTCTGCTACAATTTGAACAAATACAAATTTCACACAACAGACACTTGAGAACGGAAAAGGGCAGCACACGACCTTGGATTTGCAAGGCAAAGCTTGTCAGATCTTCGGTGCCGTTGCCGGTCACAGCTTCATTTATGAGAAATCACGTAGGGTGAAAGTGAAAGGCACATACCAGTTTCTTTTTCGTACCTACAGATATCTCTAGTTTGCCAATACGTTATCTAGACTCCTATACAGATAATACTGTGATTACTAATAACCCTAACAGATGTGGGTTAGGTATTTTCATTTTTGTTGTTTTCATAGATTTTTAAGGCAGAGGGAGACTTAACAGTTGACCCTACTGTTTGACACAGACCATTGGTTTATTTGCATTCTGGTACCTCTGGCTCTTCGTTTGCTGGGAACTCAGTGGTGTTTCAGTCCACTCCTGACCACAAGAGCTTCCAGCACTCACCAGTGGAGCTGAGGAGGCTGAAGCACACTCATTACTGCATTCATGCTGCCAATTAATGCAATCGGTTTTACACTCATTTCTGCCAAATGAAATACTTGAGTTAGTATCTGGGGATAGCAGAAATAGTCTCCAGGTCCCTTTCCCCCCCTCCTTCCAGGTTTGTGAACAGTTAGTCATAGTGATGAAGGAATTAGTACCTTTGGGCAGACATTTTTCAAATGCAACTGGGTGGGCTCCACTCACTCTCCAGTTCCACTGCTCTTCTCTGCTGGTAAAATGAGGCATTCAGGATCTAGGTTAGATTCAGAATGCATAATGTGGATAGTTCACAAAACACTGGCTGGCCCAGTTAAATAACAGTATATGCTACTCATAAAACCAGTGCTGCTCAGTATCAATCACTGATTCTTCTGACTGAAGGGTGTATTCCCTGTTCTGAAGGGTACACAGTGCCTTCTGAAAAATGCTACACACTTCAGGCCTCCTGTGGTATCAGCCCAAGTAATGGTCACTGGCAACTTTCAAAATCAAGGCTTGGAGGAATTGGCCTAATTAAGAAAATCTCTGAAGTTTACAGTCACAGGAGTGTTCATTTAAATGGTGCCACATTTTACTCAAAGCTGACAATGTTTGGTGAATGTCCCTTTTGCTTGTGGCAACTTTCCCTTCTGTTTCTTAGAAAAGTCATTGTACTACCCTGGGTTCTGGCTGGACACATGATTGTCTGGAGAAACAGAAATTCCAGCCAAAGGAAACAGAACTGAAAGTAACTGGAGAATCTTTCTCATTCATCTTTTTGATCTGTACAATAGATAGAAGCATTTCCTTCTAAAGGCTGCATTTCCCAGATGTAAAACAGTAAAGCTCCCTCCACCAGTACTTCTGCAATCTCCGCCACACAGCTGTGGAGTGTCGTGAACTGATAACATTTGTAAAGAGTACTTGTAAAGTCATAAAAGGAACAGTGCCGTGATATTCTTACTCATAAACTGTGGGGACAGGTTTTGTCCTTGAATTCCAAGTGATTTTCATGTTTTGCAATGTCCTCAAATTATAGTTTATTGTCTGTAACCTTACACTAAGCTTGGTTAAATTCCTGGTACATGAGTAGGAAAGAGTGTGCTATTGTTTATGATTTCATCAGAAAAGTTACAGATGGATGCCTTAGGAGCAATGCTTTCATCTTTCCTGGTAGCTATGTCTCTTGCAGGCTCACACTGGAGAACAAGTTCCCATCATGGTTTTCATTTTGCTGGTTTTCATTCACACATTTATATTATCTGTAAGTGTCTGGATATGTAATGCCTCAACTCAGTAGCTCTAAAGTTGTTATCTTAATGTTACAGCTCTGCCTAAATGGGCAGCCTGTGCATTTCAGATGGTAAGAAATGAACCGGCTCTGCATGAAAAGGCCTCTGGAAAGAGACAAGTTGTGTCCTGGGTCAGCCCCTGAGTGGCAGGAAGGAACATCTGCTTGTTTTTCCAGCACTTTTACCAAATGCTACAGCTTGGTTGGGCACAGTTAACCTCTGGAAGCAGGTTAGCTCTGATCATACAAGCACAAGAGCCCTGTGAAAGTGGGATGAGACCGCCAGATTGCAGACCTAGAAACTCTGAGGCGTACCTGAGCGTGTCCAAATGCCTCAGCAGGATGGTGCTCCTCCTCTTGCACAGCTGACTCTGGTTACCAACTGCTTGGGACTGAAGCACTTTCCTGATACCTTTTCCCCTGTCTTCTTCCTTCAGTGTGCACAGACCCTGCAATAAAACCTTCTTATTCAGAAGGAAAGAGACCTCTTTATTGCATTGAAATGATAAAGCAACAGATGACTTACACCTGGGAGGTACTGCAGCTGCATTTCATCAGCCAGGAAATGTTGCATAGTCACAAAACGTTGCATACAGGAGAACTGAGACTACTTGTTTTTAACCTTCTGCCCTGCTGGGCATCAGTTTCCAAAGATAGGCTGGATTCTCTAACTTCCCTAGAACTCAGGGCTGGTTAGACTTCTTTCTGGTCCAAAGCTGTTGTTAATTTTAACATTTATTTGGCTACTGCAGCTAAGGCTGAATACTCATTTAACCTCCCATGCTGTACTTACAGTATATTCTAGGAAACTTTAATTAGTTCATGTTTTCATCTGAAATACAATTACATTAAATTTTTTTTTTAACATAAAACACCAATTCAGTATGGTTTTCCTTCCCTCAGTGTTGCTAGTTTGATGTTTGTGGAACAATTGTCACTATATTTTCAAACTGAATTAAATAATAGGGGTTTCAAGTATTTCTCATGCCTTCAGAGACTTCATTAGAGACACTTTCTTAAAGGGGTATCATTACCTTTTTAACCTCCTCAGTTTTATTCAGCAGTTTACTAGTGAGATCTTTTGTGGGAATGTGGGTGCTTCAGGCATAAATTTGGGAAGTCAGGCTCAAACCCCTTCCTGGCATGGACTCAAGGACAGGCTTGTTGAACTTATTTTGAGATTAGGACCTCACACCACAAACCCACAGAAGGAAACATTCTCTGGTCTTCCTGTGAACTTGCTTTAGTTCACAGAAAGGCCTTCAAGAGCCATTGAACTGCAGAAAGAATGGGCCTTGCCTTTAGGCCTGCAGGTTGGGGCATTGATTTGACAGAGGTGAGCCACTGAATTCTGTCTCAGCTTCAAATACCACTAAAGTAGGTTATCTAATAACTGATTAATGTGCAGTAAGTAACAGCACTCAGAGTTTCCCAGCCACAAGTGACTGCTCTAGCTGTTAAGTTCCCAAATACATAACAAATACTCCTCATTCCCTCTCAATGACAGGAGATTGCTATTTGCTTGTTAGGACAACTGCAAGAAAAGGCAGAAACTGAAGTTTGACTGCTCTCCTGCCAAGCAGGGACACAAGTCTCACTTTTCTGAGGAGGCCTAAGTACTAAACAGCTGCTCCAGCTGTTTAGTACTAAACGGTACTAAACGGCTCGCTCCGTTTTTAAGACTGCCATTCTTCAGAGACCAATTTTTGAACAATCTCAAGAGAGGGAAAAGCTTCAGCTCTGTAGGCAGTAGTTCCTTCCTGGCTGCTGGCATGGCGCACTGGCTGCTTTAGATCTCCTCACAAAGAAATTCAGCGCTCTCAATGTACACCACAGAGGACCATAAACAGGTCCAGCACTTTATCTCAGAAACTTCCAACATTTGTTGGGCAATGCCGAATGTTGTGACACACTTCTTAATGCGGTGTGTGGGGTGGATGGACCGATGCCACATTCCTTCTACAGAGTCCCTCGTGGAGATGCTCTGGCGGCGCTCCGCCAGCACCCACGCGTGCACACAGCCTCACCCTCGCAGGTGGGCGCGAGCAGCCACTCTCACACACAGTCTGTGTGTACTGGAGACAAAGAGGCAGGGGGGATTCTTTGTGTGCAATTCTGAGGCGTTTATTGGATCCACGGACCAGGAACGAACGCACTCGAAGGGGACAGAGGCAAAGAACAAAAGCCCGCACGTGGTTTTATCCCGAAGGGTCCCAGCGGTGGGCAGAGCATCAAAAACCAACAGTCTGAGGGCTGGGGGGGTAGAGGCGAGGTTGAGTGACATAACAGGGGCCAATGGGAGGGGGGAGGGGAGGGGAGAGAGGACCAGGGGCCAGTGGCGTCCTGACGAAGGGAGAACTTTCTGGCACAGTGGTGTGGGGAGGGACCACTTCGTAGTAACACGGGGGGTGTAATGTGGACTTAGCCACTGCAACAACTTCTTTTCTGGCTTTTAGCCTAATTAACTAGAACAAGGTCACCAGGCAGTGTGTTTCAGAGCAGGGCTGAAATCTGTGTCTTAATTCAGTGCTGAAGCTAGTGGATTGTCTTTCCTTGCTGTGCCTATTTACTAATCTGTAAATGTAAAGCTGGTCCTTGCAAAAGTCATACACAAATGATGAGTGTGGTTTAACCAGCACATCGTCTTGTCTTTCACCCAGGGGCTGTTCTTGTCACACGTGAGAGACAAGCAAAGCACACTGTTGCAGTTTGAATTGCTGTGGAAAAGCATGTGGCTTCTTGCAGTCAGATTTTTCCTGTTTGCTGTATTATGTGAGTTCACTCTAACTGTGTGTAATGATTGCTGACAAAGGATGTGAATAATACATACAAGATATAGCAGGGGGAGGAAGAGGGTGGACACTACTGAAAATAACTTGGATGATAAAAGAACCGATTGAGAAGATGAATTTTCAACACACTGACTCATTCAGAAGGAAAAATTTGAACAAATTTGCAATGATCATCCAGACTCTTCTCTAAAGCACAACTCATGACAGATGAGGATAGATAATAACAGAAAGATAGTAAAGATCTTGTGAACTTTGAGCCTTTAATTACTTGCACAGTAATATGCTGGAATGCTTTTACTAGATGTCTTCAGCATGCAAGGATGAAAACATGGTTTTTCCCTCCAGCAGAGGGGGCTTGGCAGTAAGTTTTCTAAACAAAACCAAATGATTTCTTTGGAAATTGAGTAATACTAAAATTGAACTGACTTTTGTAGGAACTTGCGTAGTATTATAGGTAAAAACAGAACTTCCTCCAAACAAGAGATTCAAATATAATCAGACACAATTCCAGTGAGTGTTGTTCTGGCTATCTTTGTTTCCCTTATTTCTCAGTGTGGCTTTTCTATTTCAGCAGAAAGCCCTTGCAGTTACTCCTGACAGGCACAGTATGCAAGTAGAGGTTTTGCTCCTAATTCCTTTGAAAAGCTGAGTCCAAGTTCCTGTTAAATCCGTCCCTGTAAACTACTTCAATATAAGCACAAGAAAAAAACAGAGAAGACACTGAGGTAAAGTCTCGGTGGAAAGTTTTTCAAGCCTCAACAAAGATGTGTATTTGAAGGCAGAGCATGTCCTCTGAGTAGTCCAGGAGTTTACAGTACAGTTTTTGAGGCCATAAACAATTGACATAAATCTGGATGGCCAAAAGAGACACTGGCAACCTCACAGTATGGGTGAGACCAAAACTGTGGATGTAATCCAAGGTGGTACAAAAGCCAATTTGAAGCTAATGCTTAGTGTTAAGTTGTACACACTGTTATGTAAAGACAAAAGAGTGACACAAATTTCCCTTCAAATTAAAACAGGCTTGCTAGTCGTCTAGTAAATTCCCTTTTTCATGGTTAATTGGATTTGTCCCCCAGGTACTGTTTCCTTGTACAAATTCAACTCTACTAGGGGAAAAGTATACAGGCAGGTGCATTCGAATACCTGGAATTATATTCTCTTCACTATTTCTGATGAATAGTCTTACTCCACAGGTGACTACCTAAAAATGGCACTGTTCAGTGCTGTTCAAAACCTGATTCTTTTACTTCTAATGAGAACTAGCTGACAGTTTTAATCACAGATTCTGGTAAATGTAATTTCATCTCTGTGGCTCCAGTTTCTGGTGAAGGAAATATTGAAAATAATGATGCACAGGAGTAACTCAAAATGAAATTCATGCCAGATGTAGCAGAAGGTGCAAATGACTCACCATGACCAGTAAGGTGCAGCACTTTCCCTCCCTGATGTGTGGCTGTCCTGTCACAGCCACAGTCAGCAGTCACCTTGCAGGATGCTGGGAGATGCAGCACTCCCAGCACTGGGCTCTGCCCACTCACTGCCCTCACTGGTCATTCTGGTGAGCTCTTCTCAGAAGGCAGGATCTCAGCGCCCACTTGTGCTTGTGGGGCGCCACCCACATAGCCCCATAATTTTCCTTAAATACTAATATACTTAAAATAAGAGTATGTGGGGGAGGAAGAGAAGGAGGAGGAGGAGGAGAGTTCTGGTCACCTGGTGAAATAAAATTATCATTTCGTGTGGATATCAGATTGATCAGATTGTCTGTTAAACATTCTATTTGGAAGTGGATGTACTATGTACTGACACTTATTTCTGGTATTTCTGGTAGAAGAAAAAGGGGTTTAGGGCAGTTCACTGAGAGGAAGGGGGATGGGGCAGGTCACTGTGTGTCCTCTGTCCCCAAGCCAGATTCCCAGCTGATGGCACCAGCTCTAATAGATGGTGAGCCCCAGCCCCTCCTGCCTTTGAGTCCCCTCATCGAGGCCACATCTCCAGCACTTCCGATGTCAGCTCCCCCTGTCCTCGGACCTGGGGTCCTCTGCGTCCCTCACCCCCCATCTCCACTGCCAGGTCCCCAGTGCCAGCCACCCCTCAGTTCCTTCTGGCCTCTGCAATAATCTGAGCTCCTTCCTGGCACCAGCTTCTCGGGTATCCCCTCCTCAGGTGCACTTTGGGAAAACCCTGACTCCTGCTTTTCAGATGGGAGTGTTGCAAAACACACCAAGTCCTGCACCATCCACCGCTGTGGACTTGGCTGAGGGAAAGCAACTGGGTGGCAGCTTTGATAAGGCCATGCCCTGCAGAGCACTGCTGTGGGGGACACTGGAGGGGCCTGGGGAAGAGAAAAGAGAAGAAAGGTGGGCATTTATAGGAATTTGCAAGAAAAAGAAGAATATACTTTGAAGTTAATGACTTGAGTCAGAATACAAGGAGGGTGAACTTCCCAGAAAGGAAGTTCGCTAACATGGAACCACAGATAACCTTCAGATGCCAAACTGAAAACTCTGGAGAAAGTAGACAATTCTCAGAAGAAAAAAAAAGCCCTGTACAAAGTATACTTAATACAACAGACAGAAAGCAAAAGGCAGACAGGATCTTGAAACTAAAAGAAGTATTAAACAGAAATTAAAGGGTCACTTAGATGACATTGGGCTGGAAAGCAGTAAACCAGATTGGAGTAAATTTTAAACCTGGGACATTGGTATTTGTTCACACAGAGAAAGGTCAGATGGGACAAAGTTCCAGCACTATTGTGGAGGAAGCCAATAAGGAGTTAGCTGGGACTAGCACAGAGGGAGTACGATAAATTAAAAAAAAAAAAAAAGAAAAAGGACTATGGAGGAGAGGAGACAAGGTAGAAACAGAAGAGTAAAGAAAGAAGCAGCCGAATAAATATTGTATGGGATAAAGAAGGAAAAAAGAGCAGCCCATTCTAGGTCAGCTCATGGAAACCTGCAGATCTCCCAAACCTGTTCTATTAATTCCCAATGCCAAGTTTAAAGCTGTGTGTGTACAGAACTTTTCACATGGAAAGGCAACTGTCTGTGCAAATTCAAAATGGACCAGGGAAAGCATTATCTCAATGGCAAAGGATGTTCCAAAACCATGAGCCCAGAGTAGTAAAATGACATCTGACGGCTTCAGACATAAAATATTCTAGTGCAAGTGAGAGTGGATGCTGCTGATCTAAAAGCTAGTAAACATTACTACTGCTATTTTAATAAGGGTTCTTCCAGCTCAGTTCATCTTTCCATAGGTGCTAATTCCTTAAAGGAACAGTAGGTACATTAGAAAATGTATTATAAGTAAATACGTAATTGTCTCCCTTCCATTCAGCATATTTACACACATACTCTTTAAAAAGAAAAAAGAAAAGGTAATTTCTGAGTATTCTTGCACATGAAATGAAAGCAACAAAATTTTTAGTATGTTTAGGCCATCAAGAGATGCATGTAAGAGCCCAGTGAAAGTATGTGAATGTAAGTCCCAAGAACTTCCACGTGAAAGATCCAAGCAGAGGCATCATTTTGCAGGTGTGGGTGGGGTCACTGCTAACCAGACAGTAAGTCTGAACAGTCCTGTTGGGTCTACTGTGAGATCATTACCTTCAGACAATAAAAAGTAATGGGTCATATTTGTCAATTCAATTCCTCCAGGGATGAATGGAGCCCCTCTTGGTAGGGTGCGAAAAGAGAAGTAAAACCACCCAACAAGAAAAGGGTGTCTGTGCTGAGTTCCCAGTGACTGCAACGGCTGAGTCACAGCGGGTTCTTGGACATGCAGGGGAGTTTTAGCAGGAAACCGCCTACCACTTTATTTACAGCTCTCCTTCAGCTCTGCCATTCGACTCAGCTCGGTAGGTGATTTTATCACTCTACATGTTGTGGATGCAGTTGCACAGAGATACTTTCCAAAAGGCCACATATGTTTAGCGTTGGTTTTTCATGAGGTTTCAATACATTCACTTCAGATGGAAGAAATACTGCCCCTTCTGCCGCCTTCTCTCCATTGACTTGGATTTGTTTGAGTCATCCCTGACCTGCACAGATGCTTTGCATTGCTCAGCTCATCTGTTTAGAAACCAGCACGCTGGCAGCGTGTGCCTTGTGAGCACAGGCAGATGCAGTATCTTCAAAATTTGAACACTTCTGGTGTCTCGTGATTAATTTTAAGTAAGGCAGGAGCTCCAGGGTCCGGAAAAGCAGGGGGAACCCTAGTTCTGCCAGCCTATCCTGCCTCAACTCAGTGATTTCCACATTCAGCACCTGGGAGAGTCCTTCTCTCCCACGTGCAGCACATTATCTTTCTGGCAATTAACATCACTAAAACAACGGTAAGTTAGTATAAAGAACCCCATTCTAGAATGCTAGCAAAGTTTCTTCTTTGTAAAACATAGAATTATCTACAGGAAACTGTGTTTTAAAAATCTAATTGTTTGCAAATTCCAGCCCTTAAAATTGAGACAGGGCCTTCCTTGTGTTTGCTGCCAATTCTGTCCTACTTTTGTGAGAGTTGAGATCACACATTTCCCCAGCACCCCTGTGTCAGTCAGTGCACTCACACATGTGTGAGTGGGCAGATTTCAGGTTGCATACGCAAATATAAATCTGATATTGCCCAGTTTTCAGTTCTTGGCTGTGTAACCACGTACCATCGGCATGGTGTGTGTACCAGGGTGCAGGATGGCAGGAAGGCTGTGGTAAGTGCTCTACTGAAGTGCGGACTCCTGATTAGGAGAACAGAAGAGGAAATGGGGTAATGATTCTCTGGAAGAGTGATGGGCTCTCTGCACAGCCTTATGACTGCACCAACATCCCATTTTCAGAGGGGAATGGCAACTAAATCCCTTTGTCTCCAGTCATGGAGTGCTCCTCAGTGTGGTAAACCCAGTGGAGAAAAATGCACAGACCCTCCCAAATCTGCTTCTGCCTGCACAGGCATCTCTCATATTTCCCCAGCCCTGAGAAGGGGGGTGGGAGGAGATAAGGGAAGAAACAAAACCCAAGAAGATACCATTTCTGTCTGCATATAGCAGTAGCAGAATAGTTTATGTAAATTAGAATCAGCCGCAGGACTTCTGGGAAGTTGGCAGTGACACTGTCAGTGTGTCAAAGTCAAGGTATGAGTGAAATTAGGAGAGGGAAGTCTCTCAAAGCTGTTTCTAAATAACCAGTACAAACACGCAGTTCATTCAGCGTAAATTGCTTTGGCAAGCTATGTTGGCAGGTTCAGACACTCGGGACCACTTTCTCTTTTTTATGCTGCACAAAACTCTGCTTGTGGGTAATTTTTTAAAGCCAGATTCAGCTTTAGCCCTGCCTTTCAAGGTCACATTTGAGAGATCATAGGCAGAGCAGAGAAAGGATGCTGCATGAATCATGAGAGGTGATCTGTTTGCCAAAGCCCTGCAGGCTGCACCACTCTTGGCATTTTGTGCAGCACCTCTGTCACATGAAGATTTATACATGACCTGAAACAACGCAATGAGTGTGACTCCCTAACAGCCAATGGGTTTTACCTCTCCGGCTCCAGTCCAGTGTTTCCCTCTCCCCCCAGATCACACCCCTCCTACTCTTCCCCCACCATCACAACCACGTGTTGGTACAAAATGAACAGAAAATAGCCACACTCAGATCCGCCTGCCACCTGCTAGCAGAAACTGGGAATTCACTGGAATTCATGGAACTGGAGGCAGGTCACACACACATTACACCCCTAATGCCACAGCTGATCTGCATGGTGATATTTTAGAGTTTCATGTATGTAGTTCAGTTTCCCTGAAATTAACCTTTATATTAAAAAAAAAAAAAAAAAAGAAAAAGAAAAAAAAAAGAAAAAGCCACAACCTTTCAGGGGGATCAAAAACCAATTTCAGGAAACATTACCAACTTTGATGGTAAATGCAGCCACTGAGAGTAAATGCATTCTTGTGACAGTGTGTGTGTGTGTGTATTGGACCAAGTTTTTTATTGAATTTCCTAGAAACAGAGGAGTGAAAGTGTGGAATGCTATGACTTATTGCTGGAATACCAGAATGCAGGCAAGCTGCTTTTTCCAGCCCTGACACCTGGAACCCTCCAGTGCAGGGATCTCTTGGCAGCCTCTGCTTGGAGCTCCCCTTGTTTGTGGCCCAATGGTCAATGACTGTCCTGAGGAAAATGGGACACTAAGAAAGTAAGGATAAAATACGCAAGGAATAAAAAGCCAGAATTAATCTGGAGGAGTTAGGCAGTATCCTTTCAGCTAAT
This sequence comes from Dryoscopus gambensis, assembly GCA_013389985.1. Lineage (NCBI taxonomy): Eukaryota > Metazoa > Chordata > Aves > Passeriformes > Malaconotidae > Dryoscopus > Dryoscopus gambensis. The sequence goes on along the minus strand of WEIT01025500.1, from coordinate 153,054 downwards.
TCAAAATTTGTAATGCAAGTATATCTAGAAGAGAGCTTTGAATGTCTTTGTCCTTAATCTCTTCAAAAATAGGCTATTTTTAGCAGTAGAGCTAAGGTCAGGACTGCTCTATTCTGGGTGCAATACTGCTTTTCCATTTTGCTAAAAACATCTACTTGGAGATCTCTGCCCAACTGCCACTGGCAGCATTTTGGATGCAGAGGTCAAGTCTGCACATGAAGTCACACTTGCATCCTCTTATAGCCACGGCACACCCATCACATTCCTATTAAAGCAACAGCACCAACTACAGAACAAAATGTTCACCTTGCACAACAAAGAAAAAGATTCCTGAGACACTTTGTAACACAGACCCGAACGGGAAATCTTCTGAAGGGCTCTGATGAAACTCCTGCCAAGTTTTTAGCAAAGAAGTCTAAACTCGCAGAAATTTCCTCCTGACCAGAGCACAGACTCTGAGCATGGACTTGGGAAGATACTGGGGCACTTTTAATGTACCCAGAAATTCTGGGTGTCTGGCTGGCCTCTGAAGCTCAGCAAACCTCTCAGGATGTGCAGGACCTTGTCTGTAGCTGCTCCACATTTGCCATAGGTAAGGACAGCGCTGCATGAGGATTACAAAGGGTCTAACTGCAAAAAGTACTCCCTGTTAGTAATTTAACCTTTTTTACAGACTCAGGAAGAGAGTATATAAACCTATTTATATGGGAAATCAGGAGAGAGAGCACAGTATTTAAATTTACATTAAAGTTACATTCATATGTTAATTGGTATTTCTTGCTAGTATTGTAGTAGGTGCTTAATTGCATCTATTTGCCAGTAAAAGTTCTATAGGGAAGAAGCCCCAACACTTGGCATGGGAAGAATTATATCTGCTTTTTCTTTACAAGTTATCACACAGCTAATCTGAATTTTTAAACTGGTGATTAGAGAAATCTAATTATGGAACTTCAGCTTAGATATGTACTAAATCAGCAACTACCTGAAGGCTGTATTAATTTATGCTGGATGAGGCTGCAGTGTCAGGAATATACGGATCATTTTGTTTAGAAGTAGACCCTGAAGGTCACGGACACAGTTCTGGTACTGCTGCAAAACTGAGAGGTAACTCAGTCCTTATGCCAGTGGTATAAGACAGAGCCAGTACAGGACAGCTGGAGCAAAGAACTAAGGAGAAATACAAATTTAAACTGTTCTCCTGTAAGAATAGCTCCGGCTACCTTTCCGAAAGGCTTTTCTGTGAGTAAAGGTATATTAGAATTACCTGTAGTTTAAGGCCATAGGTCACTTACCCACATGTCAAGTAAGTTTTTGAAGGTCATCTTGGCAAGCTCAATTCAATTTAAGTGACTAAGGGTAAGGCTTCCTCTAGACTCATTATCAGACATTTTGCCAGTATTTTATTTTGACGTTATTGTGAACTGAAATAGATCTGCAGTTGAAATACAGCACAGCACAGCACTCATTTCCAGTTGAACATAAGTGACAACAGGACTTCTCGCACGCTCAGAGGACAAAGTGGCCCTGGAAAAGTGAGTCACCACAGAAAACCTCCCTTCAAGAGCAACTCAGTGAGATCTCTCCAGAACTCCTGCAGGAAATCCTCCAATCTGGGCACTCTTCCCACTTTCATATTCTTAATTATCTAATTTACTGATAGGGGACATCAAGGCCTGCAAGCTAAGCTACACTAATTTTACATAACATAATATTTCTTCTTAATTAATCCAAAAGCGTGTGTGGTGAGGTCTGTATCTAACTAATAAAGATCTTTCTAAAATTAGAAAATGCTTCATTAATATTGTTGGATGATGTTTCTTTAACATCAGATGCCAAAAATTCTACATGTAAAGGACTTTTAATCTTTCATTAGAAACTGTCAGCTTATTCTCCTGATTCCTAGAAATTTTCCTGGAGCTGGAATATGGTGAAGCTAATCTATTTTGAACTCAGCTTGTTGAGTTTACATGTAAAATTGGCTGAGCATTGCAATAAATCTTAAGAGGGAAAATGTCTGAAGAAAAAAATCCAATTCTTTTCCCACAAGAGCAATTATGGTGGTTTTTTTTGTCCTTTTCTTTTCTTGGAAAATGAGGTATTAATATTTGTTCTCTGAAGAAAACTATTGACTCACCTATCAGGACCTATACTTTCTCCAGGGGCAGAGGAGGAACAGAAATCTGGATTATTGCTCAATACTTTGAAGACCACAAGCCAATAATAAAATCTATATTGGATCTATCTGTACAGTAGAATAAAAGCTGCACATTCAGTAGTTTCTATTTGTTGGGTATAGGAGTTATTAGATACTGCAGAACCTAATGTATTCCATCATCACAAGAGTTTGGTCATTTATGATTTGGGATTTGACTGCAACTGTAAAAAGGATCTGTCAATTAAGGTAAATTACAAGCACAGTAGGAATACAGAGGTCAGCATATCATGCCCATGGAAGATCTTTTCCCTGAGTATTAATAATGATTTTTTCAGATTTAGTCATCCAGGCTTGATGGCTTCAAGTTTTACAAATCCAACCAAATCATCTGAAAGTGTCCCAGTGAATTGTGAAAGAAATAAGATTGTCCACATAGATCTGGCTGACAAGCTGCAAAACACTGCTTTGCCATCACCTTCTGATTTCTCAACTTCTAGTGCGCTACTTTTGTCTTCGGGAACAGCACCACATCAGTCTTTGTTCACTTTAAGAACAAGACCACTTTTTTCCTTTTCATTTGGACTATAGAATCTCTCTACATTCAAAGAAATGGAGCTGAGATTTGGATCCATTTGACCATATTAAGAATGAATTTTTAATCAGTTTCTGTAGGCTGAAAACCAAAGGTGAGGGAACACTTGAATCATTTAGTCTACCTCACCTCAACCATAAAAATCTGCTCATGTGTTGATTATGCCCAAGAATAAAATGCATCAGAAACTGATTCCACAATCCTTGACTTACTACAGTGGAAGCTCAGCATTTGCCTCTGGAATTGTGGGACCACTAGAAAGAGCATCAACTCTGTCCACCTGCAGCAGCAAATGAGAATTTGTAGTCATGTAAACCATTTGGGACAATCTAAACTGGCACTGAAAAGAAAGAGAAGTGGTGGAAAATGCCTGAAGGAATGGAAAACTATAAAAGCAGAGAGTGAAGATACCTTTGAAATAGCAATAAAGATACACTGGAGACCTTTTTGGATTGTTAGTTGATGTTTTGCGTGTTATCCTCAAGGTTCCCACTCAAAAATATTTTTTGCCTAAAGCTCACGATCTCTCCTGTGCACTCTTTACAGTCAGAATCCCCTTCCCATATTTCATGGATCTGTATCTGCCTGAGGACTCCAACTGCATGTATAAACAATAACCTTGGCTCCAAAACCCACAGCGCAGTTCAGCACCTCAGCTGATTTTCCTGTGCCAAGTTACCACTCTTCTTTCATGGGCTTGGGATCTGAAAAGACATGAGAACGGGGAGCTGGGGAAACAGAGCGTGGTTTCAAGCAAGGGAGAGCATGCTGGGGAGCAAGGGAAGCAATGGAAAGGGAGCAGAGCTCTGTGGTGGCTCATTTTGGAAAGGATCACTCCAGTGTTTTATTTCAGCCAGACTGGAATAAAATTAGCAACTGGCTCTGAATTCAGGGTCTGTGTTCCTCCATGCAGCACTGAAAGCTCTGTAGTCCAGTAGGTGTATCTGGAAGCCAAATTAGCTTTATGTGTTTCTGCTTTACCGTGTCCAGCCCAGTATTTATTGCTGCAGTTCCCCTGAACAGCACCCTGCTACCTCTGCAATTAGCAGCAACATTATTTTCAGGGACCTAAAGTTCCTTCATCAGTTTTGGATTATGCACATACAGACACACATACACACAATCCAACAAGACAAATTTGTCATTTGGGTGAAAAAACCAGTGGAAAGCAGGCTGCCTTTTCACAGTATTTTACCAACAATTTCAGACTTTCCCTTTTTTTCCCCCACTCAACTTATTACCAAGAAGGATGTCTAAACTACTGAAATGCTGAAAGCCCAAACCACATTTTTGTGTGGTTAAGTGCTCAGCATTTGAATTCATGAGACTAATGCGAATCTTGATTTGACTTAGTTAATATCAACAAGGAACTTCCACTGAACATCAGACAGAATCCATTTAGTCTGGGCTCAGGGAAACCAGCATTAACTACCCTGGAAAAAGTAGTTAACAGCATTTAAAATAAACAAATTTAAAATAAACAATTCTAGAACAGCCAGCTGAAAAAGAAACTTCCCTCATAGCCTTAGGCAGTTAATTTATTGCTTATTTGAAAAATAGCAGTTTATATCTCTTACAGTGAAATATTTCAAACATGGAATATTCAAAGGAACTTAAAGGTCAGAGAGGCTCAGCTGTTACTCAGCCTTAGTCTACAGGTCCTGTGCAGGGCTGGGAGTTGGACTTGATGATCCTTTTGGGTCCCTTCCACTCAACTTATTCTGTGATTCTGTGTAATTAAGCTTAATTTGCTTAACTTCCAAACCCCACAGTTCTCCATTCTAGCCAGCAGACATGTGCACTTTCTAACAACTAATACAGTGATCCTTTTTAGAAGACAAAACCACAAATTCCTCTCATCCATCCTACCTGGATGGGATCTGACTTGTACATTCTCTGCAGAACAGCACAAATTCCAGATCGGACAGAATTTATTAATGCTGTACCAGCTGGCTTGCCGTTGTCTAGGTAGATGCTTATCAAGGCTTGGTGACATCCTCAAAATGTATTTTGTTCTTGGCATAATGATGAATTTGCTGTGACTGACAGCCTGGCCAGACACACATTGTTCTTCAGTGATACCTAGCATGATAACTAATACCAGTGCAAAGTGAGTCACATCTGTAGCTGTTTTACCTGGAAGAGTTGACTGAAAGGATAAGAGGATGCACTGTATTCATCAGGCCCACTTTATTACCTCTTAACTTAGCAAATTATTGACTGGATAGTATGGGAATAGAGATGTGTGAGGGAATGTCTCACCACAATAGCTGCATCTCTTGGACACGTCCTGTTTAAATACATCAAACTCTAACCCAAATACCTCGTCAAAGTGGGTGACAGAGGTTCACGCTTGGCTCAGTGCTGCTGGTTTCACTGCATCTGAAAGCAGACTCAGAGACAGTGTGGTGTCTAATTTACTTGCAAAATCAAAGAATTCCGATTTCAAGGGTTTCGTTTAAATGAAAATTCAGATTCTGGAGAAGAAAACAAAACCCACTAAAACAGGAAGGATGGTATTGTGGTTAAGTTTCTAGTGTAGGGCTGTGAAGACCTGAATTATGTTCCATTCCTAGCCCTTCTGCAGACTATCTCACTCTTTGACTTCAAGCAAATCACTGAATCTCTTGGTGCTTCAGTTCCCTTTTTCTAAAGATGGTGTTGGTGATTCAATCAGTTTAGATACTGAGCACATTCACATAAGAGCTACCATGTACAGTATCAGCACAGGAGAGGCTCTAACCTCAAAAGACTAATAGTAAAATATGTGACCCTATTTACTGAACTGTTCTTGCAAGAAAATAGCAATTCTATATTAATTCCCACACTGCTCACCCACTTACTATACCAAACTCTAAACAACATGCTGTCCCACAGACACACTGGCCTGCCAATTAATCCAGATTCATAACAGAATCAGTGTCTGCTTCTATTCTCAAAAGTTAGGAAAAAGCTAAAATGGGGATTTAGCCTGCTGATTTCCTAAGCTTTTCAGGTTGGTCCCCCCCCTCCCCCCCCCACAGGACAGTCCCTGCAGTGGGGATGAATTCAGCAAGGTGTGGAGTGCTTCATAATGGAATTTATACTGGGGAATACCATACATGGTATCACAACCTCCTCCCTCCCAGTGGTTTCAGAGGGTGAGGAAAGGCTTGGAGCACAAATAGAGGAAGCTCTGCCCGCATTACTCTGCTGTTGGCTGGGCTAAGAGTGTGGAGTTTGAAGAACTAACCAACAGGCAACAGATACAGTACTCTCCTACCTTCAAAACCATCTTCAGAACCATGTTTTTTTTCTTGCTGCCTCCTGGCAGACCTTACATTGCATCCCTATTCCCAGGGCTTTCTAAACAGATTCCCTGTTGCCTTTGCCCTGTTTCTAGCCAGTGAGCCATGCTCCTGCTGCACAAATGCCCAGCAATTCCTCTGAATTTTCTGTCATTTTCCAAAACAATATCTACAAAATAGGGCTAAAGACTTTTATTTTTAGCAAAAGCTGAGTTTGTTCTTTATCCTAGCTTTTGGAGGTTTACTAAACCTTCAGAGTAAAAGCATTTACCTTCCTGCTCTGGAAACAAGGGAGAAAGGAAGATGCGATAATGTCTCCCAATAATTTTCTCTCCAGATTTTGCTTTTCTTTTCTGAGACCATCAGCAGGGAAGAAAGGGAACACAATTTGTTTCTCCACATGAAGAAGAGAAAAATAGACGTGTCACATGGAAGGCTTTACTTACCAAACAGATTCTAAGTCTAATTCACCTTGCAAAAAAGCAGCAGGCGCTCATTAAGCTGCCAGAGCAGAATCACCTGGACTGGCAGCAGTGCTTTCACCCTCAGCCCTCTATCTAGAGATGTTTCCCCATGTGCTCTGTCCAGCAGCTCTGCCCCGGTTCCCATTTCTGCACTGCCCTCTACTGGGTACCGGGACCGCATCCTGTCGGGTCCTGCTTGCACGGAGCTCTTCCCAAGGCACACCCTGCCGGGGGGTTAAGCCGAGGGAGAGGATGCAGGAAACGAAACGGAGGGGTGGGAATGGAGGATTGCACAAACGAAACGTGAGTGGGTAAAACTGAAGATTCCCCAAGAAAGCTCAACTTGTGGGACCCTCACATTAAACCCTCAACTCCTATCACAAAAACGTCACTCAGTGTGAAAATCTCCTTCACATATTACAGCTGAAGCCCACTTCTCCTGGGCAAGCCTTTCTAAGGCACTTCATGGAGCACCCTGGCCCACTCTCACTTTGATTCACATTGGGATGGTGTCAAACCCCGTAAGCAGCAGCCTGACACACTTGGCTTCTGGTGTCTGAGCTGGCAAGTTCACTCCATCACTCTCCTCTGCGACTGGGAGTTCACCTGCCCATTCGAGCCTTGCGAGCTCTGAAGCTTTGCAACTAAATATTATTACCACATTCCTGCTCAATGAAGACGACTTTTTGGACAGACACTTTGTCAGCTGCACTACTCAGTCCATGGCAGACAGGCTGCATGTGCACCTGCAGGATCTTTCTTTCCTCTGTGATCTTACAAAATTAAAATTTACATGAGAGTGAAACAGCTTTCCTGGCACATCTACAGCAACCTTCAGCCAACTCCATCTCATGTGAGAAACACGCACCCCACTGTGCTGCATTACAGCCATGTAGTGCTCTGCTCCTTGAAGCCACAGCGATGGCAGGAGAAGGCTGCAGCAGCACCGAGGGAGCTTGCTTGGCGCCCGGGGACTGGGGGAGGAGTTAAGAGGATCTGAGCTGTACTTTTGGTTCTGATTACCTTATCTTGACAGAGTTAAGCACTTCAAAACCCTTTTCTTTGAAGGGTGGGGGGGAGGAGGGGGACTTTGTCTTGGCTAAGTAGACTTTAAGCTGTTAAGAGCAAGGCCTGGCTGTACTGCCTGTGTGAACATCAACAGTGCTGTATCCAAACCAGCCATGGAATTTACTCCTGCATGGAGCACACTATGCCGAAGCAAACAGTGGCAATATTGCATGTTCAAATTCTAAGGAAAGTTTCATGCTTTTGCTTTACACAGTAAAGCAGATGAGTTTCCCCCAGCTGCTTACTCCAAACCTTGACTAAAGCTCTGTTGCTCAAAACTTGAGAGAGGAGTCTGAAAAGTAATAAAGTGAATCTCTGTGCCAGGTCTTAAAATTAATGGCACACTGCTTCTCCAAACTCATGACAACTATGCTTTTGCATGACAGAACATAAGCAGTAAATTTTGGTGGCTAAAGCATCATCAGAAACATCCAGGTTCGCCTATTGTACACTGGCTGCACATCACTGTAAAGTGCTCTATTGCCATCAGGTTAAGTCAGTCTGTGACCACACTGGATTTTGACAAGAATATTTAGTCTCAAAGCAGGAAACACATTCCCTCAACTTTATCCCAAAGAACAACTCACAAGGCCTTGCTGGCCCCTCTCCCCTTAATCATTTCAGAGACATTTCATTGTCACATAACATCATGTTAACTGCAGGGAAACTTCTTGGCCTTTAAAACGTGTCGGTTATTACTTGAAGAAACATCCTGTTTGGAAGAAAGCACACTTTACTGGGCCTGCTTAAGGGAGCACATAAGACACTGGTGTGGTACTTGAGGTTTCAAATCTCCTGGGTGAGCAGAACAGCATTCCAAGTCTCCTGCACTGGCTGCTGGCAAGGCTATAAACACAGCTGTGATTTACTTACTTTTAATTCTGATTACTCTGTAGAAAACCCTAGGGAAATTCTGGTTTGAGAACTCAAACCCCAATGTAGCATCTTTAAAGTCTTCTCAGTGGAAGGATCATGAACTTCTCTGAATACATTTCTCACTTTGAGATTATTGGTCTAATATTTTGTCCTTTCTTGGACATTTAAGTTATACATTAAGTCCTCTCACCTCTTCTGTCTATGCTGACCTGTTAGCTATTATCACGCTAAAGCCCGCATTAGTTGCTTGCTTGCTTTTCTTGCCGTTCCCCCCCCCCCCCCCCCCTCACGTTTTGAGGTAGCTGCCAGTCAGAGCCTCATTCATCACCTACCTCTAGTGTCCCCTCGCCTCCCTGGGGCCTCAGAGCGCTCCCGTGCTCGGATTGCCTCCGCAGCACCTCTCGGCCGTGCCCGCGGCCACCGCCTGCTCCGCCGAGGCTGTCCGAAAAAAAAAAAAAAAACAACAAGGAAAGAGTAAACCCAAACGTAGTCGGACATGAGAAGCGAGGTCGAACAGCATCCCCTGCTGCGGGGCGGGGCGGGGCGTTCTCGGGGCCGGTGGTAACTCTTTTGGAAAGCGAAAGTGAACCCACATGTTTTCCGAGAAGGCGGGGGAGGAGCCGAACTGAGCTCCGCCGCGTTAAATAGAA
>WEIT01025500.1:85117-143633 GCA_013389985.1 Dryoscopus gambensis | reverse complement strand
GGGACCAGCCGGGCCGAACCGGGCCGGGCCCCGCACGCCGCCGAAGGCTCCGCTCCGCCGCAGTCTGGCATCCTTGCCCCAGATCCCTGCCCTGGCTTTCGGGCTCTGGAGACTGGCGTGTCCGCTGTTTGCTCTGTGCGCTTTGGAAAGGCACTGCAAACTCTCGCTTGGCTCCCTACGGCTTCTGCTAGGGAGCCCTTTGATTTTTAAATCTTGGGCTTAGTGCTTATTTCTCCCCAGAGTGTCCTGAAACTGAATTTTTAACTTTAAATACTGGGTGATAATCCTGGCCCAGTAATTGGAAAAACTGGCATCAGTTTCCTTTTGCTGCGCAAAGCAAGCCCAATGCTTCTTTCAGCCTGTTTCTTGCCAGTTTAAGGATTTTATAACCCTCGTAGCTGCTTGAGGAGGTAATATGACCTAAATGAAACCAAACATCAAGTTGTTAAATTAGCACAGACAGGAATCCAGCGGCATGCTTTCTTTGAAATCCTCATTAGCATGTTACCCTGAACTGTGAGACGGCTGAGGGATTCATTTCTGAGAATCCTTCAAGGTTTCTCAATAAGCTGCTGCTGCAGATCTATATCTGACTATAGGGATAAATCCTAAAATCTATGCTTGCCAGTAAGGTCAAGGCAGCCAGCGGAGATGTATTGAACCACACTGTCAGAGGCAGACATTTCAGGCCAAACTCATTCCTCGTGCAGCACTGCTAATTCCTTTGAAGTAACACGAGGGATGAATTTAGTCCCTCATGCTGAAAGATATATCAATAGGAAGCAATTTAGATTGGGCCACTTAAAGTGCATGTAATACAAAAAAGAGAGAGAGACTGTGGAGTAATGCTTTAAGGGTTCACAGAGGTTGATTTGTATAAGCTAGTAGGTTGGAGCATTGCTGTCCCAAGGGAAACTTGGGGGGATGGAAATGGCCTTTTATGGCTGAGCCTCAGGTTAACAGGAGAGAGGAAAGAAGTTTTAGGATTACTGTGTAAATTGACCGTGTTACAGGCTGCACGTCCAAGTTACACTTCAGTCATACAAAGGCACCTCACCTCACTCTCTTCCCCAGTTATCTGGAAACATAGCCTTCACCCACTTTATTTTTTTCACACAATGCAACCAATAACATTGTCTGCTGAGTTCTGACATCATAGTTGGGGCAAGCAGAAAAACTGGTAATTCAGTTGCAAAACCTTGTTGATTTCTTCTGTAAAAACTCGAGAATGGGAGAGGGTGTTCCCGAGAAAACTTCTCATTGAGCAGTCATTTGAGTTGCTAGGCCCTGAAAGGGGCTCACAGAAGGGAAACTGTATTATCTTCTGTAGCTGTTAATGATCCCTGCTAAATATTTTTGGAGCTTTGGACTTTGCCATAGTGATAGACTGCTAATCTTGTCAGAAAGCGAGCAGTTGTTTACCTGGTGTAAATTGGAAAATGAATATTTTATTATTTTATAATGGGCGGGACGCGTATCAATGGAAGAGCTGGTCATTCAGCGATTGCAGCCGCTCATCCCTGGGGATTTGTCTCACATGGTGTCTCCCCTTGGCATTTCAGAGTAGCTGCTGGAAGGCCGCCCTGCCGTAGCCGCTGACGCTATGGAAGACCGCATCCGCTGCTCTCGGCTGTAGGATGGTAGCGCACAGCAAGGTGTCAGCAGATAATGCACTTGGAGCAGACCCAAGACGGCTTCTTGACCCTCCGGCACGGGATCACTCACAGGCACGAGGCTTCCAGAGTCCCGGCCGGCCCGGCGCTGTGCAGGCACAGGGCAACACACACTTCCGAACCTTTCGCTCCCAAGCGGATTTCAGTAGCATCACTCGAGCCAGCAGCCTGTTGGATGCCTGTGGCTTCTACTGGGGACCTCTGACGGTCAGCGCTGCCCATGAGAAGCTGAAGTCTGAGCCCGAGGGCACCTTCCTCATCAGGGACAGCACACAAAAGAATTGCTTCTTTGCCATCAGTGTTAAGACTGCAACTGGGCCCACCAGTATCCGGATTAACTTTCAGACCGGGCGTTTCAGCCTGGATGGCAGCAGAGAGACTTTTGACTGTCTTTTTAAGCTGCTGGAACATTACCTGAGCTCTCCGAGGAAGGTACTGGTTACCCCCCTGCGCAAGGTCCGGGTGCAGCCGCTGCAGGAGCTCTGCCGGAAAAGCATCGTGAAGACTTTTGGAAGAGAGAACTTGAATCAGATCCCACTCAATCCTGTTTTAAAGGACTATCTGAAATCCTTCCCATTTCAGATATAAGTGCAGCATTAACTGTATAGGGACACATTAGAGATGTGTAACAAAATCCAGCTTCCTGGGTTTTTAAATATGTTTGACAGTGACCAAACTTATTTTTGTAGCAATTTACTGTATTTTGTGATGGAACCTGAACACTTGACTTCTTATGTTTACAAAAACTGTTTGCACAAACCTGGGGTTTTAATACCCTGGCATAATTTTTCTGCCAAGCAGAATATTTTATTATTTTATAATATTTTTAATGATATTAACATAATAAACTTTATTGTCACAGTTTTTAAAAAAATTGCATCTCTGGTTTTAGTTTTAAAGGCTCTGGCACCTATCCTGCTGACAGATGAACTGCTTACTGAGTGTGTAAGTGCAGACAGGTCTCCACATGGTCCTGCTTCTTTGCCCTATCAAATTAATCTGTCTTAGTGCTAGTCCACCAGGCAGAGGATTCCTGCCTGCAAAAGCCTACAACAGAAAGGTGCAAGCTAGTAGAAAATATACTCAGGGTGAATCTGCCCAGGAATCCATCTGTCTCCTAATTCCATGAGAACAGGGACAATGTATTGAGACTGCAGTGATGCATAGTTTCTGATAGAGTAAATCAAACCCTTGGCTGAGCAAACTGCACCAACTCTGGTTTGCCTTATTTCTATTGAAAAGTACAAAGCCCTAAGCTAGAAGAGGTTGCTGTCTGACATAATCAAACCCTATGAACCTTGGTGGGGAGAAATAAAACTGCCCAGAAATGCTCTTCACACACTTTAGAAGTCTGTGAACACTGTATCATTGTGGCGCACTGCGGAAAGGATAGCTCAGTACTCTTTGAAAATTGGCATACACAAAAGGACAAAGGTGCAAACATCCTTAGACCTAAAAAAGATGTTTCTCATCTCCTGTTCTACAGAGCACAGATTTGACATATTAAAAAAATCTGTGACTTAAGCCCCATGACAGGATCCAGAGAGCATAAACCTCTACATTTGCAGCTGTAATTTCTAGTGGCTAAACTGCATTCAGAGAAAGCTAAACTACATTAGACTGTTCTGTTTCCATCTGCTCATGAAACACAGAAACTGTGCCCCCAGAACTGCAGCTGTGAATGACTTGAGATGCCTGATTTGGCAAAGTGTCACCTGCATTATGAGAAAGTGATTCTCCCCTCCCTCGAGCATTTCCTGAAATCCATGAAAAGCTGACTTAGAAAACCAGCTGAACCAAATCACTTCAAAGAAGGCACAGAGTCTTTCACAGAAATGTACTCTTATCATCTCAGATCTACAGTGCTTACAGGAACTGCAAGCAGTAAATGAAGTCATCTTCAGAGTTTGGGAGATAAAAGGTCTCTCCCCCTACTGTAATTCACATTCCTTTTAAAGATTAAGCCACTTTTAGGAAACACTAAGTGTATGTTCTACAGTGATCCTTACTGAATCACTTGTTTAATATTTACCAAATCAGCTCTTACTTCATTGATGCTTCTTTGGAATAAATAGGTTTCCTCCTCAAACATGACTAAGAATCACTCAGTGGATTGGACATTGTGAAAAAAAGGAAAAAGAGTACACAGGCAGAATCATGTGAGTTTCTGGCGTGTTTTTTCCCTTAAAATGCTCTTTGGAACAGTCCTAAAACAGCAGACAGCATTTCTGCCTAATTCTAAAGCTGCAATTAGTTGCCAAATGATGCATTTTCCCACAGAAGCTGCAAGGATATAAATTTGGGAAGTAGTGAATGCTGTTCCATGCAGCAGATAGGAGACTAGAGCAAAGCTACTGCTTGAATGTGAATAACATTGTTAAACTGGGAAAAAAGTCTCTGCAGGGTGAAGGCTGCCAAACTGGTTTGCTGTCAGCAGAGATTGTTATCCCTTTCCCATACTCTTTTTCTTCCAACTCCACACTAATAACTTTTAACCCTTCAGGCCCCAAATTAATGACTCTTGCCCTGCTACACAGAAGAATGTCCACATGACAGCATAAGTGGTAGAACAATCACAGTGTAACTGAGAAGGTTCTCTGCTACCTCTGATAAAACCAAGCAAAACTAGACCTAGATATACAGTAAGGGGCTTCCACTGAGAGGCCTGGAATGAAAAACATAAGGGCTGAGTCCATTTCATTTTCTTCCTGGCAGAAACAAACCTATTTCCCTTCTCTCTCTCTTCTATTGCTTTAGAGTAAGTTTAGCAGAAATAAGGCATATCCTCCCACATGAGATGCCTAATTACCTTCATTTTATCTTTAATATGAAATGCAAATATGGGATAGCTCAGAAAAAAAAAATAACCAAAACTATTAATAAGGACAAGAAGGTCAGAATTGTATAAAATGTCCCTTAAGTAAAGAGGAGACAAAGCTGACTTGTATTTTTAAATGACATTATCTTTACCTGCCTTATTTTTCTTCCCCTTCCTTTCCTTCTCTCTTTCTTTCTGTCCCCAGCATACAATAGAGTGGCCAGGCAGATCCTCCTTCTAGTAGGTATATGTAGGTTGCTCCAAAGCAACAAGGAAATCCTAACCACAGTATGTGTGTTCACAATGTCACTCTGACTTTCCTTCTGTAAGAGCAAATGAAGGGCTCTCTAAAATGTCTGCTTACCTGTGTACACTGATTTAAGGGTGGTGTCACATCTAAGGGGCACAGCAAGAATCTCCTGAAGATTTCTGTAGTAATTTCAGCTGTCAAATCTCTCATCCTCAGCTTTAATAAAACACTAGCAAGGTCAGATAGAGGAATTTGCAGTACTCTGCAGCTAAAGCAATAGAAACATGCAACAGATTTTAATCCCTCCTGCTAGATAGTACATCAAGAGTGGTGATTCCAGTCCCTTCCCCTCTTGCACAGCTCTTTCCTCTGACCTTTTGACTGTGGCCGAAAAGTGAAGTAAACAGTCAATCTTTTAAAGGACTAGGGGAGAATTTGAGCCATGCTGAGGAGCACAGCAAAGCCACATTTTTGAAGAGGCTGCAATATTCACAGTTAGTGGTGAAGGGACAGCTTTGAAATAATACCATTTGCAGCATGGCTGTGTCACCCACAGGACCCTGTGGCCCCCATAGCAGCAGGGTGGGCTCTGAGCAGGGCCCTGCTGGACCCAGCCCTGCTCCTGGGACTCCCCAGGACTGAGGCCTCCTCGCCTTTCAGACTGAAACACGTTTACTATCAGAGTAGGTTGAATTACATACAATGCAGCAGCTGTAAAGCACTTGCTAACGAGCAGAGCCAATTAACAGACCTGTACATGTTCAGAAAGCTGTTCATTTAACCTGTGCAGAGCTACTGAATGCTCAGGAGGAGGAGCTTGTTGAACGCCAAGCAGGGCCGTCCCCGCTCTGAGGCTGTGGTCACACTAATTCTGTTATGATTGAAGTCATTTACAAGAAGTGAGGCTTCAGCTGCAGTCAGCACTGATGCTATTTTCAACAGACAAGAAAAAAAAGTGTCCCCTAGGGCAACATGCTGCCCGTATCTAGCCGTCAATACTCTTCACCCAGCTCCTACCGAATCCTCTGCTGAACAGCATATCCACCTCCTGAACCTTCTCCTCAGATCCAGGGTCAGCCCTTTCTCTTGTACTGGGCTGGCATTCAGGCCCTGACTCTCCTGCCACCCTCCATTCACAGTGCCAATAGCTGTGTGAGCCATGCATTTATTCATTGATTCCACTGACTGGAGACAAAGGCAGAGCAACAAGGACTTAATTTGGACTCTACATGGCTTTCTGTGCAAAGTGTAAGATGACAACTGCCCCTGCCATAGGTTTCCAGGAAGGTTCTCCCAGTTGCCACAAAGTGCCATTCAAGACTTTCATAGCCTCTGACTTGTCTGTTGTCACACTTCTCCATAACTCAGATCCTGGCTCTGTAGTTTTCCTCCACAGCTGTTTCCCAGTACAGCAGCCAAATTTGCAACACCCTCGTCCCATTTGCTCTTTGTGTTACCATGGAATAACAGAAACATGGGCCAGCAGGAAGCATAAAGAGAAGCCCAACTTCTTTAAAGGACTAGACTGCTCAAGTAGGGCAAAGCAGCGAAGGCCAGAGAGTCGGTATATAAACTCCTGACTGACAGATGGCCGAGTTAGCCACATGCCAGAAGTATTTCCCCTCTGTCTGCAGCTCAATGACATGCTTTGGGTGTAGCTATTGAAGACACAAATGATAGATGATTGTGCATAGCAAAAGAATTACTGTATAGTCTTCAGCTATGAGAGGAGCAGATACACTGTGAAGATGGAATACCAGGCAAACAGAATAAAGCAAGTAACTGTGACACAAGCCCCATTTGCCCAGATTCTTTGATTCTGTTCTTTTTCATAATATTAGCAATGCAAAGTAGGATCATCTTTCTGTTGTCATTTTAGTCTCAGTTACTCTTAATTTCAGTTATTCTTTGTAGCTCCCAGTCACGTAGAAGAATGGTAAACCTAGTCATCACTCTTAAAGAGATTTGGAGGATACTGCAGACCCATTATTTCTCTCAGTAAATCTGTTCTGGTCACAACATTTACACATATTGTGGAAAAAAATTAAGTATTGACCATATTAGATTGCAGGCTTATCATGTCAGAACATCCAAACATCTGTAGTAAAATTTTAGCTCCACTGAAATAAATTTCCAGGGGAAAGATTGACTTTTCTACAGACAGTTTTATTAAATAACAGTAATTATCCTTTTAAAATTAAATGCAAGAGCTATGATTGCATCACAAAGATTTCTTTCTTGATAAAGCCCCAACAAACTCACAGGCTGAGGGTGCTCAGTTTTGATGCTGTGTGTACACAAGGTTGTGTGCAATCTCCTACCCCCATTCCTTGCAGCTCTGCACAGTATGAGCAAATCAACCCTGTGCCCTTCAAACTGAAACTGGTAACTGTGTTCCATTTTCACCCTAACCAAACTTTCCCCAAATCAACTTCCCTACAGCAGAAACTAATTATTACTGGAATTTGAGTCAGATTGAACTTTCAGGCTGAGATTTTAGGTATCCTCTCTGGGATTTGAACAACTTCTGATTCCCAGACTGAGCACTGATAACAGAAGCAAACATAAAATATTGTCCCTAAAGTGTTACAACAGAGACTCGACTGAGGCTTACAGATTTTCTAACACTCAGTGTAGTAGTCCCATTAGGTTATTCCTTGACCTGGCTGTGTACCATCAGTGTTCAGACAGTCTAGAGAGATCTGGAGATAGAGCTGGTATATCCTAGAGACTCATGAAACTGAAGTAGGATAGGTATTATCTCTAACATTATCATTAGGATGAATTTGGGAGATCTGCTACACAACAAGTAAGGTTAGTAGCTACTTTCTTAGCTCTGCCCTGATAAAAAATAAACCTTCTTGCTAGACTTTTCTGGCATCTATTCTACATATACAATCTGTTCAGAAATAGCTTTGACAAATGTTTCAGAAATTACTTTGTTTTCTGTCCCACTTACATTCCCATTTGCTCTCACCAGGTAAGTTGTTCACACCAGCTAATTTAAACAGCTGATTAGATGAAAATCAGAAGCTTTCAGAAAATTGCGTAACTGCCAGAACCTGCCAGCTAGGTGCCTAAAAGACATTGTGTGAACCCTTCTCCACATTTCTCCCTAGTTCCCAGCAAGGCCAGCTGCACAAAGTAAAATGAAGTGAGCTGTGAAAGCTTTACGAGTACTATATACAACTGCTTTCTGTTTAAAATAAACTGAAACTACATTTCAGTACCTCAAGCATTTTTCAGCTTGAGATAGGATCTTCCCTTTACAAGTACAGAATCTTCTTTATCTAATCTCTCACAGTCAGTCAACAATTACGTGATTAACGGTAAATCCATCACTGGCTTAAGACTAAATGTATCGTGTAATTCACTATCTTATGCAAATGCAGATCTTTTTCTTTTGCAAGCAGAAAACATTATGTTTTTGTAGGAAAAGGAGAAAATGCTTGTCAGTGTCTGTAAAACTGGCAGCCAGCAGAAGTTTTTCACAGACGAGACATTACAACAGCACAGCAGTCCTGAGCACAAGTACACTCTTGTAGCCCAAGCTCTGCAATGTATCACGTACCTGTTACCTGTTGTATGTATTCAGCATGCACCATATTTGTATAATTATATGCAAAGTAGATGGTGCCTTTCTCAAATAAAAATTTTCAGTTCCAGTATTCTCAGGCCAGTACACTTGGCAATGTAATTTCGATTTTCATACCAGGTTTTCTGGCTGCTGTAAATTTTCTCATTACTGTTGCTGCACAGAACAAGCTGAGGCTGTGTCAGGCTGAGCTGTGAGAACAGAACATTTGATCAACCTGCTGTTCAGCCTGAGTTTGCTACAGTTTTCCTTTCTATGGATCCTAATTACAAAGGTTCAGGTGTTCAATGGCATTTACAACCAGTATTGTTCTAATTTGTCAGCTGTGCTGACAGTGATTCCTCTGAGTTTCCAGTCAGTAAAGAAAAGGAAAAAAGGCTGCAATGAGAGAAATCTTTGACCTGACAGGGAAATCACTACTGTCCCAGGGGCACAGCTATCTAAAGCACCCCAAGGCTCATGCAGAGTGTTGGAGCACTCAGTGCTGTGGTGCACTCCCAACAACTGAGATGTGTGCATGCTGCTGTAACTTCTCACCTCACTGTACAAAGCACTTCACTCCTTTCTGGAGTGGATAACTGAGGCAACGAGAGTCTAGAAGGATGCTCAGAGATGAAATGAGTGTTTGCACACAGGGACAATGATTCCTCCATCTTCATCTAAAGCCTGAGAAGCTAGACACAATAAACACCTCACGGCTGGTGTGGGTGACCTTCTCAGCTACCCTGTTTGTCTTTAGGACTGTCATGGTCCAGGTCACATTGCCATTTAGGGATGTTGTTAAGGGATTTCTTAACAGTCTGCAGTGTCATTTGTCCTTGGAAATTAAATACTAACATCTCATATAATTTGTGTGTTGCAGCTGTAAAGGTCTCAAGCAATGGTGAGACTAAATGTCTTCAACTTTGTGCTAGGGACAACACAGTTCTGAGGACTTCCAGCTTTGTACAGAACACACCTGGAACACTTGGTAAGTTCTAATATGCAAAGTTGAAAGAGTAGCCTATATACCACTCTGGCTTTGAATTGTAGGAATAGGAGCCATGTACATACTGGTCAGAGGGATTTTCTTTGGAGTCTAAATGCAAATAAAGGAGGCCAGCTTTTCTTTCAGGAGCAGAGAGTGAAAAGGAATGTGAAACATAGGGCCTGCTGAAACTGTAGGGCACAAAGGATGATCCAGTCAGGCACACAGGTACTTGGGATAGGAAAAGAAAATAGGAAAGAACAGAAATCCAGCCCTTGGCTGAAGTGCTACTGAAGTGAGGCTTAGGACTCTGAACTCCAAACAAGGAAATTTTCTCTTGCCCTGTGATTCTGGAATTTTGCATTATATAGTTTGAATTTCATTGTGGACTCTGCCAGCAAATTATCCTATACATCATACTACTTTATGTTGTAATCTCCCCCTAGCTTTTAACTATATGGATAATTTAGACTGATTTTCACAGCACAAAACAGTGTGTACCATGTTTTTTTTGGACCATTAGACAGCACCACAAGTGTCTCAGTAGTAGAGTACTCAGTAAAGAGGGGTTTGGCTTCTTTTTTAGTTTATTAAGGCCTATTCTCTTTCTAGTCCTTTTACAGCTGCCCTGCTGAAACAACAACCAGCTTCTCATCTTTTTGACAGGAGAATAAAACTCTCTTGATACTAACTCTGAGACTATAAACCTCCCCATGCATTCACTTCCTTATCAGTGCATGCTTAGCCCTGGAAGTCTTACTGTAAAACACAAATGTATTTAGGAAGAGACTTTATCTCTAGGGACTAGAAGTACAAAGGCCTAGCTAGGTATCAAGAAATACTTGCTGATTATTTTCTCATCTATCCAAGTATTATTTTATATCTACCCTTGAAGCAAATATGTCTAATGAGGAAGACATTATCCTTGTGAGCTGCATAGCCTGTACTGTGTATCTTTTTATTATGCTTTGGAACTAATTAAACCTAGGTAATCTTTCTTCCTGATAAGTGTAATTTATGCACTGTGTGCAAGACCATGCCCAACCTCTTTGCCAAGATGAATGCAATGGCAATTTCAATCACTAGTTTAACAATTGAAACTGAACTAGTTTAGCAAACCTGCATTAAAAGACACAAGTGAAGAGTACAGGTAAGGCTATGTCTGTGTACTAAGTATCAAGTGAGAACTACACAGTCCACGGCTGCCTTTCTCAGCCATATTATTTTCTCCTTGCTCTCCTACACATCTCATTTCCTTTGTAATTTTGATATAGGTTTAAGAAGATGGTGATTTTAAAATGCAGCACATTTCACATCATCCCAAAATATGCTTTGGGCCTGGAAGCTCAGATAAGTTTGCGCAGTGACATTTCTAGTGGGGAAGAATAATCTCTTCTGACTCTCTGGAGTTTAAAATACTACATTTTATCTGCCAGACATGAACTTCTGATTCGTGATGGGGAAGAGTTGACTGCTGCACACAGTCTGCTGTACATTGACTATTATCTGTTAATGTTGAATACAAGCCCAGCTGAAGCCCAAGGGCAATTGCATATAAATGCTAAACACAACCCACAGACACATTCCAAGCTGGTATAAATAGGCTTTGAGTGAATTTATGAGTGCATGTGTAATTCCATGAATGTTGTAGCTTGAGTGTTGGCCATTGGTGGAACAAAAAAAATAACTGCAGGGCCAGCTTGAAGCAAATGCCAGGTTTAACTTATAGCCAGTGGACTTCAGGTCCTAATTAAAGGGGCCTAATTCAATCTCTAGTGAAATCAACAGAACTGAGCTGAAAAGTAACTTTGGAAGAAAATCTTTTCTTTCTAAAGAAAATTCTTTGTGAAATATGGGAACACTGTAGCATGCCAGAGAAAATCCATTTCTTCCATTCTGGAAGGCTGTGAAATTTTGGAAGGAGGTAGTGTATTTGAGAGAGCCAGAGAAACTGTGAGCTGGGTTTTAAAAGAATTGCACAGGGAATAAGAACTGCAAGGGGATACAGGTGGTTCTCACAGGTTCTCTTGTCAGCTCTAATCTCCATTACAAAAAGGGAGTCTCAGGTGCAGAACCATTCTACACTTAATTTAGAGCTTCTAACTCTAAGATTCAGGCCTGTTATGTAATCCAGCATAGTCCAAAACTGCTCTGCTTCCACTGACAACAGTGAAGGCCTGAGCCTTTACTGAGGACTTGAAGAAGCCAATTATTTTCCATACAATTTACTACTGTTAGTCCAAATTTTTAAAACTTGAACTGACTGCAAGTCAGTTTTAACAGCCTCTAGTGATGAGCTGAAATGAATGCAGTCCCTTTTATTCAAGTTTCATCCACCTTAAGTGTACAATTAAGATAATGTGCTGATTGAAGAGGAAGAAAAGGAGAAGGAAGCAACACCTTTTAAGCACCTTCATAAGGCATAAATAACCATTAGCAAGGTATTTATGAAATTCCCCCAGTCTGAGTCATAAACTGTTTATGTAGCAGGCAGATTATGAAAGTAGCTTGGTCTCAGTAGTTCTAAAATGTACAGAAGTGGCTGAATTTTAACTGCTGTCTATTGGGTTATGTGATCATTTGTACATTTGTACTAGGACAGCTTTGACCAAGTGTAGCTCAGGAAGTTCTTTAAAATAGCACCTTGAAATTTTGTTCAGAATCTAGAGGCTTGATCTGTGGAGACCATGTGGCACCACATCAAAACTGATTAAGAGAAAAGGAACTAAATTCAAAGTAAGAATAGGTACAGTCTACTCACTTTTCGTTTAATTTTCTGCAGTTGCATAATAAGAAGTAAAGATTGTACAGTAAATCACTGCAACAGGCACTGGCAGTCAAACACAAGGAAAACAAATGCCTTCCTTTTAATTCAAGTCCATCCGGCTTCCCATGATTTCCTGTTCTCCAGCACAGTTCAGTTCCTAGGAAAAGTTGCATAATACAAATATACTGTTGCCTGTGCTAACAAAATAATTGACCTGCCATGAAAAAGCTGGCATAAATATTATCTCCTCTTGGTAACTACTAACAGCTAAATTGCATGTGGTAATCCTGTTTGCTATTAATGTCATTTTAAACAGACATAATGTTTAAAAATCTAAACAGAACAAACAGTGGCATTCCATGCAGGATGTACAATAAATGACACATTTACTGTAAAACAACTACACCAGCACTACCACAGTTACAGAACATATCTCACAGTCACAGCCATCTAAATTTGCTGGTCAGATATGATCCTCCAGGAAATTAAGGGCTGAGAAGGGAAAGAGCAGGAATACTTTCAAATGTTATTGTTATTGTGGGGAGGGGAGCAACCATCTTTCCACTGAACTCAGTTTCTGCTTTAGAATCAATTCATATTTTCTGCTCTGTATAGTTCAATACAAAGAAGTCTGAGGAGGATAAACAAGTCAGTATTCGAAATCTGGTCCAGTTTTACTAATTTTACCGTAAGTCTAAGTGAAGGAAATATACTCATATGATCAACTTGGAGCTCAGACTTGCAAACACTAGTTCTGCTTTGGAAATACTCCAGTCTGTGACCTTTGTCTCAGCCACTTTAGGAAATGGAGCTGATAACCCAGGAGTAAGTCCAGGAAAATAAATTAAGCATCTGGAAACTGCAAAAGAGTATGCATGGGAGATGGAATAAGGATTTAACAGTGAACAAGTAAAATCCAGAAATATTTCTGGAGCAATGACTAAATCACAGGATTTCTCAGGCATGGGAGCAACTGAAGCAGCAGCTTGCAGACCTCCCCTGCTCTCTTCTGCTCAGCCAGAGATGCCCTAGGGATCCCCCACTGTTGCACAGCCTTCCCAGGCCACAGTGCCTTCCCCTCTGCCACAGAAACCTGTGTAGTGCAGGACCTTCACCTCTGAGGGAGGCAGCAAGGACTGAAACCAAATCCATTCCTGGCACTGGATCTGTTTGGCTGCTGGGGGAAGGAGAAATCTTGGCAAATACAACTACTACATCAGGACTGTCATGTTTTCGTTGTGAAATGCTGCAAAAGGCCAAGCCCGTCCATACACCTGAGACAACCATTTCCCAAGACAAAGCGTAGGAAAAGGAGAACTTCTCAAGAGCTAAATACCTCCATAAATCTCTACTGAAGTAGGGGGAGTTTTGTTATGGATCGCAGAGGCAGCAAAAGCGGAACTGGATCACACACATATCAGGCTGACACAACAGGTGTTCCCCTTCCTAGGACTAGTCAAGAGTCTTGATTTCAGTACAAGGATTTACTCACTCTGAGACCCACCACATAACATCACCTGGCCTGCACCAGTCAGTTCTACCTGTGAAGTACCTGAGTAGCTCTGACAGTAACAGAAACAGGGTGTCAGTACTGACAGAAAATTCAGGTACTGGAGTACAAGAAAGTTAGATATGCTTCCTTGTCAATCCTTCTGGAACAGACAGAAAGTGCATGGCCTAACTCAGGAGAATCAGTCTGCAGATCAGAACATTAGTCTTCCATTTGCCACCTGACCAGTGATAAACTTGAATGTGGTGGCTCTTATATTTCATGAGCTTGCCAGTGCTCAGATGCTTAGAGCCTCTGTTTTGATTTTTAGCACTTGATATGAGTAACACTGAGATTTCATTTCAGGATTTTGTTCTTTCTTTTGTTTATTTTGACAATCCCAAAGGATTTGACAATCCAAAGGACATAGCTAAAAGCCATAGTCATATCTGGGTCATGATTTTCACATCAGATTATTGAATCTCTTGGAAAAATTATTTGCCTCAGAATCAGAGAGAAATTTGTGTATTAATTTCCACTAATATAGCGTAATTCTAATAGCTGGATTTTTCATCACTACCTAGCTACAGTTCCTGCAGAAAGGGGCTCAGTTGCTCTACATGAAAAAACAAGGCTTTGCAGAGAACTTTCTACAAAGGCAACACAGGGAAATCATGTCACACCCCATTCTCTCTTCTCCACCATTTGGCTTCTCTGCAACCCAATGACAATTACGGAGTATTTGTCACAGACAATCTGGAGGATGGGAATCCTCTTTAAAAAGCCTCTGCTGGCTTCAGAAGCCTTGTAAAACTCCTACATTGCAACCAGGCTGCAAGGTAGCAAGGAAGAAACAGGAAAAATTGTCAAGGGTGGTGGCTGTCCTGACTCCTTCACCCTCAAAAAGCTGGAAAATACAGTGGTAGGGCAAGGGGATCATGCCCTCACCTGTAAGTAAAAGTGGAGGATTTCCCTCCTCTTCCCCAGGAGAGCTCCATAAGGAAACTATTGTGGCATTTCCCTGTGTGTCTCCTCCTGTGCGATTTCCAAAATTGTTGTTACACAAGTTGTGAAATCTGCCCTGTCCTTTCCAAGTGGGAGGGGGCAAGCACAAACTTGCTGGAGCTGGAAGACAGCAAAGGACAGGGGTAGGCAGACTTTCTCACACTGTGCCTATACCGGCACGAGTAAGAAGTTCTGTAGTACAGGAGGAGCTGGTTCGGAGCCAACCTACTCAGGCTCTCAGCAGGCATTAGTCATTTTCATAATGGTCTAAATACAGCCACCCAGTTACTGCCTGGCAAGCTCGAGTCTCTGTGCCATGAACAAGCTGATAGAAGGAGTCCCAGGTCCCTGTATCAGCTGAAAGATACATTGCCAGTGGCTAGGGGAAAGCAAATCAGAGGAGGTGAGTGTGGTGTGAGCACACAAAGACACGTGTTGGGCCAATGAATGTACTCAGGTAAGTGAGAACCAAAGCAGAAACTGCTGGACTGTTTGAAAGTAATGATGGAAACAGTTACCATTGGGAAAGTAGTGCCCGTTCACTCATTACGATGTTGTGCTATGAAATTTCCATGATTTTCCTTAAAATGGTGATTTGTTACACTTTGAAGTCCTTGCTTGGTAGGCCAAATGCATTTACTCATGGAAAGTGAAAAAGGATCTCATTTCATCCAAGGCCCTGTAAGGAAATTCCTTTACCATTCACACATGGCAGATCCTACTCCTCTTTCTAGCTGTAGCAGGTAATTCTTTCCACTTCCCACATAAACACTGCAGTGCCCTCAGTCTGTTCCTGTAACTGAGTGGTTGATCCTCCAAGCTGAAATTGGTAAGCAGGTTAAAAAAAGCTCTGAAAATGCTCTGAAAAATCAGACTCATCCATACTGTATATGTTGTCCCCACCCTTTACCCTACTTTTACCCTTGAAAGTATTAAAGGTAACCTGAAGGACTTAGTCCGAGTAGCTGGGACCCTCAACGACCAGTGTAACCTTTCTTTGAGTTGCTCTAAATCAAAACTGCTTGAGTCTGGTAAAGTAAAACCAGTCCCGATCCATATTTTGCATTTCTGAAAGTGAAATTTTTCTCTAAATTTTATCCTTTTTTTTTTTTTGTGAGCCAGAAACTAGAAGGCTGCTGGCTGTGTATTTTGCGTGATAGAAACAATGTAGACAGAGTGTTTTTTAAATAACTCAAGAGTGTGGTGTCACAGACAGCTGAGACAATACAGCAGCTTCCCCCTTAACCTGGCCTTTCTCCATCCCTGCTCCTGGGCCATGGAATCCTGTGGTGGATCCTTTATGGTGGATCCTTTATGGTGGCTCTTGGACTCCTCTAAAGCCAAGACCACTTGCTATTTCAGGGGGGAAAAAAAAAATCCAGTCATGTCACAGCAAGGAGAAAAAGTGGCTCAGAAAAAGTGTCCAATAAATGTGAGAACTGGTGCAAAGTAGAAGCAGGAGCACGTGGCTGGGACAGGCCAGCTCCTGTTTGTTTACCCAAACTGGCAAACCCATCATGCAGAACATCAATAAAAGACAGACTTCTCATTCCAGACCAGAGGCACTGGGCAGCTGTTGCAGGAACCTGCTGTTGAGTTTGGCAGAATCAGACTGGAAATAAAATGCTGAACTGAAAGCACATACCCCATAGCTGAGAGAAATTTCAGAGTCTATTAATAATGTGACACGTAGGATCCAAAAAACATGTAAAGTGATTGACTTTGCTAATTCTGTCACAGCAAGTGCCTTACTGATATGAAAATCCTGAAGAAAAAGTTGAGTACAAATGTCTTATCTCTTAATTCTCCAGGAGGGGTAAGTTAAAACTTTAAATACTAAATTTAGACTTCATAGCAAAAGAAAAACCCCAAAACCTCAACCAACAATCCCAAAATAAAACAAAATAGCTGTAATTAAGGCTGAATACTTATGGAGTAAAATAAAAGACTGTACAAGAGAAAAAGCATGTCACAGATTAATCAAAGAATATTTCAAGTTAGGCAAAATTCTCATTGAATTTGCTGCAGAAAGTTGACAGTGACCACAGAACTGATTTTCAAAGAAATCTCAAAAAGTTTGAGTTCTTCCTAAAACACAAGAAATTTAATTTTGTGCAAAAAGTAATTGAGGGGCTGGAGAAAACCAGCCAGTTTTATTTGGGTAATTACACCTTCTGCATCAGGTCAGATTTAATTTGTGTTTTCACGGGTAGGGCCATCAGATATTAGCTTTGCACAAACCACACTCTCCTCAGGGGAGAGCTGCAGCTGAGTAAGAGGCTGAGTGTCTGATCCAAAAGCTATTGGCAGTGGACAGAATGTTTCCAGTGATCTGTGGAGGTTTAGACCTCGGAAGAGGAAGAAATAGCAGAGTCTTTTTTAAGTGCACAAAGAACCAAAGCCTCTTGGCCAGCAGCAGGCACATGCAGGGACTACCACAAGGCTTCCTTTGGATGACTGGTACATGCACATCATCACTGCTTCAAAGAAGGCATACAAGACAATACTGAGTTCTTGGAAAAATGGGAAGAGGAAGGAAAAAAGGAGGGGAAAAAACAACAGTAATTTTTAACTTACTGGAATCCAAAATTATTTTCACAGAAAACGTGGTTGGTTACTATAATTTGGAAAATGATTGTTGCAATCTGCCTGTTGGTAATTCCCTGAAAAGAAAGAGCAGGCTTCAGGCCAGTACGCTTATTTTCTTGCACAGGAGCTGTTAAGTCCTTTCATCTTGCTGCAGAATACTTTTAAAAAACTTTTGCGGAGGTGAGGCAAGAGGGCAGCTCTGTGAGAGGAACCCCTCAGGGCAGTAGTTAGTTTCTCCCTGGAGGATGCTCTTGCCATGCAGGGAAGCAGCAGGGACTGCGGGCTAAGGCTGGGTGCTGAGTCTGCCGTGCTTTGGTCACTCCTTCTGGCTGAAGGATTTAATGAGGGCTAGAGGGGGAACAAAAAGGGCCATAAACCAACTGCTCTGCCACAGTACAGTCTCACCTCAACTCAACGCAACAGAATCAGCCCTTGGCAGGGCTGGGTCAGGACAAATTAACTTCTTCACTGTTCACTGACCAGCAATGCACATCTATGCCACAGAGATCCCTGCCAGGGTCTCTTTCTGCCTGTAGCAGAACTTGGCACACCTGTGTTTTCTGAAGGTGCTTCAAACATAGCATGCACAGCACCAAAGAACTCAGCTGTCCAAGGAAACACTGAGGGAATACACAACAGGGATTTATTTGTTCCCACACAAAAAAATGACAGCTCAATCTGCTCTAGAAGCAAGAGGTGACCTACAATTCTGAAACGAAAGAGGATATTATGATGTACATCAACAAAATGTTCCCAGGCACAGTTCTGGAGAAATGACTACTCAGCTAGTAAAAGTATTTTAATTAGATTTGCACAGTTCTTGTCAAAAATGTTTGCAGAGAAACATTCGACGTGGCACATGAACATTGATGTCAGTTCCAGTGACACGCTCTCTGCACACTTGAATCGTCCTGACAGTACTGTAGCAGCAAAGGCTGCTAAAATAGTTGTTTTTAAAAGAGGCACAGGAGGTCAGCTCAACATGAGAAGTGACTGTAACTTTCAGTAAAGTGCCCGTTTGGTGAACTGAGTCTGGGATAGTTGTGCTTTTGTAGTTCAAAGGGAGCGTCTCTCTACACGTTTGGCTTTTAACACCATCCCTCCATGTGATTAAAGAAAGCCACAAGAAAGAGGTTTCTACATTATTATCTCTTCCTGGAAAACAAACCTGTCTGTTTCCCTGAAGTTTGCTGGTACAGAATTATGCGGCTTTAAAGGCAGCCAGACATTTTGGCTGCCCATCCACTTGCTTTCCTTGCAGCTGTCATTATCTCTGTTTTACTTTACCTGAACTTAACAATACCTCACCCCCTTTCCTCCTCAGTTTCAGTAACTCTTCAAAATGAAAATCAATAGTGCTCCTTTTACTCCGAAGTACAGCCTTTCAGATAATCACGTCATATCGTGCAGCAGCTGCTTGGAGCCTGTGCAGCAGAAATAGCCCTTGGATGAAGGATTTCCAGTAAAGAAGCTGGCTTTTTCTCGCATTTCACTCTTAACTTGTAACATTGGTTTAGATCAACATTGAGTTTTTATCAAGGGATTCAAGTGACATGTTAGTGGCACGGCTAAGAAAACTCAAAAAGCTTTTTAAAAATTATTTCCTCTAAGAGATACTAAATAAACACAGATCTGAGTCTATGGATTTCATTCCTGTCAAATGGTCATTGAATTAAAACAAAATTACCTCAAACATCTCATTAACAGAACTACATGTGTAATTTCAGTTTCTGTTTTGCTTTTAACAGGCTTGTAAATGGGTTATAGTAATCCTACTCCTTTTTAAGAAATTTGTCCTCATGACAGATACATGAAAGGCCTCGGGAAACCCCCCTCCCTCTTCCTCTAGAAGTGTCAGGTTTGTGAGGAGGAGCTGGCATTTCAAAAGTCTGGACATAACTGAACAAATTTTCTCAGCAGACAGGGCCAGAGCCTCACACACTGAAGATCCAGGGCAGGCTCCCTGGTGCTGCTGGAGCTGTGCAGATGGGTGGCCTGGTCCCTCCCTGGAAGGGAACAGCACAGACTCAAAGACCTGAGCACTGAATGTGCTACAGCTGATAGTTTTTATAATCCAAGTTACCTGAAATACCAGATCACCTCAGAGACAAGCCAGGTTTCTGTCAGTACTGTGGAGAAGCTGACTTATACAAACTTCTAAGGAGTTCACAGCATAGGTGATGCATGGAAAAGCTGAAAGTGGCATATTCTGAGAAATACACTGACAGGGTTGTGGGCAAAGGACTGCAGGAAGGCAAATTTTTGCAATTGTTCTATCTTGGGTCTTTTTTTAAAAGAAAGTTTAGCTCTTCTGTCTTTGGAATATTACATATATATATATGCTACAAATGGAGATGACTTTGTGGTGAATTGTGGTATCATAATATAAATGCAACTAGTTGCTCCTCTGCTTTGTCCTTGTAAGACATACATGGACATAACTGTCCCTCTGGCCTGTCCATGGGACAAAAGTCACCCTGCTAAATTTTTCTTTTTTCCCCCCACCATCAACTAGTGTGGGCTGTCTCCTTAAGTTTTATTTGCCTCGTCTGTTATAATCCCAGAGTGAACTCTCAAGAGCAGAAATAGCAGCTAAAGACAGATGTTTTAGTCTGAAAAAAGATCCAAAACTTTCCTTTAAGGGACTCACCTCTTTTAGTAAGAATATCTGAATTTAACACTGCCACAACAGAATTTATGATTAAGCTATTTTTGGTTAAAGTTAAAAGATTTCTAAGAGGAAATTGTTGTAACTTTCCTTTTTCCTCAGAGTCTTCTGCTGTTGTGTAGAGGAAACTTGGGTTTTATAAGCAGAGAGCTAAAAAAACAAAGAGCAAAACCAATCAAAATTTACAAGTGTGCAGTTTGGCTAAGAGGCTGCCTTGTGACAGTCACCACAAAATCTTCACCATCATTCCCAGGCTAAAAAATGCTCTCATTGAAGAAACTGTACTGTAAAGAGTCCTGAACACAACTTTATTTACAAGGAGGGTCCCAAACCTCAGTGAAACTTGTCCATATTGGGGCATTTCAGGATGTCAGTAATTTCAATGAAACCAAAGCCTGGTGAGAACTTGGTTGCAGATTTAGACATGGCTGTCTCTCTGTCAGGTCTGTAGGGTTGGTAAATAAGGGAAAAATACATATAAATCTTGGTCAGAGAAGTGGCACGAGGGCTTCCTTTTCCTTTGGAGACAGTGGGGTCCTAAGGAACACTGCAGCTGAGGGTGTGTGAAAGCTTTGCTGCAGCTGCATGGCGACCTCTTTATAGCCTTCTCGACTGCCTACATGAAGGACCAGTCAGCAGCTGTGTCACTCAGCTTGGATTTTAAGATTTCTTCCTCTACACAACCCCAGCCAGGTCTTCCCCCATTCTGGAGAACTGCAACTAGCTTTGTCCCAACTCCCTCCTCCTCACAGCTCCTTCCCGTGCAAGCAGATCCCCTCATCATGATGGCACTGTCAAAGAGCAGCAGCTCTGACTACACTACATGGACTGCATTTGCTTCCTTCCTTCTTTCCCTCTCTCCCTCCCTGTGGCAGGCACAAGCACCCTGGTTCTGTCTCTCCCCTATTATGGTGCTGCCTGGCTGCCCAGGTAATACCTGGTATTTTATGGGTTTGCAATATCTTCTATGGGAAGAAATGACAGACCAGAAGCAAGTGTCCTGCAGGCTAAAGCTGACTTTAGCCTTTGCTATTTTAGGAATGTTTCCCTAAGTCTAGAGAAATGAGGCTGAATTCCAGATGGGGTGCTCAGGGAGAGTACAGACACTTCAACTCATCTTTGTCAAGCAGATGGGAGAAGGTTGAGGCTTGAAAACAAGAGAATGAAACAGCAAACTTCTCTTTAGCCTACACACAGGCTGATTGTATGATCTGATATCGGAAATACACATAGAGACAGATGCAGCAGTAAGTCACTTAGCTGGGTGTCTGTTCATTCAAACCAGAATTACTCTACAGTGCCCACAATCCATTAGAGACAGAGTGCCTTAATTGAAAATAACTGGTGAGAGAAGTATTTAGCCCAGACGTGTGTGGATGATGAGCAGGAATTCCAGGTCCCAAAATATCTCCATTAAAGCTCAGTAAACTTAGCAAGCATCGCTCTGCTGATTTGTGCCAAATGCAGGATCCTAAAGCCACCTCATCTGGCAGCCTTCCAGAACTGATGTTCACTGAGAGCAGTGATTCATATTTACACTGTTCTTCCTCAAAATACAGGGGGATTTTGAAGCATATCCAGACACATGTAAATTTTCTTTAAGCAATAATCTCATTGCAAAGTATTTGTATGCTGAGAATTCCCCCCCACTTCTGGAGGTAACTGCAACATAGAAAGTAACAAAATGCATCCCAGTATTCTGCAGCCCAGTCAGACTGGGGCACAGCTGAAATGCTTCTTGCTGGAAGTTTTTAAGATATAAATTCTAAGATGAAGTTTTTAACCAGGATTTGAGTCCAGCTATTTTCAGCCCACATCCACAATTCATGCCTCACTGAATGCCATCCAGTGTTTCAAAGATAAGCATTCTAAGTGGCACCCTCACTAATGTTAAAAAAGTAGCTAATTTTTGACTCACATTTTACTTTCTTCCTATATTCAAATCCCCTGTTCTAATCATCATTTCCAGTTAACCCTTACCCATTTCTGGAGATACAGACGTTCACTAGTTGGAGAGAGGAAACTCTGGACTTAAGCACCAGAATTACTCAGTAATGAAACAAGAGTTTGTTGTATGACCAAAAAGAGCTAGACTGGAAAAAATGTATCCTCTGTGGTCCTGACTCAGTGTGATGAAAAGTGGCAGACGATACTATTGATAGTATTGTTCTTCTCAGGTCATCCCCTGACAGGCTCCTTCAGAGCTGCAGTACAAGTTACAGGAACTGGCAACAGCCAGACACACAATCCACATCTTAGCAGCAATAACAAGGTTCAAAGGTGGATTGCACATATGTTGATTATGGGAAGAAGGAAATTGATTCATTGTTAGAGGATGGAGCATTTTATGCAAGCTCTGCTACCAGGAATATTCAGAAATGCTGCAATTCATTACTGCAGTGCACCCCTCAGAACTCATGTCACTCACCTGTTGTGGAACAGGAGGTCAGTGACCTCAGATTTTACCTCATGCACACACATCCTGTCTC
The DNA here is from genome assembly GCA_013389985.1 of Dryoscopus gambensis. Classification (NCBI taxonomy): domain Eukaryota; kingdom Metazoa; phylum Chordata; class Aves; order Passeriformes; family Malaconotidae; genus Dryoscopus; species Dryoscopus gambensis. The sequence continues at coordinate 121,323 of WEIT01025500.1, read as the reverse complement.
CCATGCAAGTTCTTCAGCCAGGTGGGTACTCACAGCACCCAGCAGCCATTCGGCCCCACCACTTTGGGGAGATGCCAGGTGGTGGTGTCAGTTCCGGCTGGCTGCTCCCTCAGATGTGCATCCCCCAGCTGGGGGCTGAAACTCCCCTTGACTACAGACCCCTTCCTCTCCTGAACAAATACTCCTGCTGCAGTAAATATGAACCAACAACCAGGATGAATGGTCTGGAGGGGACATTGAAGAGCAGGCAAAGAAGAATTCAACATCACCAAAGGAAAATATAGTTTAATATCACTGAGCTTAACTAACTCAGGAAAATATCCCAGAATAACCCTTATTTGGTAGTTAAAATTATTGGGAAAAGCAGCAGGAAGCATGCTGGAGAGAAGGGGAAATCCTGCTGCTATGCCATAGACAAGTTGAACGTAATTTCTATTTTCACTCTAGGTTGCACTCTGTGGCACTCACTCCTACTGACAAAAAACACACACCTTCAGTTAGTGTCAAGATCACATTGAGCAGAAAACCTGCACAAAGTCTAGCTCTGGTAAATCACAAAATGAAAATACTCACATGGTAAATATTCCAATTCACAGTTTCCTGAGTCTGTTTAATATAGGTGGATATTTATATGTCTATCTGACAAATCTCAATTTCTTAGATTGTTTATACTTCCTTTGGAAAAAGCTATATTTATAACAGCTTTTTATAGAGCATAGTCAATGAAACTAATGTACAGTACTTTTAGTGAACTTATATCTAAAAGGACACTGCTTTAATATTTTAAGAGCAGGAGAAATACATATAGGTCCAGAGAAGCAAAAAATAAATGTTTGAAGAGGAAAAAAGGGAAGATGTGAGATTGGAGTGTCTGCAGTGAACCCCAGAGCAAAAGGCTCGAGGGGACTGAAAGAGAATATCAACCCTGTATGGTCAAAATAGGGGCAAGAAGGAAATAAGAAAGAAGGTGCAGAAAAAATTGAACTCCACGGATAAGGAAGAAGTGGCTTACAGGAACACAGCCATTGTAAAGCTATTATCCCTAGTTTACTTTGGCATCTTTACTGGATACAGTTTGGTCTGAGATGGGACGAAATCCTGTATTAATTTAAAAACATTCAGTAAAATATCCCATCTATGAACCACACAAGGATTCCCTTTCTTCATGTATTTTAGTATAAACATTTTCTTATTTTACTATTCTAAAAATGTGTTTTATTTGTTTTATTTATAAAAGAAAAAAAATATATCCTGCAGAGTTCTGAAGAGGATAAACAGAACAATTCTGTCACTGGGGCCCAAACTTAAAAGGGCACAGGCACTTGAGCTGCCTTAAACTTAAGCTGGTATCAGGTAGGGGACATATAAAAGATTTTGGTGGAGAAAATATATCAGAGTGTAGTTAAATGGATTTCTGGAATGCTATATTGGGTTGCTGTGAACTGTATCAGAAGAAATGTGTATACCTGTAGCAGGATTTTAAAGCACAGTTTCACTCAGCAGCCTGCTGAAGTTAACTCAGGGACATCTGCTGAACATGTTCTCCAATTAAGCAAGACTGCCAAGAATCACAGAGCTGGCAAAACATTTTCTTCTCCTTTTAGACATTTCTCTTTTCAAGAACCAGCCTTCAAAATTGCATGTGGAGAGGGGGTTCTGAGCTCCAGCTCCAAGCATAAAAAACGTTTTGACACAATTTTGATAACATGCTAGAGGTAACATGGCTCCAAATCCAGTTCCTAAATTGCTGCTAGGGAGAGCAGAACTGGTGAGCAAGTGCAAACCATGAACGGCTCCCGCAGCAGCTGTGGGCTGGCTCAGCTCTTGGCCTCGCTGCAGTGGGCACTGCTTCAAGGAATCACCTGCTGGGGCTGCAGGGACAGGAACACACTGCCTGCGGCCCTTCGGCTGCCACCAGGACCAGCACCACCAAACACACAGGTCTGGTGCAGGGACACGCAGCTTGTGTGCTGAGGGGAACCCTGTGTGTGACAGCAGCGCCAGATCTTCAGAGGCAAAGTGCTAAGGAACCGTGTTTTAGGCTACAACTAATGACACCAGCAAACAATCCACTGTTTATAAAGCTTATGCTCTTTTGTTGATATTAGGTATGGAGAGCAGGCTTTAGACCTCCCACCGTGAAGATCAAAGTTGTTATGAAAGGGTTCACATATCCCAGGATCTTAAGTCTTACCCTCAAGCCAAACTCCTGCTTTAATAACAAGACTGTCAGCTAGCAAATGGAGAGTCAGAGATTTGGTTGTGGGTGAAAAGAGAAAGATTTTAGCACAAACTTGTCATTCACGTGGGACACTCTCTTCATCTTCCAGCTCTCAGCTTTGTCACCTAACCGCTTTGAATCTTTTACCAGCGTCAGGCTTTAACCCCAGCATGAGCCTTATGAGTTCACTGTTGAGAAAGACAATTGTGCAGGAACCAAGAGCTCAAGTACAAACTGTGCTACAGGGTCTGCCACTATGAATGAATTTCCACACTAACTTTTGGTCTAATCAAGCCTGGTTTTGCACTGCTAAAATTACTTGGTCAAAATAGTTATACCAGAATATGCCCCAATATGAAGTTCACTCATATAAGTTCACTCCAATAAGAATTACCTTAATTAGCTTAAGGCACCTCTAACTCACTGCATTTCTAATCCTCTGGTGCTGCTGGACTCCGTTATAACCCTACAGTCATGAACAAGGACTTCTGCCTTTAGAGAGATAATGGTCTCTATTCTAGTACAAGACGTAGAAACCAAAAGGAGTTACAGCTTCACAGTTCTTGTAAATACCTCCTCTTACGCAAGCATGCTTCTGCCTGAGAACAGCTTTTTCCTTTTAACTTTTGGTACCAGTTTGTTTAAACTACAAAGCAAGAGCTTTATATTTGCAGAATTAAAGATAGATGCAATCTTCAGAAAAAAACCCACATTTATTTTCCCACATCCTGGGCAGCTGCAAGATCCTTTGCATATTAATGACCTTTCTACATACTTCAGACTCAACCACTCTGGGAGAATACTTTGACTGGTTACCTGAACCCCAAATTTTTCACAATGCTTCTTACTCTTGTGTTCCACTCCTAACTGTGGCAGGGGCTGTGATTCAAAGAACATTTTCTTCACTGCCTGCAGGGCTGTGTATCTGCATCAGCGTGGAACAGATCTTTCTCTTAATGATTTATGGTATCAATTCAAAGCTATTTTCACATCTGTTTATAACAGCATTCCATGCATCCTCTTTTAAGGAGATCCAGGAACAAAAAAAGCACTGGGTTGCCACCAGCTGTCCTAGTGGGATAGATGTTCCAGGGCATAAGTGCCTTTGAGGCACATGAAGCAGGTTCTGACTACAGGAAACACAGATTGTTCCCAAGTTGCACAGAGCTCAGCTGATGTTAACAAGAATTTCAAGCAAATGAGTACATTCTGTGCAGGCAACAGTAGCTCACTAGATATTAGAGCACTCCGAAGAGATAAGGTAAAAGATACCATATGCACTGTGTGCTAAATGATTTAGCCAAATGTCTTGCAGGAAAATCTTGATGTATTCTATTCCAGGAATGTTTCCTGGGAAAAACAGCTGGCAATTCAGGACAGAAGATTTCAAGGCTGCCTCCATATGCCAGCTGCAGCTTTGCTAGTAGCACAGAGTAGGAGTTAACTTATATTCATAGTTAGAGTATGTTTCCACATAATTAAACAGGAAAGAGGAAAGGCACCTATCAGTATGAGCAGAGTAAATTACACAAGCAGGACTAACTGCTAGGGTTTAAAACTGGACTCACAAGCTCAAATGTAACTGGAGAAAGCACTAACAGACACAGCCTGTCCTGATGCCCATCCCAAATGATAGATGGGAAACTCAGTCATTTTGCTACCTCAAATTTAGGCAGTCCTTGCTGGTTTCAGACTATGTCCTCTTCTTTCATATGTATTTTTAGTGCCTGTAACTGCCAAAAATCTGAGGATAAAGAAAACATCTTCTGCATCAGCTTCTCCTTTAGCTCCGGTAGGAAGAACTGCTAGTCAGCTGAGCTACAACTTGTGCTGGTTTTGACTAGTGAACTGGTATGGGGCTGTGTTTTCAATTTGTGCTGAAAATAGTGTTAATAATTCAGGGATGTTTTTGTTATTGCTGAGCAGCACTTACACAGAGCCTAGGCCTTTTCTGCTCCTCACTCCACCCAACCAGCCAGGAGGCTGGGGGTGTGCAGGAACTTGGAGGAGACATAGCCAGGGCAGCTGATGCCAAGTGACCCACAAGATATCCAAGACCATGTGGGTGTTTTGCTCAGCACATAAATCTAGAGAAGAAGAAAGGGGGGATGTTCAGAAGGAAAGCGTTTTCTTCCCAAGTAACAGGCATGGCAGAGCCCTGCTTTCCTGGGATGGCAGAACACCCACCTGCCCGTGGCAAGTGGTGAATTAATCCCTTGTTTTGCCTTGCTTCTGCGTGGGGCTTTTGCATTTCCTATTAAACTGTCTTTATCTCAGCCCACGGGTTTTCTCACTTTTACTCTCGCCACTCCCTCCCACTGTGAGGGAGTGAGCAAGGGGCTGTGGGGGGCTCAGCTGCCCAAACCAGAACTATGGGCAGCTTCTCAGGGCTACAATTGCTTTTGTGGTCCTTGCTGTTCTTGCTTGCTTTTTGCCCAGGTGGTGAGGAGGAAGTAAAAGGAGAGAAGATGTAACCAAAAGGGTTTGCATCAAGAAGCTCTTCTTTCTCATGCAATTTTTTTTCACACCATCACAGCATGAGATTTTTCCGCAGCACACTTTGAAAGTTGTAAATCTTGAGGGTAACAAGGGTCAGAGGTCCTGCAGATCTAACTGACAAGCTGAGAAGTGCTATCTCATAGTACTGCATAACATCAGAACCATCCTGTCCTATTTAAATGCTGATGCTCTGATAGGTGAAGGCCACTTTCATGCCGTATGGTCCAACACACAAGAGCTAGATAGCACCTTGGTAAAAGAGCACAGCACCTGCTGACTGTGGGCATCAAGCTGCACAAACTTGCCTTTTGGGGAGAAGTGAAAGAACGGGGAGTCCCTGCAGATGCCTCCACAGAGGGCAGATGGAGGAAGCTGTCACTATAATGATGACTGAGCAAGGTCGTTCCCTTGGGTACATCCTGTACCAAAAGCCAGAAGTGTTTAAGAAAACTAATAACCGGATATCCTGTTATTTTATCTGTCATGCATGGAACTGAACATGCTGGGTTTTTTTTTCAAGGACATGACCAGCACCTCAACCTACAGAGCCTGTGAACCCAACTGGCAAAGGATGAAATGAAGGATGAATTGTCCTCCCATTTATAAGTCAAGATGTTCCTGTGAGGAAATCATGTATGGTAGAAGCAAACCTAGCAGAGAACTGCATGGCAGAGGAAGAATTTGGTAAGGCTGTGGAATAAAAAAATGAAGAATATTAATGTTGTTGAGTACAAATCAGCATGGATGAAAATAACAGAAGGGTTTCAGTTGTGCTGATGTGCAGTTCATTAATTGTGCAAAAGCAAGTACAGCTGCATCTGCTGACCTCAGATTTGAGATGCAATTAAAAATGGGGCAAAGCAGGGAGTGAGACAGAAAATATCATGGGGTGGCCTTGATGTGTCTTAATACTACAGAAAACAGAGGAGGCTTGGGGATGCTCAACATCTGTGAACTGGGCCCTCGAAATTGATAGCATTGAATAAAATTGTGCAACTCACAATTAAGTTTGGATCCTGCTGGTCAACAATTTTTTTTTGGCTTGGACTTTATGGTTTATACTTGCCATTTTTTTCTCCTTGACAAAAACTTGGTTTTGTTTGGGGGATTTGTTTGCTTTTGAAAACAGACTGAGAATTTTAAATCACTAAATATTATGAATCCATAATGAAAATGAGAGATCTGGTAATGCTGCCAAAGCCAGTACATCAGGCACGTTTTCTGCTGAGCCTTCTGCTCAGCCTTTCACCCTTGCCTTGTGCTCTGAGTTCAGGTACTCTGGGACCTGCTGATGCTTCCAGCTGTCCTATCCCCACCTTCCCCCAAGGAGACAAGAACAGAGGGGCACATTCTGGCCTGTTGCTGCCTCCACCTGTCACAGGTTGGAGGGCTGTTTTGATGCAGTGAACCTTTCTAGTGCCACCATGTAGCCAGGACAAGAAACTGCTCCTAAGCAAAGAGGACAGTGTTCAACATCCTTTCTTGCTCTCTTCCCCAAAACAGCAGCAGCCCTCTGGAAAGAGATGGGTTAGCTGCTCTCTGGACAGAGAAGCCCCAGCCTGTAAAGGAGGGGTCTTAAACTGCAGCTCTGATGTCTGAGCCTGCAGATGTCGGGCCAGCCCTTGCCAATTAAAGAAATGACACAACTTCCTATTGCAAAAGAGTCCAAAGGTTAAAAAAGAAGGCAAAAGTAATATAGGATAATAGCACTGCACAAAGCCAAATCCTTCTGTAGCCAAAGTAAAACTTAACCAAGTTATAGTCTTCAGTAAAATCGCAATATTATTCTGTTTACAGGTTGGTGACTTGCCCAAGACATTCACTATGTCAGTAACTGACTCAAAGAGTGGGGTTAAATATAAATTTATTAAATGTAATCATGTCCCTGATTGACTTGGACACTAAAGAATCTAGGTGTGTTTCATCTCAACCTAAAGCATAATCTAATACACATCAGGGCATTTCTGCCCTAAAAATGCTCATTTCTCTCCACTGACTCCAAAGATAGGAAGGGGAAGCCACCTCCATTCTCCTGCATCCCAGACGCAGGCACTGTGTGGTGATGCCAGCTCTTTCAGCTGCACTTTTTGAGAAGGAAGAGAGAAAGAGGGTAAAAAAAAAAATATGGGGGTAGGAAAAGTGAGGCCATTTCCAAGAAGAAAACAAAGAATCAATCCAATTGAAGAAAACAGCAAAGAAAAAGTAGCCTTAGGAAAACTTGGCCTCTGAAAAACAATGAATTGAGATGAAGAAGAAAAACATGGGTAGGAGAGGCATGTGGTGTACTTCAGTTTTTGTGTTAGAACATGTGATTAACAGGAATTTGAATCTCCTTTCCAGGGAAACTGCTATTGCTAACATTGCTCTCACTTCTGAAAGGTTTTCTGAGCTCATGGCAAAGATGTGTCAATGTCCCGCTCCTTAGGTGGCCCCTCCGGACGCTGATGATCCCTTGTTTTCCTGGGAAAGCCATTAGCAGGTACACCTGGCACACACAAACATCCCTTCAGGCAAACTGATCAGCCCCCGGCTAAATGATAACCCGACTGATCCTCAGCAGCTAATCTTTGTATTTTGGGAAGGCAGGAAGATTATTTTCTTTCTACAGGGACTAAAACTGACATCTGGAATGCCAAATGCAGTTCCCTTTTCCTGAAACTCGAGGTCTCTGTGGCACATCAGTTATGAGGGCACTGGGCCCCAGGAGCAGGGCTACAAATACGCCACCCTGAGTGGGAAGATGCATGACTGGGACACCAGCGCAGCTGGTAGTGCTCTGCAAGGAAATCTTCCCTGGATGCTGCTGGAACATAGCAAAACATGGCATGAGTAACTGAGGGGCCTCCTGCTGCTTGCACTACCAAAAGATGCCGCTCCAATAATTAGCTGGAAGCAGTTTAATCCCTGCCCTGTAGCACACTGCTGTGGGTGTCTGCTCAGTCACACATTACCTTCACTGATCATGTGCACAGGCAGGCTTAAGCAAGACAGGGGATGTTGTAAACCTCCTGCTCCTTTCCAAGCTTGTTTGCTGTGTGTATCCTGCTCCCTGCACCCCGAGGCACTCCTGGCTTTCACAATTATTGCTCATTTAGTGTTTACAATGTCAGTTACCTCTCAATTCCTACTTTTTAAAAAAATTAACTGAGAAAGGAAATAAGTGAAAAGAGTGCTGCACAGACAGCCCTTGAACAGCTGTGCATGAACTCACCTGATGGAGCTTTGTAGCTGTTCCAATTCAGGTGATTGGGATGCAAAATTGTACCGCAAATCAACACTCTTACTACGGTGTGACAATACACCCACACTCAAACCCTGTCTCAGCCCCTTTCTCTCCAGAGAACGGCAAAGCCTTGGCAACCTCCAGCACAGTTATGACACATGTAAATGATTTTATGAATGTTATTTATAAAAGGCTCATCACAGTCTCCGTGTCCTTAAATTATGACTTAAGGGTGGGGATGTTATTTCATTAGAAGATAAATCACATGTTCTAACATGATGGCAGTTTTTAAAAAGAAACCACCCTACAGCAGTTGGACCAGCTGATTAGATATTTTGCTCCTGAGTTTACAGGCTGGCCCCAGACAAGAAGCTGCTGAGCAGAACTGAGCCCATGCCAAGTAATTGTTATGCCTGGACAAACACTGAATTCTTCTCCCTGCTCTTGACATAACATATCCTTGCACAAACTTTAGCTGATTTGCAAGTCCCTTCTCACCCAAGAGAAAATCCTGAAAAAGCTGGGATCTCTATCATCAGGGCATCAAGCCTGTTTCATTCACATGACAGGAGATCTGTGCCTGTGTTGGGGGGTGGGGAATGACAAAGCCTCCTCTCTCTCCTGCAAGAGAGATTTCTGTAGTTAACTGGTAAAACATGCTTTTAAATCTAAACAATTTTTTTTATTCAGACAAAGTCATTCATGCTCACACCACCTGAATTTCAGCTGATGCTGTTTTCATTCCTGTGGATGAGGTTTGGAGCGCATAAATATGCTTGTTAAAAATAAGGAAGAGGCCACATTATTTTGGAACTGAGTATCACAAAGGACCACTAGTCCATTGTTCCTACTGTTATTTGTGGTCAGTGGGTAAAATCAGCCTCTTGGTCAGAATTCTTCATTTGTTGGGCTTCACTTCATTAAAAAAAAAAAAGGGAGCTGGATTTTTAATTTGATATAGGAGGGGGGAGTTTTTGATCTTTTCTGCATCTGCCACAAATGAACCATTCCTTGCAGACTGCGGCCAAAGCACAGGGGAACCAGAACCATCCTATGCCCTGCCCCAGACACTGCACTTGGGCAGGAATTGTGACTGGCAGTCGAGGCCAGTGCTTTGTTTGCTCAGAAGAGGTGCCAATACGGGTCAAAGCCTTAGCCAGTGAGAAAAGCAGAGAGTATGTTGTTGGTGTGGGAGATCCATAAGACCATAATTGTAGGATGAGGAAAAATATTTCAAAGCATTATGTGTACACCCCTCAACATGAAGACTCTTGTCAAGTGTGGAGGAAGTGAAGCTTCATAAATCCTGGAAACCCTTGATCCACTGTGTCTGGGGAAGGGGTCACTTTCAGCCTCACAGCATGAAGGAAAAAGGCTCCATCCCAACCTTCCCTTCTTCCCACACCTCCCTGTTTCCCCATCCTCAAACCTGATGTTCAGCTCTGCCAGGTACACTGCTGTCAGACTTATCCTTGAATGATTCCAGTAAACTGAAGCAGATCAGAGCAGGGATAAATCTAACTTGCTGGCCTGGAAAACCAACATAGCTCCAACATTTGTGTTTGGATGAGGTTCCCAGATGGGAGCAGCTAGGCTAAGCACTGGCTCGACACACTTCTCCTTGCAAACATTCCCAGCTCCCAGGGGAGGGGCTGAGTCAGTGCTGGCCCCGTCACACAACGGGAGGGGGCCTGCAGCCCTCACACAGCTGCTTTCTTCAGATGAAGCTGTCTTTTGCTCTGACCTCCCTCTGCAGCTACATTTTGAGAGAAGCAGCACAAGAGTCAAAGGACTTGCTGTGCAATCTTTGTTTAACCTGTGCTCTGCAGTGTCCCTTAACATGACTGACATTGCTCACTTCTTTCTGCTGCCAGGAGGGCAGCAGGGAGGGATTAATGCACTGCTTCTCATCTGTCCCAGGTTACTGTTACATTGCAAACCAAAGACACTGCAGGCCAGTCAGTAATTGAATGAATCATCAGACTTTTGTTCCTCAGGAACCTTTACTGTACAAATCAGTGGGGAAACACGATTAAAGCCCCAGATTTGTCCTTGGTTCAGCCACTTTGTTCAGAGCCTCTGCTCACTGTTTCCAGGATTTCCCCTCTACCATCGTGTTTAATTTCTCAATTAAGCTGTCACATATCCCTTGCTTCTGGAGGCAGAAGGCTCAGTCATAGGCCATCAGCAACTTTTGACACCAACACAGACATCATGGCTCATCCTACACATAGCACAATAAACCACTAGTCACTGAGATACAACTAAGTGTACTGAAAAGGTGCCATACAATACCAATAAAATCCAAGTTTGTATTTTAGGTTTTGACCTAATGTATCTCTTTTCAGCATTGGAGTAAACTCCTTAGTAACAATTCTCTAGTAATCCCAAGCTCCTCTGGACATCTTTACACTTTCTTGTATAATCTATGTTTAGATGCAGAGAACTTACCAGTTTCTGGGTGTAGGATGTTTAAAAAAATTCTCAATTGAGTTCAGAAAGTTTCATTCACAAATGAAATGTTTCAGGTTTCACATTTGAGCTGCTATAAAGCAAACCATGGCAAGAAGCCTTGTAAAATGCTTGTTTTGTGTGATGCAACTCAACACAAGGTGGTGTTCCCATGGCTGTGCAATGCTCTGTCCTAACAGCCCTGCACGGCTACAGTGGCTGCACTGATGCTGCACCATACCAGTAAATGAAAAGCATTTTTGTAATTCAGTCTCATTTCACAGAGTAATCAGAATTTTCTATGGTTCCTTCAAACTCTCCTTAAAAACCTACGACAGTTTTAATAGAAATGTGGCCCTCTTACTAATATTTGACTGAGGCAGATGCTCTCTGATGCCATGATGGGATGATGAGGACACCAGGGTGAAGGAGAGTAATGTGGCCATGCAGGTGGCAGGCAAAGGGCAGCGCTGATTGCTAATGCAGAAGAGCCAAGGACACAAAGTCTGTCTCCTGTTGCGGCATTGGGAGGAGAAAAATGCTGCCTCCTGCAGGAAAGCCAGCCAGGGTTCTGTGATTTCCAAAGGTTCTACACAGTTTGAGTCTTAGTTTCCTCGATTTGAGGATAAAAGCATAAAAATCCCCTTTGTTTTCTTCAGAGACCACAACTCTTTTTGGCACTGTGTTGTGTGACTTCTGTCATGAAGCAGATGAAGGCAGTGTTCAGCAGATGAAGACAACCGATTTAGCAGGATGGCAGCACTCAGCAGGCACTCAGGAGAAATAAAAAACCCTTGTGAGTCAGGTCTCACCCCACTTTTAGTGCAATATGTAACACGAAACACACTTACAGGCTGGAGTCTCTTGGGGTGGTAGGACATGACACCTCTCAATCTGCTGCACACTACTATGTTACAAAGATGTCTGCATTGCAGGGAAATTTCTTCTTCCCAGAGGGTGAGGACTCATTTCAGTGATACGATGAACTGTAAAGAAGTAAGAAGGATGCTAAGAATGAAAAGAGTTTGCCTGAGACAAAGTTAGCCTGAGTAAGTCAGTAAAGGTGGATCTAATGGAAAGTACTGAGGGTGCTGTACACCTCCTGGCTCGCTCTAGGTAGTTCTCTCTTATCAGAGACAGAAATAATATAAGGAACCAATTCATCATGGACTGCTTTGATTTCCCAGACAACTGCCATACAACAAATGCTTCCAGCAGTGACAGATCCCAAATAGTTTTGTATGGTACAGTTATTAGTCAATAAAATTTTGTTTTGGTAACTATGAATCTACTGCCACTTTCAATGTGATATTTCTGGGCACCCTGCATCCTGGGGGTGGTTTCACACAGTCATTTTAAGCAACAGTTTGTCTGTCTTATGACGATTTTTTTCGCCCCTTGTTTTTTAACCTGCCCCACAGCGTTTTTGTCTCCCTGATTTGGCTTGGTGTAGAATTTTAGCTTTGGATCCTAAGATCTGCATCACACCCAGTCTGTTTTTCTGTTCTGTTCCATAGCATTCATGGCAGGCTGCCTGGGAGTGTATCCTGCTCTGCATCTCACCAGGATAAATATGACATAACCATGCTAATTCCAAAAGAAAGCACCTGATATGGGGAATATTTAAACAGGATGGTAACACCTACAGACACAATTCCAGCAGAGCAGATGCCTGTGTGTGTTAATGTACACCATATCACACCACAAAGTGTTTTATATCCTGCTTTTATGCATGGTGGTGCCAAAGTTTCTATCAAGCTTCTCAGAGAACTGCTGTACTCCTAACAAAATCCTAGAGAGCCGAAAAATGCAATTACCTTTAGAATGAACTTAAGTTAAAATACTTATGGGTACTGTCAAGGCTGAGAACCCAAAAATATGTAAACAGAGATGTCTTATAGATACCCAGGAATGTTTGGATAACAAGCTTGTAGTAGTTTCCAGGGGAATTTCATACATCTGCTAATTTCATTATCAGGGAAACAGCTCTGCAACAGAAGTAGGTTATTGGGAACGCAGGGATCTCCTCCAGCGTGCTGTGTGGCAGCAGGAAGGTGTGAGGCAGCAGCTGGCTAAGGATGCAACACCCACCTGTCTCCTTAGAGCACTTTCTGATTGAAGTGCTGCACAATCAGCACTTGATTAACAATGGCACAGTGGCTCTTTGGAGTTGTCTGGACAGTCACCTGTTTTTTACTCAATAACTTTATAATAAAGGACTTAATAAATAACTTAATAAAGGACTAACTGCAGAGGATGGCTGTGGACTGAACGGTTTTGGGGCAAGTTAATAAATCAGATGTAGTATAACAGTCTGAGGATTATCAAGCTGCTGGGTGGTAGAGAAGCAGCACTAATTTACTGAGCAGGGTGCTGAACACAAGCATGGGCTCTCAGCTGGCCCCATGGCCAGCACAGATAACTTCCCAGCTATCTTGGCTTCGTGTGATTGGCACAGTTTGCGCTGATTTCTTTAACAAGATACTGGAGCTGCCACTTAGGGGAAGTAACTCCTGTTGAATTCACAGGACTTCCCTCAGATACTTAACCGTGTTCAGCGTAACTGAAAGTAGAGCTAGGTGGGAAATGCTCTGTGGACTTCAATAGAAGCAGCTTGACCTCTGCTGCCAGGTTAAAGGCTCCTTCCTGATAAACAATTCAACATGATACAGAATATCAAGTTTACAAGATACAGCCTGCAACAAGCTGACCACTGACTTTGCTTAGTAGTTTGTATCCACCAGTTTCTACTCAAGAGAATGTTAGAAGGAGGTTAATTTTTTTCAATTAATCGACTGAGGAAAGAAGGTCAAGGAGAGTAAAACTGTCCTTGATGACAGTCAAATAATTTTTCAGTAGCTTTATGTGGTTCTCCTGATCATTGCTTTTGCTAAAATGCTTTGTTGAAAAGAGAGAAATGTGCACATATGCAGATCTCCTATTCATGTAGGCTGATGTGACATGCTCTACTCTCCAGCAGTCTTTCTGGCACAGCTTCTCCCATAAAAACAATTGAGAAGCAGGCTTTGCATTATTTTCTGTGATTTCTGTTGGCTTACTTCCGATATCCAAAATAAACAGGAAAAAAAAACAGAAGAAAATTGGTCCATGCCTCAAAATTCATCATTTTTTTTCTCTGGAAGTGCAATTACAGCTCACCAGCATTTGTGTGGCCTCTGAAGGGCTGTGGGAGCCCAAGGAATGCTCACACAGTGGGAGGAAGATCACCCCACAACGAACTCAGAAGGTTATCAGAGCCAGGAGGATCCTGAAGGGGACTATATGTATGTACTCAGAGCCCTTTCATTTGTTTTGTGAATAACAGGAACCCTTCTCCTCTCCCAAGTCACAATGGTTGCACTCAGCTCAGCCTTGGGATCCCGGGGTGCATTAGGAAGAGCACAGCCAGCAGGTCAGGGAGCTGACCCTGCCCCTCTGCTCAGCCCTGCTGAGACACTTGTGGAGCGCTGGGTCCGGTTCTGGGCTCCTCAGGACAAAAGGGACATGGAGCTCCTGGAGGGTGACAAAGAGGGAGAGGGGACTGGAGCATCTCTCTTGTGAGGAAAGGCTGAGGGAGCCGGGGCTGTTCAGCCCCGAGAAGAGGTGGCTGAGAGGGAACCTCACCAGTGCCTGTCAGTGTGAGCAGCGAGGGCTCAGAGCAGGGACCGGGCTCTGCTCCCTGGGGCCCAGCAGTGGGACAGGAGGAACGGGCAGGGACTGATGCCCAGAAAGTTCCACCTGAACACGAGGAAGAACTTCTTCACTGTGAGTGACCCAGCACTGGGACAGATTGTCCAGAGCGGCTGTGGAGTCTCCCTCACCGGAGATATTCCAGAGCCATCTGGACACAACCCTGTGTCCTGTGCTCTGTAATGACCCTGCCTGAGCAGGGAAGTGGGACCAGAGGAGCCACTGTGGTCCCTTTCAACCTGACCCATTCTGTGGTTTTGTCTCAGCATTGTCCTTGCAATGTCATGAACCATTACAAAACCCTGAGCTGTACCAGCTTTAACAAGAAATCTATTTCCTTATCATTCCAGGAAAAGACAGTCTAAACCTCCAACAATTCCCTGGCCTTCCCATATTTGCTTATTGTGGACTGGGATTTGGTTACAAAGCCTTTAACAGTCACATTTTATTACATAACAGCAATTAAGAAAAGTAAATTTCACCTTCTGATGAATCAGATACTACTTCTGTGGTTCCAAATTCTTCAGATGAGCAACTAATTAACAGCTTATTTCGTAGAAGGGCAATGAGCAGACACAGAAACAGGGTAGTACTTCTTTGTGAAACATTTCCTAGGGAATTTTGGTGACATTAACCAGAAAAGAGGAAGCAGCAGCAATGCTTCAATTTTGAAATGATGAAAACCTCTGTATTTTTATTTTGAAGTGCCTGCTAAATATATTCCTTACTCTTAAAGCCAATCCACACCAGATACCAATCAACATTGTAAGTCTCCTTAAACTACACTAACACTGTAAATCTCTAGCTCAAACACCAAGTGACAGCCCAAGCCATGTCCTAAAATGGGTTTACCTTCTGGACATGAGGATGAGCCTACCTTTCTCCACACACTTCTCATCACAGTCTACTATGTCCTTCTTCCAGGTCACTTGAGTTCTGAACCTTCTCCCTTGCTCCTGCTGCAAACCAGAAGTGCCTTGGGAAAATACATTGTGAGAGAACCCAGGGTACATCTTCCTGCTGTGTTCAAGATACAGGCAAAGTATGAGTAGCTTTGGTACAGTCCAAAGCTGATCAGAGTTGATATAGCTGGGAGAAAGGGGGCAGCAGCTCGTACAGCTCTGGGTAGTTATATGAGGGGGCATCTGGAAATTAGCTTTACAGAGCTCATTAAGGTTTTGAAAGTGCTGGGCCATAAATCATCGTATGGATATACTGACTGACTGTCACGTGCATGCTTAACATTATCTTATTTGTGCTTCAGATTTCTGAAGTTTAATATGGGGCAGAGAACAAGGGGTTCAAGTTCTACTAAGGACTGCTGTTTGACTATGCTCAAATCTGATTAAAGCCTAGCCAGCAACTTAATGTTTAGCATTTCATTCCAAGTTTGTTTCCTTTTGTTTCCAGAAGCACAGGAATAATTATCTAAGTTTACAAGGAACTTTTGGCTATATCCAAACTACAACAAAGTTATTTTCAGGCTGGAATCCTGTCTAAAATGGAGAGTAGGTTTGCACTGTTTGCTCCTTACACATTTTTCAAAATAATAACAGAAAAACCCGCTTTGAATATCTATGGTAATATGTAACTGAGAATCCAAGATAAGCTTCTATGTAATAAAGAGAGGTCAGAGAAAGTGTCAGACTCAATAATTTACATATATAAACTGTGGCTGTTTGAGTGCACATACCACGGAATTATATGTAGAGAAGAGGAAAAAACATCATCTGACAAAGATCTAATTAACTTTGGTACTTCATCTTTTAATATTTTAAGGTGAAAGGAGGACATTTACAGGAAGTTATCGTGACCATTTCAGTCTAATTTGGAGTTTCTGAATTCGAGAATCTTTAAAAACACTTTTTATGACCCTAATATCACATCCTAATATGTGATGAAGTAATATTAACCAGATCAGGCTGTTTTAGAAAAATAGCATGAATCCAACTAAGAGATCAACAGGACAAGATGTGGGAAGAGTAGACATTGTTTTTTGCATGCCTAGCTGGCCAGAACAAATTTTTGCACAATTTCAGTTCCTAGGCTTGGTCAAGTAAAAATAACTAGTGGCAGTGAGCTGACCAGCTATGTTTTGAACCATGATATCAACACACACTCATTTACATTTTGTGGTTTGCACATAGGCACATGAGTTTTCTGCTGTATTATTTTAGAGCACAGAGGCAGTTACAATGGCATGACAGACATGTCCCATAGGTAAACATTATAAAACTCTCTGGCCTGCTGGGTTCCTCCTTCTAGTTGTGGTGGTACAGCTGAAGCACTGAGCCAAAACAGAGGCAAGCTTAGGCTCTGCAGATGCAGAGAGTACAGAGAAATTTCTAGTCCCAGCATCTGGAGCTCCCTGCACTGGCAAAAACCTGGCACTGCTCTTTGTGCTCCTGTTCTTGGCTCCCAGGTACCTGCCAGAAAGGACCATCCTCAGCTTTACAGGATCTCCAGTGATAAAAGGAATTAAGAAGCGTTTTCAGCTGCAGCATTCAAGTCTGTCCATGCCTGCTTATACAGGAAGATAAACAATTCTCTGTTCCTTTCCCTTTAAACAGCAAACACAATACAGTGAGGTTCTGAGTGGGTTTTTTGTTGTTAGTAGTTTGGTTTTTTGCCTAAACTAACATTAGACTTTCTTTTTCCTAGGGAAGCGCAGCACTGACACAGGCAATAGGGCCTTACTGGGCAGCTGCCAGATGACAATATCTCTTCTCAAAAGAGGTTTCCCTTTTCAGATATCTCTGTGTTATTTATAGGCAAAAAGCAATGCATACAAAAAACCTCAGGACAAAAGGGAGGGGCAGCATCAAGCAACTTGAGACTTTATTCAATTACTGCTTGACAGAGAAATATTTGCCAAAGTCTCTTTGAATAGTTTTAAAAACTTTCTATTATAGGAAAAAAAGGTTCATTAGTCAAAGATCTGCCAGGCCAGAGATAAGGAAAGGGCTTTAATTTCTAAATAGAATGACACTTGGTATTTTAACCACCTGCAGCATACTCACTTCTAGAAAATGATGGAGGATTTGTTTGCTTTTTTTGGGGTGGAGGGGACTGAGGAGGGAAGTGTCAGCTTACTTTAGAAAGAACGCCTAGGATGGAAAAGCTGCTGGAATAGAAATACAGTGGAGGCAGAGCTGCGGTTCCATGGGACAGCCAGGAAATTTCAGTGGAACAGCTCCTTTGCTTTAAATTTGGCAGCTGCTGACACACATAACAGAATTTTCTCAAAGCACACTGGTTTTTTGTCTTGATTTTTTGAGAAAATATAGTTCATGTTACTGTGCTGCCTCTTCTGCCTCCTATTCCTGCCATGAAAGCTTCAATGGATTGGTTGATTCCAATCCAGTTTGCTGCAAATCTTAAAACAGCAGTTACCCATTCTCTCCAGCCCTCTGAATACCCACAGGTGTGAAGAGAGGGGAAACCACTTTCGTTTTCTCTGCTCATCTAAACAGTTCCACATAGATTTGTCTGGGATGACCCATCTCCTGCTTGGGAGGCAAGAGCCAGCAGCTACTTAGCTCTTGACCAGCCACAGGATGTGCTGCTCCCTGCCCTGTGAGCAGGAGAAATAAAGGGAGGTGGAGGCTTGGCCACTATGTACTGGCAGGAAGGGAGCTAAAAGTACCTCTGTGCAGGAATTTATACAAGACCTGAGGAGGAGCTCAGAAATGCAGGACAAAGTCGCAGAAAGATGCATTGTGTAAGGTCTGCTGTTAATGGCTGAGCTGCTCTCCCCCTGCACTCATCACCCAAAAGGCAGAGGGCTCTGTCTCTTTCTTAATTAGCCCTAGAAAGTTAATAACCCGTCACTTTGGCTGTGTTACAACTTCTGCTCACAAACAATAGCTTAACCACTCAGAGACCAGCACCAACAGCAGCAAACTCAGTTCAGCAATTATGAAAAACCAAACCATCAACCCCCAACAAGATAGTGCTCAAAGGAGGTTCTCTTAGGAACACCTGAACTCACAGACCCACGTGAGTGAACTCACAGCCCATGTGCTCCTAGTTTGCCATCACAGACCATTAGTCACAGAATCAGAAGAAACATTAAACTACAAATGATGGAAAGCCTATGATGTACTGACTTCCCCTATATTGCTGGATTTAAACTCCTATGTTTTTACATTAGAAGGCAAACTAAAAGCAAACATCAGAAACAAGGCTATGGAGCAATCAGTGAAATTTCTCATAAGGGCACTGAAATCCAAGAGAAGCAAAATGTCTACATTTTGCCATTTGAATGTACTCAAGTCTTGAATTAGGCAGTTGTCCAGAAAATAATTAAATGTAGTCACTGGACATGGCCTTTTCATAATGACCTGTAGCTCAATTATCTTGCTCTGCAAACATAGAGGAAAAGTGGCAAGGCAGATATAAAACAGGGGAAATAACATTGGATTTGCAAGGTAAAAACTCCAAATCCCAGTAACCAAGACCTGGTATCCTTTTTACTTTGAACACTAAAGCTCTTGGCACATAAAACTTCTTTTAGGGTTAAGTAAATGACAAAATTGTCAACTCTTGAATTAAACCAGACAATTCTTGCTTTTACACAAGTCTGACACTGTTTCAGTTGAAGGTAGAAAATCTAGCACTAGAGTCCATCCCCTGGCTGTGCTGCTTAATCTCCTGGAGGAAGGAGCAGCCCCTCTGCCCTCCCCAAATGTTTTACTGCAGCAATGCACTGATCGTTCCAGGGAAAAGAGCTGTCCTGTCCCCAGAGGCTGTGATGGACAGTGAGGGTGATCAGGTCCATCCAGACTTTGCTAGTGATTGAACTGAATACAGCTCTTCCCAGCCAGCTCTTTGGCCAGTGAGGCTTAGAACCCTGGTGACATCTTAAGTGTATTCAATTTAGATGTTCCTGAGAATTTTGTATATTATTTATGAGAATGGATTGATTTTTCTTTTCTGTGAGGGAATAATAGAGCATGTATCCCTCCTTCCCCCCCATCTGTACTTCTGGTAAAATAGTTCCTACATAAATACCAATGCATCACTGTCAGAAGCATTGTACAGTTTTAAAAGACTGCCTCATTTTGTAGTTCCTCACTTTACCAGGGGTACGAAAAAATTCATGGAGGGGGAAAAAATACCTGAATACACAGAAAATTCACACTTACCTCTCCTGCTTGCTGTTGATAGTCCATTACAGTATAAGGTTAAGTATTTCCCTGCTCTCCTTCAGTTACATGTTATACAGATATTTATCTCATCTTGTTCCAAAGTACGTTAAAACTGAGAAGAACAAAAGCATGGAGATGGGTAGGAATATTATCTTACTTCCTCTCACCATACAATTCACATAATTGCTCTTTCCTAGCTTATCCTTGATAAAAAAGAAGTCTTACATAATTTATGTCCATGTTTTTCTTTCATAGGATGAGGTGTTCATTTTCATAAGACATTTAAACTCCCTCCCCCTGCAAGCTGGATAAGAAAGACAGGTTTATGAAGCAAGATTATGGCAGATTTTGGGTTCCTAAATTCAAAACTGTGTTCACAAATGTGCAATTCTGCTGAGCAATTTTTGGGCTCTGAAGATTCTCTTAACTCCAGAGATCACTTTTGGCTTTATTATTTATTTATTGCCAAAGACTTAAATGCTCTCCAGACAGCATGCTGGCTTTGGATCTGGTTCTAAGGGTGGGATTATAACAGAGTTCTGCATTATGGCTAGTGCTGTCAGTGTAGCAGGAAGAGAGTGTTTATAGTTAGGCATCAGTGGATTTATTTCTCCGGAGCCCTTGATCTCCTGTGATCCATTCTTCATCAAACATTTTCCACAAGGTTGTCCCTATTCAAACAAGCCTTTGCCCCATATCCTATCAGATAATTTTTGTGTCATTATTTATCCCAAAGGTTATCTACTGCTTCCTCTTAATGAAATTGTCTTTGCTTCCGTCTCTGTGTTCTCCATCTGCCTTCTCCCACAATTATGAAGACATTAGGATTTCCATCCACTCCCTCAAGGAGATTGAATGAGGCTATACCTTTCAGCAGGGAAAAGAAAGAGTGGGAGATGAGCCTCAGACAAAGCAAGGTTTGTTCAGAAATTTCCTATTGGGAAATAAAAGGCTACAAAAGTTTGTTTAAATTCTGAGCCAACTGGAAAACGTCACAGCAGTAGATATTTCCAAACATTAAAAGAAAAAAAACCAAAACAATGTGCATGTTGAACTCAGAAGAGGTCAATCTTTATATTCCATGAAAGCAAGCTTTTATTTATTTAAACTAAACTGAAAAATTTAAGATTACTACTTCTGTTTCAAAACTAGAGAATGAAAGTTATATTTAAATAAGCGCCCTACCATTCACTGAATCGGGGAAAGCAGTAGATCCAAGAACCTGAAAGTGAAACTTACAGTCTCATAAAATGTTATCTGACTCCACTGAGCTACCTTAACTCAGGGTCTGACTTACACAACCTGAGGCATTTACTAGAACACTCTCACAACAGCTGCGGAAGAACTCTCATGGTTTCCCATCCCCAAAGCTGCTGTAAGACAGTTCAGTGGGGACACAAAAGAACACCTTAAATTAATCAGTGGGTGAGGAAGAAAACACTTGGAAAAACAACTCTCCCCTCAGTTTTGGGAAAAACTTCTGCATAGAAGCAGCTTTGCTTGGTGCTGAGGGAGAAAAGAGGTTTGGACAAAGAAGCCTCCAATGCTGAGATCAGTTCAGCTGCAGCAAAGTCAGTCGGGCAAATTCCCACGGGCATGGTTTGTACCGGGGCTGCCCAAGGGCCAGTACTGAAAACACTCTGCTAAAAAATCCTGCAATTCCTTCTTGTCCAACACTGCCTTCCCACTGAGTGTGCCAATGCCAGTCTGCCACAAGTCCTGGAAAGAAAACAGCACTACAGATCAGAACTCTGTAGGAGTTTGCTCTGTAGGAATTTGCTCTAACACCTTGGACTGGGCCAAATACTCACCGGGGGAAGAGCTTCACCCCATTGGTAACAAAGAGAGGACTAAGTGAAATTTACGGGCACAGTGGTAAAATCTTGGCCTCTAATCAATAGCACATGCATTACTGATATGCCCGTGTTGCCACTCCTGCATTTAGTTTTGCAAAATACTTGTTATGACCTGCCAGACATCTGCAGTGCTCATGTACTGGCAGCATGGCATAGGGGTGCCTGTATCTACTGAGCCAGTGTCTTCCCTCCCTAGACCATCTCTCAAGCTCCAAAGAAGGAAATGAACCAGAAAGACCAGAAGAATACAGACTCTCCTGGCTCTGATGCTGGATACAGTGATTCAAAATAAGATGTTCTGCTTTTCTCAATCCTCCTTCTAGGCATTTAGAAGAAATCTGTTTCATATGTTCTGAGCCCTCATTTTAAATGGAAAGGATACTGTCATCATGCCATTAAGGACTGCTTGCAAGCACAGTTTTGATCCCTCAGTGCAAATCCCACAGATCTGCTCAGCACCTTTCACTCAGCACTTCAGACTGAGAACAGAAGTAATCCTGTTCCTTTGTATGCAAATATTTGTATAATAGATAAAACCAAAAGGAAGCTACAGCCCACAGTACTGCTGCACATATCAAGTCCTGACAAGGACTAAATCATACTTCCGAAGGGCTTCCTTTAAACTGGACACAGATGAAGGAGTCACAAAGTGAATGATAGGTTTTATCATAGACATAAGAAAGCAGCAGAGAGCAGTAGCAGCAAAGACTGTAGCTCAGAGAAAGCACATGTCTGGCACTTGGCCTGGCACATGCTGAGAGCTCTGAGTAAGATTCCATGGAAGTTTAAGTGAATTTCAGACCAGATGCTGTGGTCCTGTTCCTGTCCCTCCCTCCCCATCTCTCTCTTGCGCCAGCAGTAAAGCTCATGTGGCTCTGTAACAAAAAAGTCTGGCAAAGAAAGAAGAAATTAAGTATTTTGGAACTTTATTTTTTCCAGGCAGATTATCTCTTTCACTACAGTCACAGGAGCACTATTTTCTAGTAAACAAGTTCACAAAGTCCTCACTTCAGTTCTTTGCAACCTTCTACAAAAAGTATAAAAAAAATCTCAAACACTGCCAACCCACTTGGCATTAATAAACTGAATCACTGGAACACTTTATCTTCAGACTCTCCAGTTTGAGTGCAGAAAAGCTTTTCATCTGAGTTGTACAGGTTGGCTCTCAATACCAAGTGGACACTGATGTGAGGGGAGAAGAATTTCTGCTATGGGAAGATGACATCTAGCCAGAAAATGTCAAAAGCTTGGAACATAGTTCTTAGGACACAGGCTGCAAGACACAGAAGATGCCAAATCAAGCTTGTCAAATGCATGCCAAGAGAGGGGAAAACAAAGACATTGTTGACAGAAAGTAACCATGTCTTGATATCCCTGCCTGAGAGCAGAAAGTGGCTGATGGCTGGCTGCAAAAATCCTAGATCATCAGCCAAAATAAATTAAGGAGATTCCCACTTTATAAACAGTGAGACTGAGTAGAAATCTGCACAGCCACACCCACAGAAAGTGTACTTCAAGCCTCTGTCAGCCTCCCTTCCCAGCAATGTGTCTGGGTCCTCAGTATCAAACCATTTCAAGATTATGAAAATGTGTTCCCTAATTGTACCTCTTGTCAAAACACAAAAAGTGTTCTGCACTGGGAAGGAACACACGGTACAGGCAAGATGGCATGGCAATGCCTCTTAAACACAGGCGAGGGAGGGGGAGAACCCATCCTTCTCTGCAATGTCTTCAGGCACTATCAAACTCTGGAAAGAGTCTGGATACTCTGCAGTACATCCAAACACTGCATACTGCCTCCTTCAATTTGGTATTCTTCACTTTCCATTTTGTTGTCTCCATGGGATTACTGGCTTGAAACAGACACACTTGATCATTTCTGAGACTTCAGATTCCATTATTCTGTCACAACACTTACTAATTATAAATTCTTTGCCAAATATCCAATGTTTTCACTGGCTGAAAGCCCACACTTAATGGGCTGATAAAGTGCTGTCAGAGAATGGCATGTGATTGGTTACATGGGTCAGCTGAAACTGTGCCCTCAGGAGGTGCCTGCCTGAGCAAACAGCATAAATGAACATTTCCTGCATAAGAAGCTGAATGAACTCTACTCCTAGAAGGGAATTTAATATGTTTAACTATTCCCACTGCAATTAAGCCTTTCCCTTCAGTGCTGAAAGTTGTACATCCAATGCATGTTACTCTCCCAAGAGTGCTGCGACCTATCTTCAGTGACTAGAAAACAGTCTGAGCAAATTGACTCAAAGAGAGTGTGTTGGGCATGCATAAATACCTGTTTCTCTCTTTTCTGGGCACACTGGTCATACAGGAGGATGCTTCCAAGACTAATCTGTACATTCTGGCTGGTGTATCTCAAGAAGACATTGTCTTTTTTCTCCTACTGGTCTGCTTCCTCCCCTGTTTGCCCCGAAGTCCACAGTTCCCTCAGTCCTCTCCCTTTCCTGCATTGCTGCTCCAGACCATTGTCACTTCACACCCACAAACCTGCAAAAAACCAAAGAGAAATGAAAGTTCCATTTTTCTCCATTCCATCCTACCCGCTCCCAGCTGATCACTCAGAGCCCTGTTTCCTGGAGCAGGCCTAAGGCCCCAGGCCATCACAGGCCGGGGTAGGTGCTGTACCAGTAGTGTCCCATCCAAGCAGGCAGAGCAGCCCCAGGCTGGGGAAGGGGCACAAGACAAGCAGGTTTGTATCCATGTGACAGTGCCCACGTGCTCCAAGTACCTTTTGGTTTTAGGATTAAATCCTTTCTGTGAAACCACGTCAAAGCGCATTATTAGCTCAACAGAGGGTGGACATGAGACCGCAGAACACCCAGCAGCTGAAGTATGGTGGTGATCAGCCAGAAAGCTGCAGAGAACAACTCAGGGATGTGAGAGATAGCAAAGGGTTGTTTTCCAAAAACTTCAACAGTTGTTCTGGCTTCAGACTTTAGTTGGCTTCCTTTGCTTTGCTGTTTCATTTTCCAAAAAACCTTTGTGCTGGTGGAAAGAGGGACAATACTGAATGAGTATTAATGTATTTGTCTGCTAGATTCCTAAGATATTTGTTACCTAAACCCTTTCAATAGCTAAAAATGCTCTTCTCTCAATTTCTAGAGGTTACATTGAAGACATGTCTTTAATTTGACTTATTAGCTGAGTGAATGCTCATTCAGTCACCTGATGGCAGGCATTTGTAGGAAAATTTCCAGAAAACAATCCCAAATAATAATTTTCCATGCCATCCATCTAGTTCCCAATAAAACCACTCATTCCTTAAACTTTCTTCCATGAAGTCTTTGCTTCTACTGCGCCAGATTCAGGACCCTGTGGAGACAGGGTGAGGGGAAAACAAAGCCAAGAGGCCCCACACCCTATCCTGTCACTCAAACTTGTCAGAGGCTTTGAGGAACTGTGTGAGGGATCCACAGGGGAACTACAGGAAGAGCATGGGTGTACAGAACACTCTTGGAAGTTAATAACTCCAGGGCCAGGTTTCCAGACACAGTTCCTGACTTTTGCTGTTAGTGATTGTGCCCCTTACACCTTCCCACTCATTTATCATTCATTTTACCAGCTATCTCACTCTTAACTCTTTTGGTAGTGCTGTCTTCTTAGATGTATATTCAGTAGTTTATTCAGTTTTGCCAGGGGAGAGAAGGGAAACAGAAGCCACCACCACCTGAGTGATTAATCTCTAAGGTATTTGTAAGATTACAGATCTTCACAGACACCTGGGCTTCACAGACACCTTTGTAGGGCTGTCTTTCTTTAAGACGGACTATTATTAACTCAATTCTGTTTATGACATTTAGGCTGACTTACATAACATGTGTCAAATGAACATATTGGTATCACCACATCAGCACGCAGTGTCATATAAAAGTGAAAGTAACTTCTGCAAAGGCTGCAAGGCAGGGGAAATCAGACTACTTAATTGCATCAGACAAAGTTTGCATCAGCCTAACCCATCCAGGTTCAAAGCTAGCGAAGATAAAAGGTCTCTGTCTAGTTTGCAGGGAATTCAAACACCACTTTAAAAAGGAATACGTGTTTTAATACATTTTCTTAGGTGGTTTAAGAAAAAACCCAACTTTGAACTGAGCTAACTTTGAAATGACACATCTATTTCAGCAGTGGGTGTGCAAGAGCCCAGTCTGCAGACAGGCTTTTCACCACCTGTTGATTCCTGTGTTTAGGGTCCTCACCTGTGCATTAGCAGGGAGCCAGAGGTGGATGAATTAAATAACCAGCTGTCAAAGTTGAGCCAGATGCGAGTTCCAACTCGGGTAACAACTCAAACTGCTGTTCTATACCATCTTAGTTGAAATCCTGGAGGGGACAGTGATGGTTTCACTTTTCATTCTGCTGTGCCCTTCTGGAAGGGAGGAGCTCAGTTTCTGTTTCTCAGAAACAGTCTCTTTATCCGTAGGTTTCCTGCAGTCTGAAAAAGGAATGCTTCCAAGCTGAGGAATCCTCAAACATTTCCACAAACATTCCCAGGAATCAGCAAACCCCTGACATGTAAGCACTGTGTCCAAAGGCCAGGAATGCATAAATCAGACTTCCCCCTGCTCTGGTTCTCCTTCAAAACACAGAAGTTATGGTATTTTAGCTCTGAACACAGTTTCACCTATTTAACCTAAATTTGTTTCTGTTGTTTAATTTGTTCTCACTAATGGACTGAGTATAGCAAAAATACTCCTATCAACAATTTCATATTAGCTACTTCCACTTTTTTCCCCCCCACATCTAGTATATTTTATGTTTTTGTACTTTCAAATCCATCTCATTTAATCAAAACTGGTTGCAACACAGGCAACCCAAAATAAATTGCATCAATATATACAAGGACATAGAATCTTACAAGATAAAGGCAGGAGCAAATGACTTCTTAAACTATTTTCTGCATGGAAAAATATATTTAAATGACACACTCCTGAGAGCTAGCAATTTAAGCTTTTGCATGACCAACTTGACATTAAAATTCCATCTCTGGACCACAGATAGTGAAATAGTCACCCATAGGATGAGCTTGCAGGCATGGTTTGTTTCACCAATGGACTAAAAAGGATGATTAGATATTTTTTTCCATTCAAAAAAATGGTTTGAGGTTTCTTAACTGATTTATTTTGGCAGGCCAGAAGTCTGTAGTGGGTATTACTGTCTTGATGCTTTGAAGAATCCTGGTTTTTTCATGTTCCCACAGAAAATCATTTCAAAAAAAAAAAAAAAATAAAAAAAATCCTTTGCCTCTTTATGTAACAAATGGCTATGGTCTAAACCAGTAAGAGAGCTTAAAATTAGTGTTTCTAATGTGACCATTGAGACATTGCAGACTTAATTACATCTGAGGCAGACTTAACCACCCATTTCTCTCCAGTTTCACACAAACAGTAATTGCCCTGTAGCCGCACTGCAACACTGGAGAATTAACCACATCCTAGAGGAGCTGGAACAGCAAAGGGAAACCAAGGAGACTCCGCAGTGGCTGTGCAGGCAGAACAGGCTCCGGGATCGGTCCGCAGGTCTCCATTCTGCAGTGAGAACCAGAGCCAGGCCAGTGGTGTTCTGTACCAAACACCTGCACCAGGTACTGCTCTACTTCCTCTCTTGGCTTTCTACTTCAGCTCTTGTTGAATTAACGTGGAGTCAGAGATACAAAGTGAACATTGCTGAGTCCATATGCACACATGTACTGATGCTCATCCTTATTAATCTACTTCTTGAAAAACTGCAGTATTTTTATTGGAAGCAGCTGCGTAGATTTTCCTGCAAGCACCAAATGATATACAACCTCCAGGCAAAAATATAAGTGCTATTCAAGTAAATGCACTAATATAAACACAAATAAATAGTCTTTATGAATAAAATTGTTGAAATTAATATTCCTACAAAAATCTTACACCTGGATCTTACATTGGAGGCCAGCAACCATACCATGGAAACAGGAACGTGGTTCTGCAGTTCCAGGATATCTGGACCACTCCAAATATGCTGCTCTCTGGCAGGCAACAAGTCCTCAGTGAAGGAAAGGAGACAGCAAAGTACTTTTTTACATACATAGATCCTGTGAGTGAAAGTGCAAAGTACACACTTAGGTCCTGTAGTCATTGGAGCTACAAACAAGATTATCTGTCAGCCACAGAGCTTGGAAACTGCAGAATCAGAGCCTAAGAGGCGGCAGAAAAGGCCAGGAGTTCCCTGGCACAGTAGGTAGTACAATTCAGAATGCCTCTTCCTTGCTGCAATGCTGCTCAGCACTGTGGCAACTCTTGCACCGGGAGAGAGCTCCTCTCACTTTGCAAACCAACCGCTGCACACCGTTCAGAGAGCAGAGCTCCCAGCCGCGCTCCCATCGCCGTGTGCTCCACACTGACTCTGGAAGCAGCATGGAACAACAAGCTGCTTGGTTTGCTCTGAGACTGCAAAGTTCATTGAGGGCCCCTTACTTATTTTATGCCTTGCACATCTGGGTTTTGTTTTTCTGTCTTGGCTCAAGCAGGCTGAATTACAGATTCCCATTTTATTATCTTTCTTCACCGCCTGCTTTAATATAGAGCATAGGATTTCACATTGCACTCTGAGCTGAGGATCCATCCTCCCAAGCCTCCTGGAACAGAGGAGGAAAGCTAAGGAAACAAGGAACAGATGCTCGTGTTTGCCTGTCAGGTTAGACTTGATAGACATTCTCTGGGTTCACTATACAGAAGTGTGCTGGATCTACCACCTACAAATAAAACATCTTACAGGGTACCGTTACTGTGCATAGATCTGGAATTGCCCCAAAATGAACTCTCCACACCATGGGCCAAACACTGGCTCGTTCTCACAAAGGAGTGTCTGAGTGAAGAGGTGCAAGTTTCCTTCTCCAGGCAGACTGAAGCTGCATACAGCTGCAGATCTAAAGCACAATGCACAAGAGTATCTTTACAAGGGCCAGCTCATACTTGGGAAGTATGTCAAGTATATCACAGCTTTCTGGTTTCAGGTGGGAGAGATTATGTTTTTAAGTTTTCTTTCTTACGCTGAGACAAAACAAGCCAGAACAAAACAACAAAAAACACCACAATGGTAAACTAATAACTGCCCCAGAGCTCAAGCCTGAGGCATATCTCAAACATGGACAAAGACAGAGTATTTGCACTGCAGTGTCTGAAAACTGGCTATTTGCGGAACTTTATTTCTGAGAGTTGAGAAATGCTGTGGTTTTCTTTCCTATTGTTTCCTTAATCTCGAAGCAATCCAGAAACATCACAGCTCCATGGCAAAAGCAGAATAACAAGAGCTAACACTGACAAATCCCTAGTCTGCACTAAATCTGTCTGTCTGCGGCCTTTCCCCCAAAATGGCTCTTCAGGGGAAAAAGTGCATCCTACTGAACTCTGAAAGACACCTTGTGTCTGTGCTTGCTTGGACAGAAGAGATAACCTCTTGCAAGATTTCTAGTAATTCTGGCTAAGGAAGGCTTGCATGGAAATTTCTTAATGCACTTATGAATTTAATATTCCCATTAAGAGATCTGAAATATAGTTTTTTTCATTCCACTTTCTCTTATCAAAAAGCTTGAAATCAGAGTTTGTTCATTTAATGTCCCTAAAAATTTGTTGGTTTAGATAGTTCATATGTAACCAAACCATGGGAAACTGCTCTTTTATCAATTCTTGTTGAAAGCTGAGGCAATATTCTGGATGATCCTCATCCAGACTGGCTGAACAATCATTCTGGGTTTGTCCTAATACTCTTCTTAAAACATCTATTTAGTCATCATATTATTCTGAGGACTAGCATTACATGGAAAAGTTTCTTCATACACACTAGAGAAAAGATATTGTCTAGCAGATGTATTTTAAGATCAGATATTACACGTAATCTCTCTTGCCACTGGAAATTCAAGCCAGTCATCAGCAAACGCAGTTGCTTTGAGTTCAGTTCTTGAGTCATTCACAGACTTCATGCACAGTTCTGAGCCGTCAGCCTGTGATATGCTTTCCTTATCTTTAATACAGAAACAATGCCACTGCCTTGCATGCGAGTCACACAGCTGACCCTACACACAAGTCATCCCTACGCACTGTAAACTCACTGTAATAGGGTTTGACTCAACTCACATCTGGCTTTTTATTGCATTTTCAGTGTGAGCAGGGACATCTGTGACATATGGTGGGGAATGAGAAGTTCTGGAATCAACTTCTGGTTACCCAGCTCAGAGTCAGTAAGTAAGTAAGAAAGAATACATCATTAAGTGTTTCACATAAAAAAGGTTAGTCACAGGACTACCCAGAAATTTCAGTTTCCAGAATGAATGGTACATTATCAACAAGGGAGCTGAGGAAATCCTGCCAACAGACAAGGGCACATTCTAGCACCAGGTTGTGGTGACTTCTGCATTTGTTGTCTTGAAAATACTGAGAAATCAACAGACTAGTTTCCCTCAGATACATTCCCTTCATTCACTCAGGTAATGTTTAATTTATTGTTGTAAGAAATATTTAATGAGCGCATCTTTGTTAGGTCTCATTGTTGTAGTGCCTCATAGGACCCAGACTGCTGGCCACTTCTGGTTCTTCATTTTGGGATATCTAAAAAAGCTTTAGAAGGAATTCTCTATTTCTTTCTGCATACAGACTTGCTATTCCCACTCCAGTTGTTCTCAGATAGCTCCTGATAAATCTTTTTCTAACACAATGGGCTCCACATGAAAAATTGTACCAAAACCAAGCTTCCTATGGTCTTTGACAGATACTCTGTGCAAAGACTGACCAAGTGGGATTGTTCAGTTATTCTGATGAACAGTTCTATATCGTATTTGACCTTTGTTGGAAGTTCTTAGGCTCACAGATACCCTGTTCTCTGTGCTGTAACTGATAACTCTCAAACAGTTAAGGATTTCTTCATGACTACCAACAAGTAACACGTCCCTCTAACAGGGCAAAGGAGGAGAGTTTGTCATGGTCCCAGCTCAGAGATGGCAAAAGGCAACACCTACTCACCTACACCGACCCCTCCCAGCAGTTTCAGACAAGACAGCTGGCTGCACTGAAGCAGATGAAGTGTTCCCATCTTCCTTTTTAGTGACTCGGCATTTTACTGTCATGTCTTAAATGGTGCCATTCTTGCAATTTTTTTTTCCAAATAATTGTGCAAATAATTAATAATAATAACTAATACCTGAGGCTTTTAAAGAGGTGGTCTGTACATCATACTGCTATGCTTAAATTGAAGGCAAACTCCTCACAGTTTCTTGCTTTTCTTAGGAATTTCTTTCCCTTTCTTAGGTCTCACGTTTCTTTTAGCCTATATATAAACAGACACTTCAAACAGTTTCAACATTCTAAGACTGACTCACATTCAATTTGATTTCTAAGAGGATTAATCATTTCCTTACTATCATTACTATGAAGCAAGAAAGATTGAAAAGGTTTTAAATATAGTGATTTTTTTTCCCCTTCCTTTTTTTTTTCTAAATTTAAAAGAAACCAGGCTTCTTTTCAAACAAACCCGTTCCTGTGAACTAATCATTCTGAACAATGGCGAACCATTGCAAATTATGACCAAATCTTCAATCAAGCATTCCTAAAAACTAGGAGGAAGACTCATTTTCTTATGACTTTGAAGTTGTTCAGATGACACAGAGAGATGGTGCAAACAAAAACCCATAAGTTATTTGCTTTGAAAATTACAGGTATTCAGCAGGAACTACGCTAACTGGTGCAAGCAGTAAGACTAGAATGACGCTTTTAATGACATTTCTTTATGACAAGGTAATAAAAAGATTAATGCTTAACATCAATGTCAAAGCACTTTACAAACATGAACTAAGCTTCCCAAGTGCACCCCTAGTTTATATGTAAATCCATTTAAAAAAGGGTGAACTCAGGAACAGGAAGGACCTGTGCTAAAGCACAGGTGAAGCCTGCTGATACCAGCATAACACACACTGTGCAGTGTGAGCTGATCTAAACACAGCAAGAGGAAAAGCAGCTCTGATTTCCCATAACAGGTCTGGTTTTCTTTTCAGATTCAGACAAAACAGAGGAAGCTTAACTCCAAGACTGTCACTCAAAGACATCTGTGGTTTGACAAAATTTGACAAGAATCCCTCCCTCAAAAAACACCTCATCTGAAGATCTGCTCAGAAACTCTCAAAGAAGCTTGCAAGACCTGTGTTAACCAAAATTTAGTGAGCTGAGTGAGCCTATCTCCCTCCAAAACACTTTGGCAGCTACATAAGAATTGCAAGTTATCTAACAGACAGTGGTTACCAGCAGCACTTTCACAGGAAAGCCTTGAAGCTGATAAGCTGTGATAAACAAATTCAGGTGAACTGCACAGTGGAGAAAGCAAAGCAAAGCTGCTTATGTCTTGTTCCCAAGAACTCTGGAATTAAGCTACGCCCTTCTCACATCAGGAACTGGGTTTGCATAGGATAATATGGTGGTGTAGAAAGAGGAAGACTTAAACCCAAGTGTGGCTATGGACAGTTATACCTGATATTCTTACTGGTGATGTGCTTTTTGTAGTATCAGGTAAGTAACTGATATCCTGAGCAGAGGCCATGATTACACATAAAATACTATAAAATGACGTTTCTTTTCTCTTGGCCCTCAAATTAGCTATTAGGAAGAATGAGACTCCTTTTGCCCTTTGCAGACCCCACCTCCCTCTGCAGACTAGAAATCCTTTTTCCTGAGACATCATGGTGGTTCTGCCTCTCTCCTCCTTCAGAAACTCCTTTTTTCATCTCTGGTAGCTTTGGCTGCCGAGGCAGAGCCAGCTCTGAGCACCTCTGTAGTGGTGACCCAGCCTGGCTATCTCCCTTCTCAACTCACTGGTCCATCAACACGCAGTTTCAAGCAGCTGCTTACATCTGCTTCAAATAAATGACCCCTAAATGAGGAAAAATTTACACAAAGATGTCTTCATCCAATTAACCAAAAGACAAAATTTATTTCTGTAGTTGTTTTCCCATCTGGTGTCACAATGTTTATTCCATACTAAAGCTGAGAAAAATGTTGTGGAACTAAGAAACAGAGCCCAAGTATCTGTCCTTAGCAGCCATCCAAACAGGCCAAAAAAATTAAACTGTGGCCTTTGTGAAATATAAACCTTTATTTGGGGACAAGACAGTGAGAATAGAATAATGAGATCAGTATTTTCAATTCAACAAGGATTAGAGTTGTGTGTCTGAGGACAGGCAAGAGCTTTCAACTTATTTCAAAAGACCTCAAGTCTGAATAATAAGGCACTTGACCTAAAACTTCACCTCATAAAATCCGTTTTAGAGAAGTGGCATCGAAAATTAGTAATAATTTCACTATCTAGACATATTTGTGTTGCTGTTTGTAGTTTCTGTGATGGCAGGCAAGCCGCACACCCTCCTGGAGAGCGCAGCGGGGCTGCCTCGGGGAGAGCGGCTGCTCCGCTTCCCGCAGCCCTTCCGAGCTGCCCCGCGCTGCTCCGGCCGCTGTCAGCTCCACAACACGGCGGCGATAAAGGAGGCCAGAAGGCTCCCACATGGAGACCTCAGAGGATCTTTTTTCACACGGCCACATGCTGGTTCCCCAAGGCAGAGAAAGCACCACACGCCACGGACCTGGGGCTTTATCTGGGGATGAGGGGGGCGGAGAGAGCACATGGCCTCATGGTCTCAGGGCGCAGGGGCGGTACATGGGCGGAGTTGGGGTTGGGGACCAAGGGGGAGAACCCGTGGGAGTGGTCAGGACTGGGGGCGGGGAAGGGAGGACAATGGCGGAAGGGCAAGCATTGAGTAAGAAAAGGAGTGGGGAAAAGATAGCACCATATATTTGCAGATAAGCATTTGGTATAATCCTTCGGCTAAAAGCAGACACACAACTGATCACCATCCAATCAGACTGATTTACTCCCCCATCAGCTCAACTGCCTTAAACTGTGTGTGAACATTTGCCTGAAACCTTTCTTCCAATTTTGCCACAAGAAAAATGACAAGACAAAAGGCTGCAAGAGTACTGAAGCATCAGGATACAGAACTACAAAGTTTCAAACTCGAAGGAAGGGAACTTCCTAGACACGAACTGGCATCCTTAAAGAAAAATTTAGAAAGTTCAGCTGCCAGGAGCAGATTCAAGCTCATTTTCCATGACACACCATGTTTTAATATTTGCATCTTAGAGTAAATCACAGTGTTTTCTCCTACCTCTGATACCTAGCTTGCTTATTTGATGGTACAATGTAATTGAATTTCTTCGTAAGAAAGCTTCTGGAGCAGTGACTATTTTGAGAAATAACATTTCCCAAGGAACGCATATTGACTGTGATGAATTCCTATAGATGTAGGGGCTAATTAACAAGAACCTAACTAATAACTTGGTTGGACTTAATCCATATACTGAACTGGCAACATGCACCAGAGATAGAGGCAGAGGGTGAAAGGCTATATTTGGGGAAGAAATCACGCATGACAGGCACTTCAAAGTGGTTCACAGATGTTTTAGATGTTGCCCAGCCACTCTTAACCCTTGGTCTCATCTTTCCATCGCCCTTCCAGGCTTGTTTCTGCTCCCTCTCCCGATATGTCTTTCCTGCATACACAGGGCAAACTATCCTGGCTTAAAGATGAAAATGCTTGACACTCACATATGCACAACATTCTTCTAAATAAAAGCAAGGTTCTGCAAATTTTGCCTTTCACTGCTTTTGGATGTGCTTGTGCATCAAATGCAGCAACAGAACATGCAGCAACAGGAAGGAAGTTCTCTTATTAACACCATTTTTATTGCCAAGTTCCATTTCCAAAGAAATGTCTATTCCTCGTTCTTGTCCAAGTTTTCAATAGCCATGACAAATGATCAATGCCAGCAAATACAGACTCAGCTATAGAAATCTGGATTTCAGAAACATACACCAATATTTTCTAATTTCACTCCCTTCCCAGACAGTTACATTGTTCTTTAAATTAACATAAGATAGTATCACATTTACTCCAAGTGTCTAACATAACTTACATTAAATAATTAATACTTATTGCCTGTAGAAAAACATTTCAGAATTCAATTCACACCATGTTGGGGCTTTTTTCCATGTAAATGTAAGTGCATGTTCAAGACTTTTTTCCCCTCCAATGAAATACATTTCAGACATAACTTTTTTGAAATATATTTCATAGGAAGACAGTTCTTCATGTTCATTAAATGCTTTTTGTAGTGCTTAAATCCCAGGTACATTCATTCTTCTAGAAAAATACATTTCTCCTTTGCACGGTAAACAATCAAACTTACAAAACAGCTAAAAATGAAGGAAAAAGTTTGCAACAAAAATATCAACACAGCTATTCACAAGTGGAGATGCCTAAAGTTATCTTCTAAAGTTTGTAATGCTTCCAGAGGGTTTCCTGAAGTTGTGACAATGTATATTCAGTGCTGTCCCTGGGCAAAACAAAGCTCCTAGACATTGTAATAACAGTCTATAAATTCACACACTTGAATCTATTCTCAATCTTTAAAAAAATTATCTTCATGTTCATTGTAAATATTTCTGCCAGTTAGTCCCTAAATACACCCAAACACTAACCCTCAGATCTTCTCATACATACTGAAGTTATCAGATTGCAATTACTATGTGTCCTTAACTCACTTTAGTATGAGTATCCATAACCGCAAGTAATGGGCAACAAGATAAAAAAATCTCATGAGTCTTCAGATTATGACCTTAAAAGAATCCTGTGAACTAGTGTGAACCTTAACTCTAACTTTTGTTATCAAGTATTCTTAGTCATTACCTGCTTAAGCCCTTTTTATAGTTACTTTTAAAATAAATGCACTCCACACATTTATTTATGCTAACAAGACAGTCCCAACAATGACAAGGTTTTCCTTTTTGTATTAAGAACCAATAAATTCAAGTCAGCAAAACAATAAACCAGGTACCACCACAGTGCACATTTATTAGACAACGAAAATTTAGCTTTACATTTATAATACATTAACAAACACAAAATATATATTTTATAACACCTTGCAAAAGAAATCAAATCTGAGCAACACGCAAATTTAAAAATGTTGGGAGATCAAAATAGGGAAAATTCTGTACAAATGTAATATAAAAATATGTTTCCATATGAAAGAACCCTCTGTTTGAGACTCAGTCAAGAACTGCATCTCCTATGTCTTTGTTGCTGCTCAAGTCCCGAGCAGCAGAAAAACCCCCAAGCACTTCCTCCCTCCCTCCCTAAAAATATCCCACCCTAGCAAGCCCTGCTTGGATCACCATCTGCTTTTCAGAATCCAATAGGAGATGGGAGGAGTTATTCTATTTGTTTCTACTTCATGCTGCAAATGTTGGGAAAGGTCAAGAGAAACACAGCAGGCAAGCACAGGAGAACTACCCCAAAGATTGCAAGATAATAGAAGAGTAGTGCCCAGGGGAGTGATATCCCAGGGTAGGGCAGTGGTGGTGAACCAGGGACAAACCAAAAAACTCTTTCAAGAAGAAGGACAGTAGCAGTTAAGACAAGAATTTCCAGCATATATTTAGGTGGCTACATTAGGCTGTCTGAAAGTAGGAGACTAATTATCTTGGCGGCAAAAGGCCACGATCTCCCTGCCCCCAGCTGACGTCTCTGCAGATCTCTGATTCAACTACAGGACTAAACCACTCATTTTCCCAGACAGCAGCTGCCTGCCTGGGCAATGTTCTTTTAAAAGCAATTTAACTTCAGCTGGTTAGTGGAGACAACAGCAGAATGTTTAGCCTGGTGGGGGTTTTTTGACTACTACTCCCTGGTAGTCAGTGCCACTGCTCCTGAGGCTGCTCTGGAGCTGCCTGTACCACGCAGTGAAGTGACAGATTATACCAGAGCGAGACAGCACCACGTGAGTGAAGTGTTTACGTTTATGAAGTGGCTTCATCCTTACACATACAATTTGACCTGCTTGTCTGATAGCTTACCTATGTCTTCAAGCATAAAGTTTATTTTACTGCTAGTGAAATGACACTCAATTCCAGGGCAATTACTGAATTCCTGCATTGCTTGAAGTAGTCACCCCGAGACACTTGCAGGAAGTGTGGAAATTACGGTCACTCATATCTTACTGCTTAGTTAGGAAATAAAATCACATATAAATAAAATT
>WEIT01025500.1:69074-85092 GCA_013389985.1 Dryoscopus gambensis | reverse complement strand
TTATATTAAAATATAATTCAATCCTGAAGATGGTAAATTTTGCCATAAACTATTTTAACTCTCACTTTTCAAATTCTACAAACCAAAATACTTAAAAATCCAGGAAGGAACCTTATTTCCTCCTGTGTGCTGTCTCACTGACTTAAACTCTGAATCCCGTCTTAAATTCTGGATATGGAAGAAGATTGTTTTAAATGTCACATACCTGTCTCCAACTGCATTGTAAAATGAAGAATATTGAGGACCTTCTTCAGCAGGTATAATTTTATATCTTTGCTTTTTTAAGCTCTGCCTAATTTAAGGAAGAGTAATCAGAATTTTAGTTTATCATGACTTAGCAGTGGAGAATACAAATGAGCTCAGTCCTTATAGCATATATAATTCATGACTTCACAGACAAAATACAGCTTTTAGTACTAATACACGTAATCACATTTCTAATGAATTTGGTTTAATACACACAGCTTGTGAAATGAAGCACAGGAAGCTTCACCTTTGGTTTCATTCTGTATCAAAGAATCCCTGCAAAACAATTGAGTATTCCATCCAAGTTCTACGCTGCAAGGATTGCCTGCATGGTGAAGCAGACATCAGAACTGGGCCCTGGTGCTTCCTCCCTCTTCCTTTACCAAATTACCATGTCTGCTGCCATCCTCACTTCACAAATGAAAAGCTCAGCTGGTTCTTAGCTCTACACTGGATGACAGAAAAGCAAAGGGGACCAGCAAGAAGGAGTGAGACCTACCAGTGAAGGCAACACATTGCTCAACAAGTAATAATTTGGTCAAATTTGGTGAAATAAGACACATCGACCATAAAGTAACAAAGTAACATTCAGTATGCCCTGGCTTCTTTGGCTTTGCAAAGGGAGGAAATTAATACAATTGTGTTATGCTGACAGAATATGACTGAACACAGTCATAGAGGCATAGCCTCTACGAATACACACTGCTTATCTCCAAAATGGTGACATTTTGCTCTGGAACATTGCTATATTTACAGTGATTCTACCTCCCACTGCAGTATTACACTGAAATAGTGAGGCTTTTGAATGACCAGTTGTTGAGTTGCTGCTCTTGTCTGCAATTTGGTATTTGGATTTGGTTAGAGGGAGTGATGTTACACTAACTCACATCAATGGTTTTTTTGTGGCTGACATGCTAATGAAAGCAACACAGCAGACAAGCACAGAACTGCTCCAAAGCTTTATAGATCATAGAAGAGCAGTGCCCGGGTGAACTTCCTCTTTACAGTGAAAGGGGGATAAGGAAATAGCCTGTAAGACTTTCTGAGAAGGGAGAGATACAACACTCTTCCAGGAATTGTAGATGGGTAACTCCGTACTTGCAGAGCTTAAAAACTGCCAATGGCAGATTATTTTGGCATCTCCAGAGTTTTGCATTCTGAAGTCTCCTAGTACAGCATCAAGTACAAATGTTAGACTCATATGCCTTAATATCAGAAGCAAAGTCAAAAATCGATTGCTTCTGTGGCGCTCAGATTTAGGGTCTGTGTTTAGGGTCAGCTGCAGTGTTTAGGTAACAACCCAATGTTGGTAAAGCTGGTGCAGTCAGAGCTTTCCCACTGTAATTCCATCTTTGCAGAGAGCTTTTGACAGAGCTGCTGGAAGATACTCTACCTGACCACCCCTCCGGCAGGGCAAGGCTGTGCCAGCAGCAGACTGCAGAGCAGTCTTCCTTCCCTAATAATAGTATCTACCTCAGTCATTTCCTGTGAACCTCTCACTGGACAACTGATCACGAGGTTTAAAAGCCACTCAAAGGTAATGAAAAGCACAAAGGCAACTTTCTTCCCCTTTGCCTCAGCAGTGCAGCTCAGGGGTGAGATTATGCACGTGCATTGAAGAGACTCCGTGTGCATGGGTCTAATCTTGCTAGAACTGAATTTGAAATGAGATAAATAAAGACCAAGGTTTTCCTGTCTAAAATGAATTCTATTTATGGCAACTCAGCCTGCACAGTGGCATTTTGTGTAATCTAGGTCAAGAATTTAAGGTTAACAACTAACATAAAATGCATTCTAATTAAGGAAGGCATTTTTTATAATGCTCTTCAGAATATTACTGAGACTACAGTGTAATGCTGCAACATTCTAGAGAAAGTCTAGATTGCAACCAGTTCAGCTAATAAAAATTCATGTGATCCTTGTGCCCAAATTGCTGCTGATGTCTAGGCTGGTTCAGGTACATGCACATTAGCTGCAACAGTGACTGTGTGAGTGCAAATCCACCCTGAGACCAAAAAACCCCAAAAGTAGGCTCTTATTCCAGCAATGCCAAATTTTTACACAAAATCCATTGCAGTGCTGAGGACACCTAACTCTGAGTTCATTTAGAGTTTGGGCCACTCTGGAATGGTCAGAATATCAGTTAATTCCACTTGAGAGAAAGAAGTTACAGAACAATAGAAATCAACAAAACTGTATGAAAAAGTTAAGAAGAGGGAAAAAATTGCTGGCATTCAGCAGCAGACACCTCATACACCTGGTTGGCAAAGATTAAATTATTATGTGAAGGAGAAGATGGAAAAAGTGAGAAAAGTGGTACCTGTGAATTAGTCAATCTCATATATATATGTACCATTGAAAAATCACTTCAAGTATTCCCTGTGACAGCCAGGAAGAGGTACAATAAGCAACTGGGAAGTGGGTAAGTTTTTCAGATTTACCTATTTGATAAGAACTCAATGCTAGTAGAGGCAGAATGAGGGAACAGATTGCAGTGGTGACTGAAATCAATACCAAGTAAGCAGCAGTCCTAACCCTTTGAGGAACTGCCAACTCAGTGTTGTGAACAGGCCAGCAATGACAATCTGCTCAATTTACTATAAATTTAAATTAATTGACTTGAAATGGATGAAAAAATCTTAAATTACATTCATGTTAAATTATGTATCAAATCAGCAAAGAACATTCCAAACTTTAATCAACACCTTTACCCTTTCTGTCAACTTGGTATCAGGATCTAGGAAGTAATGTTAACTCAGAATCACTTTTACATAGCAATGTTGTTTAACTGGGACATTATCCCAGACAGGAAAAAAAATTACACAATACCTTTGGAGTCCAGACTTGCAAAGGAATTATCAGTTAGATATGGTGACCTTCTTCCTACATGACTACAAAAAATTTGAAAAATCTCTTTAGAGTAACACTGCTTCTGTCTGCTTCTTGAAGTTGTCTTTCAGTTGCAGGGATATCACCATTCCTCAGATGTGTAGTAATTTGACTGTCAGAAGTGAACAAACAAGCTATAGCAATCTTTTAAATATTTTACATTCCTCTCTAGCCGGCTAAGCAAAGACTATAGTCTCAAAAATCCCTTATGTTAATTTGAACAAGCATTGTATCTTAACTTTGAATCAAGCCTTGAAATAAATATTACATATAGAAAACATAAGGTTGAAGTCTGGAGTCCTACAAAGACAATACTGAAAGTGGCCAAGCCTGCTGGTATTGTGCAGACCTTCAAAAGATGAACAAGATCAGGATTAAAAAACAAAACCAACCAAACAAAAAGCTCAAATAAAACCCCAAAAACCCTCCTTCACAAAAAAACCCCAAACAAACACCAAACTGAAAAAACACACCCTGACTCAAATGAAAGTTTTACCTCTGTCCTACAATATATAATATTTTTTCTGGTCAGTGGCACGTCTCCCATTTCAGAGACGTAATAATGCAGTACCGTGAAGCTGGGTATCCAAAAATCTCTTCACTTTGCCGTAATACTGTAGACCTTTTACAATTAATTAGTTCCTATTAGAAAGACAGTACGTCCTCTGAAATACGTTCATGTTCTTGTATAACAGAAATTGGTAGGAAAGAACCAGTCCAGATTCATAAGTTTGGGGTTTTTATCTCTTCTCCAGCTCAGATATGCTGAGGATCCGATGTTGGCTCTGAAAGCTGCTGACATTCTCTGTCACCAGTTGGTCCCTTCGTGCGGACCTGAGGCCTCTCGGGCCTCCAGAAGTATCTGCACTCCCAGAGAAAAAACACATCACAATTTGGTTGCACTTCCTTCACTGTTTATTACAGTCTGCATGGTGGCTTTAGTCAGAACATTCTTCCTCTACCTCTTTTACCTTGTCAACTTCAACTTCAGAGTGCAAAGAGGCCTGAGGGATGCAGCTGAATGTTCGAATGCTGTGTGGATCAACTGGTGGCACCAGTGTGAGCGACTCCACGCTCAGCGTGTCCGTGTTGTCATCTGTGATTAAGGATATTGTGGGCTGCTGTGCAGGAATCAGGCTGGGAGACAGGTTGGCTGTTTCTATATCACTGGTTTTTACAGCATTTTTGCTGGACTTTGAGACAGCTGAAAGAGTTTCATCAGTCAACATCGTCTGAGTGGAACTGGCCATCAGAGGCTGTTCTGGAGCTGAAGCATCATCTGAGGAAAGAAAACACCAAGAACAATCAATATTCAAGTCAATATGTACATTAAGCCTAACAATACACCATTATTCATGAGTGTTCAAGAATAACTGGGTGGAAAATGCAGTTCTGTGAAGCACTATGCTTACACGTTCACTTTTTAGTAATTAGAAATAAACCAAAGTATTATAAAGGCATAACTTAAAATGCCAGCAGGATTCTGTTCAAATTAGGAACCAGACAATTATATACATTTACTATTAGAGTACGTAGCAATATTAGAAATATTCTTAAGAGAGAGGAAACTGAGGGAAAGAAAACCTCTCCAGTATTTAGTATGAACTAAAATTAACTGCTACCCCGTACCAGGAAGATCTTTAGAAATAAAAGAAAAAACTGAAGAACCACTCTACAGCCAGCTTTCCCAAAAGGTGGCCTGTTTCTTACAAAAATTTGGAAGTCATTCTCTTAGTTCATCCTCCAGATTCACATTTAAGCGACACCTCAACTATAGAAAGCAGAATTATGGCAGAAGAGGAAGGAGGATAATGTCCTTACTGCAACTGAAAGGTGCTGCCAAAGAGGCCTGTTTTACACAGCCTTGTGAGACATGGGCGTTTGCCCTCCTAAGCATGGAGCATCCAACACTGATAAAACTGAGAAAAAGCATAAATGCTACAGAAAACTGATATGCTACTGCACCTTCCCACACTATGAAAAAATCCTCCAACATTAATATCTATTTGTACTGTCCTTTCCCCCTAAAAATCCTAGTGGACTGTCAAGCAAGCTGTTCATTTGGCTCAGGATGGAGAGGGAATGGAGGGGATGAGGTGATACAGTCTTAGATGAGCAAGTATGCCCAGAAAGTCAGGTTTTTTCCTTTTCAGACTACAATAATTCATGCCATTAAAGTAACAGGTATCCAGCTTCAAGACAGACCACCTTTAAAGCTTTTGTAAGAAACAGCATGTGTTCAAGTGTACAGGCATCTGCAGAAAAGTCTACAGGCAATGTAGTGAATACAGAAGCTAAGAATTAGGTTATGGTTTTAATACACAGTGACCTTAAAAATATTTCCGTTTCAATATGATTCCAATTAGTCCTGGAAAAGAACAGAAAGCATGAACATAAGGCAAAAGAAAAAAAGAAAAAAAAAAGAAGAACAAAGCAGAGAATGGAATGGGTATCAGTAAGGTATCAGTGGACAGAGCTAAGATTATTGATTTTTTTTACCTTTCTGGTAAGATAACCCCAAACAATGGTGTATTCTCACTTCAGAAACCACTCACGTGTACTTTGTGCTGAATTGGTGCCTAAAGCTTCTTGCTTTAATAAAAACAAGATTTATAGATGGTAAAAAAGTCTCCGTTTAAATAAAAGGGACATCAGTGGTTATTTTTGAAATATAAGGACAGATTCAAAGTAACCCTACAGATTCTTTTTCGCTGTCAAGAAGCTTTAGTGAGAATGTAGCAACTGATGACAGAGGAAGAGATGCAAGAATCACATGGAAAATGAACTGCTAAAACAATGAAATACATCATCATTTCTTTGAATTCCAAGCTAAGCACTAACACTTCAGTATGCACAGAACAGTGAGTCTCTGCTTTTTGAATTTATAAAATCTTAAAAGGATATGAAATGTTCTTTGCCAAGATAATTTTTCATCCTACTTATAGTATAGCATGAATATTCACCAAAATTCAGGATTCAGAAACCTGAGGCATTCTGGTAAGTAAAGAATTATCAATCAGTGGCATTCTGCTTAGAATGTTATATACGGCACATTTCTACTGTGTTTCTATTTAACTTCTGAATCCGCACTTCATTTCTTAAATCATTCCTCCCCTCTCCCAATAGAATATAAATGTATTTTCTTAATACTTGCATTTACTGAAATCATGAGAGACACACATATTCTTTTGTTATGCTGGATTGTCCCCAAATCCTTCTAGGTAGGTTCTAAGTTAATGCTAAAGTGACTCCCCCTTCTTAATGCCACAAACAAAAAAACCCCAGTATTTGAAAACAGTCTTCATTGAAAAAAGTATCAGGAGTTAACAAGTCCAAGGTTTCTACACAAAGGTCTCAAAAAACATTCAGAAGAAAGATAAAAATATCAAAAAATGTAAGCAGAATATACTGCCCAGTATTTCAGCGGCAGCATTTGCAAAGAATACAAGATTAGAGCTCTCCTCTGCTCCCCTGCAGCTTTTATTTACTACTGCTAGAAGCCGATCTCTCTCTCTCCTCAGTATGTGCTTAGTCACTGCCAGCCTCAGTTCAGTCACCCTGGCACTGTATTTCGGGCAGCAGTGACCCATTGCTGTAACTCAGGGTGGCACTCCTGCCAAAATGACCAGAAAGCAAATCCCAGCACACAAAGGGGTGGGGGAGGGAGAGTTCTGAACACGGTCTAGAGCTCACAAGAATATCTGTCCCTAAGCAGGCACCAAGCCCTTGGTCCTAAAGAGTTTCACGTACCCAGCATGCTTACAGATTAATTTCTCTACCCATTATCTGGAATTTCCCTTTAAACTGCATATAAAAACACTAACTGGCTTTCAAAAAACCCTAATTCCCAACACTTTGTTTTGGTTTGATTTTTGGATAGAAAGGAAAAAAATAATTGTAATTTTTCCCTGGATAAAACCACTAGTCACTAAGATATGCTCTACTCTTAAATATCAAAAGGTTATCACCTAATACTAGAAAACAGCATTTCTATTTATCTCTCCCCAGCCTCCCAATATTTAAGAAGGAATGTTCTGGCACAAAATATATGCCAGATCTGCAACAAAACCAGGGAGAGTGAAGTCAGTTTCTTAAAATGGTTCTGATCTTAACACTAAGTTCTAACAAAGAGCCTTTCATACCTCCAAACTTATTGTACTTATTGAAAACAAGGTGTAATTTTGCACGTTTTGGGGTATTACTAGCTCTTTGGAAGCAGAGCTTTCAGCAGTTTTACACATCTTTCAGCAGTTCTTTAATGCTACCAAGATTATCATTAGAGCAACAAATCCCAACTAAAACACTCAACTTCTGTTATATTAACTTATGTTAAGAAGGATTATTGTGAAAGAAGATAGAAAAGAACAGAAAAAGGAAAGAATGAATACCATCCACAGAGAAGTGTCCTAAGCTGGTACAGCAACATACTTTGAAAAAATAACAAAAATACAAATAACAAGACATTAAGCAAAAAGTTGCAAATTAAATCTGTAAAGATGGAAAAGGGTGTTTATATAATATTAGCAGAGTAAAGTATCTTCATGCCATGATAGTAACAGAAGAAATTAATTAGATACAAGTTAAAACAGATTATATAACAAAGGTCATCTGAAGCGTATTTCCATTTTTTTTTGCATCTGCTCCCCCTCCTCACCTCCTCGGGTGAGGACAATTAAACAGTCCATAAAGTCATCTGCCAGAGCCTGATGATCACAGAAATATTAAGCTTGTGCCATCAGAGCCCAGGGACAGTCTTATGCTGAACGCCTGCCCATTCTACCTGCACTATAAACAGATTTCTTGCTGCTGGCCAAGGACCTGCTTTACAGTCCATTGAGGAGCCCGTGCTTACTGAATTTCACTACAGCCAGGGCTGCCCTGTGCAAATGAAGACATGGCTGCTTTGAAGCTGGAGGCTCGATAGCACAATTTCCACCTTTGGCAAGAGCGCCCAGAGACACGGGAGAAGCTGCAGACAAGGCCTTCAGAAACAGCTCATCATTGCTTTACAGTTCTCCCAAAACAAAACGTAGAGACAAATATTATGATGCTTTCTTCAGTTTCCTACCTCACTGTCATTGCTGTCAGCACGGAAAGCAAATGTGTTCTATTGAGTGTTATGGGCTAGTGAAGGCTTATGAGGAACCTGCCTGAGCGGGTATTGCGGGAGTTTCTGCTGCAGCTGCTGCTGGAAGGCCTAAACCCAGTGTCCACCGTGACTGTCAGCCTCCGACAGACTAAACACCCGCCGGCGTCCTTTCCTGCCAGACCTTACTAGAGGGAAACACAGCCAGAAATCATACAGAGGCTTGAACAATGACACAAGGAAGGGAAACTGGAATGGAGACAAAGGATAAATGTTAGAGCAGCAACAAGAATAAGTGACAAGGACACACCTGTAACTGCTGGTATCTCGAATACAATTTGATACCACACCAAGAGCCTTCTAGATTTGGGAAATACTTCTGAAGCTGGAATTATTCATTCTTTAGAAATAAATGAGCATAAATGAATTTAATTTTTTGCTTCCTGTCTGAAAACGTTCATAAGTTTGGGCTATGTCTGGCAATACCAACAGC
Organism: Dryoscopus gambensis; assembly: GCA_013389985.1. Lineage (NCBI taxonomy): Eukaryota > Metazoa > Chordata > Aves > Passeriformes > Malaconotidae > Dryoscopus > Dryoscopus gambensis. Next base: position 76,378 of record WEIT01025500.1, on the reverse strand, counting down.
ACTTACACCAAAGAGGGCTGGCAGGTATTTATCTGCATTACAATCTACTCACCTGCTCTAGAAATCTTGAGAGAAGTTATTTGCCACAAATTCTGGTGACAGAATTATTCTCCTTTTCCCTGGCCATAAATTATATGAGGTGCAGTGCTGTGCAGGTGACAACACTTCAGACCATTCAGCCCTACTATTCTCATATCCAACATTAGCATTTACATTTGGTTTATGATAAAGCCAAACACAGGGTTTGAAAAGATAGCAGCAGTTCAGATGATGATGCTTGGTGCATAGAAAGTTCCTAGAAAAGAAACTTTCTAAGAACAAAAGTACTTCCTCACCTAGTCAGAAAATAACTAGAGCATCATAGAACAGGAGGTCAAACCACATTTACACTACTGATTATAGAAGGAAGAGACAGAGAGGGTTTCAATAGGAAGGCAGGCACTGCTCTTATAAGCTCTCCATGCTTGATTAATCATCCTCTCCTTGGAATGGAAATTTAATTTTACAGACTGGAATCCAATATGTTCTCTGCAACAAGGGACAGCTCCCAGTACTTATTTTATATCTTTTATCATCAATACCTGCCAGAAGCATGAAATACAGCGTAAGTGGCACAGATCAGTGCCTTGTGAAGTCCTCTTTCTCTATTGCTCTGATGTAAACATTTTCTTAAGTACTGAAGCCAATTGCTTTTTAAAAGTTACGACAGCTTAAAAAGAAATAAAATACAGCATAGGTGACATTAACACATTCATAATTGTGGAAGACTGCTAACTTACAGTAAGAGAGCTTCTATATCTAATCCTTGGCATATATAAAAATAAGCACTTTAAAGAAGTGCACAGTTCCAGCAAGGGTAGCCAAGACATAACTGTATTCTAAGCTCTGAAACTTGATGACTAAAATCTGCCTAACAAGAGAACATTTCTACCTTATGCATAACAACACTTCAAAAGGACATGATAATTTAAAAAAAAAACCCCAACATGTAAATACAAAGGAAAAAACCAACCTGATAGCAGCACTTGCAGAACCTGATACTGGTTTTTCTGCCTTGCTAGGCATTCTGTTTTCTTTAAGGGATGATTTCTGCTTTTTCAATTTTAAAGAACAGCAATCTTGTAAAGGGCTAAGCTTAATTTCCAAACACTGAAAATGGAGGAGTTGCTAGGCTTTAAAATATCTGTGCCATAAAGCAGTGTGACACCTACTAGGTAGGACAGCCAATAAACTCAGGAATCATAGGGATTTACTTCACTCATGACAAAGCAGTTGGTGCAACACTATGTGACTGTTTGATGCAGGTAGGAATGATAACAAGTAAATTATTTTTACAAAACACTGAATTAACATAACTTTTTCCTGTGACAAATTTTTGAAAGCTCTTTTGCTGTTCAATCATCAATATAGCTTCTATGTTGTAACATTCTTTTCTCTTGACTAACATGCAATTTGTCTTTATTTTGTTCTCATCTATCACTGTTTTATATAAGAATTGGTGTCTATGTTCCAAATCCTATTTCCTGAAATAACTCTGAAGATTTACAAGTATCATCTCAAATATATCAAACCCTGATCAGTTTAAATCTGTCAATAGACAGTAGCTTAGGACACTATAATCACAAGTTCACAGTATAAAAAGCTGTTTGCTTTAAGATGTTGTTCTTCAGGAAGGTAGTTGAGGTAGTTTCCTTGAAGTCCAGATAGGCATCTCCCCTTTATCTTGTCTGGCCTTGTCTGAAATTCCTGAGCAACCCAGGATGCTCTTCATGCTCAACAACTTGAGCAGGTGCCAGAACAAACAGGGGAGCAGGGAAGGAGGGGCAGAGAGGTCCTACACCTGTATTCAAAATGGAATGGGAAATGAGACAGACTCAAATGTATGGCAGCAGCAGTCAAGTGCTACCTTGGGACATAAACCAGATTTTGGTAACTGCTTGCTGCTCATCAGCTACTGGTTACTTCCTCCTCAAAGGAACCACTTCACATCATGCAAGTCTCCTCTTCTGCTTCACAGCAGAGCAAGGCAGTTCAGTTTCAACTGTCCTCAACTGATTAAGCTAAGGGAAAATCACTGTTTTACACTGAAGTGGGTGAATACCAACAATTGTTTCCAGGTTGCAGCTGAGTGGTCAGTATGACCTGATATAACACAGACTGTTCACAACACTGTCACCCATTTCAGCAGAGTTCTCTTCATGCACAAGCCCACAGAACAGGTACCTGCACATGCCAAACAGAACAGAACAGCTCTTTCATGCCACGTTCCTGGCGAGCTTCCACTACAGATCACAATTACATGTAAGTACTGCAAAAGGGAGAACATTCAAACTTGCAGTAAACTGGTCAATCAGTTAATGCAGAAACACTGATCCCAAGAATAAACCACAGTAATTATCTGACACTAAGTATTAGCAAAAAGTGTCAACAGAGCTCCAGAGGTTGGGGAAAACCTTCCTTGCATTCACATCCCCCAAAAGACCTAGCTCCGGGGATTTCAGAATTCTTACTAGTCTATGATAAGGACCTTGAGACACTGTCAGACACTCAGCCACAGGTTTTAAACCACTACTTGTTCATTATTGCCTGCAACTGCACTAAGCAGTTTGGTACAGACCAGGGCAGCAGCTTTGAAGAATTATGCACACTTATTGCTTTAGTCTGATTTTAGGAACAGTTTCTGGGCATTAATGAGATTCATTTACAAGGAAATGAAACTGTAAGTTATGCTGCAACTATGCACCAAATACATTTCAAACATTAAGAGCAACATATTAGTCTGAACTGATCACTGGTCCCTTGAACAATTGCATACATGGCAGGGATTCTTGGTCCTAAAGGTCAGAGCAAATACAGTCCAGCAAAATCCCTAAGCCACATACATGCACCTCAGTATCAGCTGTGTATTATCGTATTGCAACAAAATACCTGCTCGTGCACCTACAGTCACTGACCTCCTCTCTGTACCCGCCCTCTGAGCAGAACAAAATCCAGAAGTTGAGCTCAAAAGTCATCCCTGCAGCAGGTTAGTGCAAGCTGCTGATTTGGGACTGAAGCAGCTGATGCACACTGTCAGGTTCATTTCCTCTGACGTTGCTGAAGGTGACTCTGCTCAGTGGTAGGGCACAGAAGTGGATCCTCACAGCTGCATTTGCTAAAGCATCACATCAGTGCGCTTAGATCCCAGGCAAAAAAAATAGCCAAAGGGCACCCAGAGACTGTTTTCCTGCATGACATGTGGCATCTTACACATACTTTATGATTAAGTCACAATAAAGGTGAAGGTGGGCAGTTCATGCAATCTAACTGGCAAAGTGCATACTGAAACCAGGCATTTCAAAATACTTTTCCTCCGGTTTTGGTTTGGGTTTTCTTCATTATTTTTATTTTTGGGGTGAGAAGGGTAGGGAAGAGTTTGGGGTTTATTGTTGCTGTTTTTATATTTTTTTTTTGGAAACCAATGAGCAGCCTTCCTGTCATCAGGCTTTTTAAATTGCAGTAAAAACAAACAGAATTTTATGTTACACAAATGCCAACACACTGTGTAAGTAGACTGTAATTTTGTTCACTACAGTCTATGATTATTCTTCAATAATTCACTATCTTTTTATGCTTGATAAGTAACTGTGTGTTCTGGATCTATGCATTTTCTTCATAGAAGCCAGGTTGTATGTGTTTGAAAGACCTCAGTCTGAAATGTAGCATAGTCTTGCTTGATATTTGTATGAACTAGCATATTGCTTATACCAGCAAAAATAATATAGATTCTTTATTTTAATTTATTTTACCAGTTTTCTCTTAGCTGCTACTAGAAAGAATCTGCAGTTGCATTTCTCTTCCTGAGAGATGAAGGAATCACAGAGGATTCAAATATAGGAAAGGACACTGTATATGAACCTTTTTACATTGCTAAGGAGAAAAATGTCATCAAACGAATGTTTTCTTGTAGTGTCAATCCAGCCTGAGAGTTCTGACAAATGACAGCACTTCTCCGTGTAATGACTATATATTACCTGGGCCATCAAGAGCAATCACTCGCCAACAGAGAAAATAAAAGGAAGGCCTTCCAAAATTTTGAATAGATGGTATATAGAAAAACATTCCTAATTTTATTCTGAAATTACATATATTGCAGGACTATTTTGACTATATGTTAGTTTCTCAAGGTAATATATACTTTTTAATCTAGAGTCTGGGTGCTAGAATGCTTATATATTTATTATTCATTAACTTCATCGGCACCCTTTCCTTACCCTTCCCAGCAGTATTTATTGCAGGGATACTCACTTTAAACATACAATGCACATTCATCTGCTGACATTGTTCAGTGAAACCTAAAAACACCCAATACCTAACAAAGGTTGCATCATTTCCTGTAGGACTGCAACAAGTTTTAGATCTAGATGGGCCTTCCAAATGAAGGCAAAATGGCATGTCTGAGAAGGGGTAGCCAGAACAACCCTCTCAAGGAGTGATCAACACTGCAAGTGCCCATTAAAATGATGGCTTGCTTGAAATGGTCTGGAGAATCAAGTTACCTCTATTGTTTTATAACCAAAATGAGGCAGAGGAGGTCACTTCTAGCATGAAAGCATTTCAGTATGCACCCTTCAGGATTTACTTCTTGTTTAGTCTTCAGCCTGAGGCTTTGCCTCACACGATTTGCACTCAGAACAGACACTATTACAAGATTCTCTACAATTACTACATAGAAAGGAGGATTAATGCAGCAAGAAGTTCAGTTTAGGCATACCCACTAAATACACTGACCAATGCAAACACATGCAACCTACATTTGTGAAAGTTACACTGTCAGTCTATTTATACTGCAGCCTCTTCTGCACCAATGAAACAGCCTCCTGAATCGTGGAGGTGCTCAGCCACAAGAGAGTTATTGTAAAAACTTTACAATATTAACATCCTAAATAACTATTTTCAAATATTTCATATTTGGCCCCTTGATACTAATTAACATGAGGATCAGATAAACACACAAAAGCAAATGTCACCCAGCTCAAAAAAAGATGCTTCACATGGAAATCAACTTATCTGCTACGGTGAAAAGCTAACAGTTTACATAACAGATTTATTCAAAGTAATACTTCAAATAAAACAAACCACCGACAAAAAAACCCCCCACAACATTCTAAACTGTATGTGGTAGGAGAGAAGTCAGACAAGCAGGACATTATTTCTCCAGTACTTAAAATCTCTACTGAAAGTTGCCAAGTATTTACAGTTCCAGAAAGCTGAAGACATGACTGCAACTTGCATCACAATTTACTTTTAATTGGCTTAGTTGATTAAGTGATCTAAAACCACAAAGCCCTACTGCTTTTAATCCAATAACATGTAACTTAATTTTACAATAAACGACTCTGTATCCCTTGGAGCCTAGGCTGAAGATGGTGAGTGAATACCTGCTGGGCTCTGAGCAGCAGAAGGAGTGGATGTCGAGCTTGCAGTCACTGAATCACAGCGCCCTGTACTGCCACTGCCACTGGAAGGGGATGGTGACGAGAGTGGGGATGGATTGTGCTGATTTATGCACTGGGCTACAGCAAAGCCTGCAAAACAGGACAGTGAAGTTTACAAGTTAAATATCTTGAAAGAGTTAAGCTGTTGAAGAAATTGGGAAAAGGTAAAAGCAAACCCTGCATCAAGATGGTGCCAACCTCATGTAGTGACCCAGAGGATGTGCCCTCTCCCACCTTTATCTTGGAAACCAGAAAATCTGAATGTGTCTCACTAAAAACAGGCTACAAGTGCTGATCAATGAATAAGGAAGTAGAGTTTAAGGGATTCAAAGCATTTCAAAACGCAGAGCTTGCATAAACAGTCAAAATGTATCAAAACTCTTCAATTTTTGATATAGTCAATATATTCACAGGTCACAGACCTTAATGTGATAAGGAAAATAGTTAAGTCAAAAGTCAATAAAAAACCGTCTTGGATAGAAGACGTACATTTTTTACTAGGCATAACTTCAGAAAATTTTATCAATCACATCTAATGCTGGCATGGAATTTCATCCAGCCTCTGACAAACTAAACTTTTTCTAGTCTGAAGACTAGAAAGGTCCATACAGTGTTTGACTGCACTTCTTAAATCAGTTGTCTTCTGGCTTCTAGTGTAACACTTCTTCAAATTCTTTCAGTGTAGCATCCTTTTCTTTCTTAACCATCTTGCATTCATTCATTTCTCCTTCTATAACTACATACCTACAGTCACCTCTTCAAGTTTTGATAGCAATCAGCTTTTCAGAAGTTGGTGCACTTTTTACAGCAAAAGAAATGTCTTCACCATGGGCTGTATGTCAGTCGAGGTACACAACTTTGTTACTTCTGCAGCTCTCCTCCCTCTCCCATGGGAAACCACTAATGCAAAAGTTTTATCAGCAGTACCGTGAATTACTGAAAATAGCCACAATGTGTACTATAAAACTAACAATACACTACTTGCTGCCTTCACTGCACAGTCAGCACTGGAAAGGAAAGGATCTGACAATCAGGTAGGACTGCACATGCACCACACAATTCTTTATCCTTTTATATGGGGAATGTCCCACGGCACTGGATGGATGATTCACTCAGAGAATCTCCTACATGGGGAATGTGCTGGTGCCATACACGATGCTGCCACTCAAAACTCAAGTTTAAATGGACCTGTTACAAGAAGCCTCTGAAAGGTTTGACATATAGATATGACAAGTCAAGAAATTGTTGTTAGCAGCAACACACTGACAGGCTGTGCTACAAGTGAAAACAAACACAGTGAAGAAAGCACAGAAAAAAGCTAATAAACATCAGTCCTGTTAGTCTGATTTGATCTGCAGCCTCACCTCCTACCTTCTACCTCCCCTGCTTACTCAAGAACCAGACTCAAAACCACATGCAGAAACACAATGCTATCTGAATTTCTGCAGCACTGCATCATAGTTTTAGATAGGTATCTAAATGTCACTTTTGCCAAGTCTCTCTCATTTTAAATTATAATTCATTACGTTCAAAATGAACAGCACTTGAAAGAATTAACCACCAAGGCAAGAGACATCTCTTTCAGTTAAAAACAAAATAGTTTGGTGAGGAGCTAATTGTCCCATAAATGTAAATAAATCCATGTATTTTATTTCAGCAACCAAACAGATCAATCTTCAACAATCATTTAGGTAAGTAAAACTGAGCTTACACACAGTGACGCCTGACAGTCTGCAAAAAGTTAGCCACAAACTGAACTATCTCAGTGTGAAAGACTTCCACATGTATCACTGACCCTGAGTGCTTGTCATGGGTTAGCACAGCTCG
>WEIT01025500.1:30461-68104 GCA_013389985.1 Dryoscopus gambensis | reverse complement strand
TGTGGAGAAGCCCCACAGCATGGGCAAAGGAAACTCCTCTCCCTAAGTGAATGGATGAAAGACTATTGTAGAGGTGGTAAACTGACTGAAATAATCCCAAGGTTGTGTCTTTATGTTGTAAGAGGGAGGAGGATGGGGGGAGGAGAAGTGTTCTGAAGGTTTATTCTGACCCTTATTATCCCTTTTTTCTTTTAGTTCTGTTAATAAACTTCTTTATATTCTTTAAAGTTTGGAGCCTGCTTTGCATTCCTCCTAATTCTTATCTCACAGAAGATAAAAAACGTGAACAAAACCACTACACTTAACTGTTGTGTCTGCCCGGTTGCGAACAGAACCCACTACAGTGATATAATTTTTAATCATAGAAAATGTACATTAAGTTTTTCATACACACTTCATAGTTTGAAATACCAGTTAGGATGGGGAAACAAGGAATAACCAGTGGACTTGTGACCACAGGAGTGAGGCAAAGCCAGCTGTTAAAGTGAAGGAAATTAGGAACGGTTCCTAAAGCCAGTGGTATACAAGTGCTTACATCAAGCTACTTAGTTTCCCTTACAGTGCTGGTAAAAGCTGTATCCATCTGAAGCATTCTATATCCACAGGTTTGCACTTCAAGGGAGAAGAAATCTTCCATCCTCATCAAAATAGTAGAAAACAGTGAACAAGGTCTCCCATGATTGTCCTAGGGAAAGCTGGCCTGATTTAGCAGGAGTGCTGGCCCAAAGCTTCTGCAGAACAGCACTCATGGATTCATGTCCTTACATGGGAGCATTTGCTTCAAAATTACCTCAACATATTTTCTTTCCCAAAACGACTGCAAAGGAAGGATTTTAAATGTGCTACAGGAAGCTGATTTAGATAGGAGGGAAAGGTAAGTCTAAATCATTCAAAATACGGTATTTGGGAAACTACTGACCAAGAAAAAATATTCTAATGGGGAAACTCCTTCAGGAAATACTTGCAAAGAGAAGGTGGGCAGAATTATCATAGCTAAGGGAAATAAAATAACACTTAGAAGGTTCATCTGATGATGACAGGAATTTTAGTTCATACTACACAAATGGTTCCAAGGCTATGGATGATTTTTTCCTTCAGACTTTAAAATGAAGATGGTTATAGCTTGCTTGCCATGCTAGTGTTAACAAGAAGTTTTTTCCTACTCTTTTCCCCTCAAAACCTTATCATCATCATCTACTAAGATATTAAAAATGGATAAAATAGTAAGAGAAATCTATTGATTCCTTTTGCTTTTCAAAATAAATTTACTCAGTAGGTAAGCAACCACACTTGTTAAAATATTTAGACGTACCTTTTGCTGGAAATCGTTAACATTTCCCTTAAGACACACTGGGCATATAAATCTCAGAACAGAGCTGATACTTGAAACTAACTCTTGAGTTTGCTTGAAGAGGAAGTCATTATTTATTTACCTTCAATAGAAGACCTATGTTGACAGGGCCCCTACCAAATCTGTTGGTTTCTTTGAAAACATTGTAATTCTTATTTACATAAAGAGTGCTTCAGAAGTACAATATATTCATACATAGCTAATACATGAGATGGTGAACAGTCCACCCAGCTACACTATCCCTAAAATGCTCCAACGTTCCAGCAAAGGCCAGCAACTTAAAATAGACCTTGGAGTATATTCATAGCCATGACTTCATGATGATAAAATTGATCGAGTGAAGGATTTTGCTTACGTTGCTCTCTGCTGAGAATTGCCCAGTCCAGCAGGAGATGATTACAGCATCTCCCTGCACTTGGATAACCCGCACTTTTCATTGTGTTCGTGGGGACATTCTGAAGCATCATCTGATACATTCTCATCACCCTTCATGTGTCTTGTACAAAATCCAGTTTTAAGCTAAAACAAGCCTCACCCTCTTCCCCCCAGAGACCAAGAGGCACTTTCAGAACAGATTTTAACTTTGGACTGTGAAACAATAAAGGAAAACGAAGCCCAGTTTGACAACAATAAGAGAACACAAGGTAACTGCAGGCTCTCTAGTGATATATGCAGAGCATTTTATGCAGGCACTATGAGAGAAACTGAACCAGACAACCGCAGTGAATGTTTTTGAAAATTCTGAATTCATTGACAAGAGGGATTAGGGAACTGATTTAATAGCTGTATTAAAATTCTTCACAGACTGAAATTTGCAGGAAGGATGAAAGTATTTATATAGTTGTTAATTTCTAAAAAACCCACGCTGGATATACGGCACTGACAATGAACATGGTCCTACTAAAAGTAGTAATCAAAACTCTAAACATATTGCCAAAATCATAGCTCTTCTTTAAATCTACAAACAACATCATCGCCAAGGGAAAGCGTAATTTGTTTCTTAAAAGTACAACTAAATTGACTGTGTGAGCTTTGCAGAACTCAAATACCAGCTAGAGCTGTAGTAGTAAAAAATGAATACACGAAGCCGGTAATTTAAATGTAACTTGGTCAATAACCTTTTCAAAGTCACAAAATTCTTCTCTTGAAGTAAAAATCCCTGCAAGCCTGATTAAGGGATAAGCACAAACAGATTCCTATGAAAATCACTAGGAATGAGGAAACTTCATTCATTCCTAGGCAAAGATAAGAGAACAAACCCACATTTGATACTAGCTTTGTAATCAGACATAAAACAGGATATGAATCCATTTTTATTATATTACTACCAGTCATAAAATGCATTTCAAAGATGCTGCACTTAAAATACTTCAACTTCTGTGCCTCATTTTCCATACTTTGTATCAAATAAACGCTTCAAAATACTTTTTCCTTTGGCTCTACAAGGGGAAGTCTACATTTCCTGGAATTCAAATAAAGTACGTGGTTGCTTGAACAAACTGCTATGTTGCATCATCCCCAGTACCCCCTCCAAATTAGTAGATGAAGTCACTTGTTAGGAACTCAAGTGCACGCTCCTTAGAGAAAGCTGAAGTAGTAACATTGGCATCTTTCCAACCACACCTTTCCATGGAAGTCATGTCAAACAAGGAAATACACTCCCATCACACAACATACACTTGTCTTTGAAACACCTGACTGGCAGTATCTATGGTTTTATAATTTCTGTTGCCCAGTCAGGACTCAGGCAAACCGAGCTCCAGTTTAGTCTGAAAGCAGTAAAACATCTGCGTTCTCAGCCATGCATTTGAATTCTGAATCACATTTAAAGAGAAATGCTGAGTTCTGTGAAATGACCAGCAGCAACTGGTAATGAGAGCTTTTGTATAATACAGCACAGTTAAGTACTTTCAAGCAGTATGAGATTCCTCTTTAAAATGACTCAACCCAAAAGAAAAAATTTCACCATTTGGAGAAGAATTTCTGCAGAGAAGTCAATTTGTGAAACAGACAATAAGGAGACAAAAAAGCAAAGAGCTCATTGATTTAGAATCATTCCTTTAATCCCAGTTCCAAGCTAATGTTTTAGGAGTAGCTGTGGCCCTTCTCTGTCTTGCTTGCTCTGAGGGAAACGAGGCAGTGCACAGCATCCCGGCTGTTTTCACAATCCAGCATGAAAACATTCATAACCAAATGAAAGGAGGAAATACGCACAACTGACAGATGTGCTGCATAAATACTGAGTATGCAAAGCATGATTTACACTAACTCGATTTGTAAGGAAGGCAAAGTATTAAGACATCTGGGGAAACTGCCATGGAAATCTTGCTCACAACATACCCAGAATACACGCCCAGGTATTACTTATTTCTCTTGGAGTAAATTTTTCCATGAGCCTCATCCTGGAGTTGTGTGCTCAGGAACACATCACAATAAGCTTTTCACTGTACAAATTACAGTATAGTTTCTGCAGATAGAAATCACAAAGCAAAAACTGCTTGTTAAGGAATGCTGATCTTACCTGGGACTTTGTCAACAGATGCAAAGACAGAGCGCTGCACTGTCGGGTCACTGCTCCCACGCCGGGACTGGTCATAGAATCTAAATGGGAGGTGTTGGGCTGCAGCTCCAGAGCTGTGTCCAAAACCCATAACTTCAGTTGAAGGCTGAACAGGAAGATCCAGGAGAGCTATGTTTAATCACAATTGATAGTTTTTGTTACTCAAATACATAAAAGGAAGAAGAGGTGACAAGAAAATTGATAGCTTGCTCGGGATCTTAAGACAAAACCAGATTTTAACGTAACTTGCCTTCATTTGCCTCTTAATTATGGTTACAAATGCACTGACAAACAAGAGAAACAATACTTCTGGCAAGCTTTTCTACATTGCTGTCCACATCACATTCACACTATGGAAACATCAAAATATAGCAGAGGAGAAAAAAACCCCCAGGATTATAGGAAGCCCCTTGCACTAAAAAAATCACAGGAGTTTTTAACAAGAAAAAAACCCTTTTGTTTTTCCCTGCACGAATAAAGTAACTCATTAGTTACAACTGAACACTGCAGAAAGCCATTTAAAGAGACAATCTACTTTAAACTGGAAAAAAAATGCCTTTGCATTACATTCAACCTAAAATTTTTAGTATCAAGTAGATCCGTACTAGCCTCAAACTTGCTTTAAATTTTTTTATATGAAGCAAACCATAAGAGTGTGACACATCCACTTCATAAACTCAAAGTTAAATATGAAACCAAACCTGTTCCTTGGAAATTCAGCCCTGGTTTAGAGCTTTCTGTGCCCCAACACTCCTTATTGTGCCTCATCCTTACATTCCAGAGTGACTTGCAATGCCAGCCAAGTCTTGTCTCCCAGAATTGTTTCAGAACAACCATTCACCTGCTATTCTCTGCATTTTTGTGCGCCGAGCCTGGATCCGGCCCTTGGCCAGGCGCTGCTTGGCGATGATGCAGCGAATGTGATCCGCAAAAATAAATGTGGCTTGGAGGATCGGGAAGGGCTTCGAATGAGGACTTGAGGCAGGCTTGTGAATTATGATGTTCAGAGCTCTGCTGTCATCCTCTACTCCAGTCACCTGCATATCCTAAAGAGAAACAGAAGGCAAGTAGTTAAAGAAAAAGCAAGCTTTTCTAAACTACAGATTAAATATTAACATTGAAAGAAAACCCTTTGAATGTTCCATTAAAGCTCTTACAAAGATAGTTTCCACGTTAAAAAACCCAGCAAAATAAAATCAAAACATATTCTGCAAGTTGTACAACTCAGATTTACTTCTTCAGAAATCAGTATTCATAGAGATTGAGTTAAATTATTTCAGTGTAGCAAATTTTCAGGAAACACAAACAGCGAGGGTCAAGGCACAAAAAAGACAAATGAGAGAAACTTCCTTAGATAAGCACAGATCATTTTGAAATTACAACCTGTAACCTTCCCTACCTATGCAGGAAGATCAGAACTCTAGGTGAGTTCACTAATGTGCTACTTGAGCAAAGTGCTTGGAACACAATCCTTAACTGGATGTGACTTCAGTGTTCAAATGAGCACAGCCCAATGCATGTTAGGGAAGTTACCCCACCTGCAATTGTGTCTCTGGTTACCCATGTAAACTTCTACAGAAAATCAGAAATGTTTTAAAAGGCAGGAAGCAGAAAAAAGACTAGAGACCAAAGAATCAAGTAAGCACAGTACACAGCTTAAATATATAAGCTAATATTGATTTTATTATTTATCCAACATAAGATGTAGATTTTCAGCTCAGAAAAGCTGGCCACCCGGACTACAACTTCCCTTACCTGCAGAAGGCCTGCAAACTTAACCACTCCCCATCCAAGTCTGGCAATATCTGGTTCAACCAAACTCATCTGGTAAATGTCCACAGCGAGGAATCTTTGAACTTGACCCCCATCCTTTGTTATGACTGTACAAGCAATCAGATCACTGTTATCTAAAGGAAGGAAGGAAGGAAAAAAGTTACATAACACTGAAGTTGGGAATTCTGGGTGTGGGTATTTTACTTAACAGAAAATGTTAACATATAAATATGTAATAACCTTGACAACACATGGTTAAAGCTTCTGTTCACGTTTTTTAACAGATATTTTAACTTCCCTATCATAGTTACATAGAAATGGCAAGAAAGATTTTAACAACAGTGGTTCACACAGCTTGCAAGTTAAATATTAGACGGGTACTATATGTACCTTGCTTTCTTTCACCACTTTCATTACCTTTCAGGAAAAAAGGTCCCTTCATCTCAGGTGTGAAATTGCAACAGTGCTGATTTCTCTCCCTAAGTGGAAGTCTCAAAAAGCCTTGTTAACAACTACAGACAGACCCTACACACTGCAGGTCATTCCTTCTACCTTGTTATAAACTTTGGCTCCTGACACTAGGTACTTTAGTACAGATCTGAAACCTGACTATGCTGACTCTTGGACACCCATCAACTTCAAGATTATTTGGACTCTCCAGGTAAATCATAGCAGCATTTTGACAATGTTTGTTAAATGAGGTGGCATTTTTTCCTTTATCCATATATTTTATTCACTTATGTTGAACAAACATACCCTCTCTTACTCCAGAACCGCTCCGACAAGCCCCAAAATACATCCTCTGGCATTTCCTCACTGCTCCATTCCAGTTCAAACCCATCATTCATGAAAAGGGACTAAATCACCCTCTTTACACCAGCTGAAATCTACCAAGCAGCCCTTAAACTGCTAGTGCCAGCTCCTAGTAGACCTTTGCTAACTCTACTAAGAGCTGCTTTTTCCTTTGCTTCAAACTGATACTTTCATTCACATACTTGATACACACAGGTCTTTTTCCTCTCTCTCATCTAGTACAACTTAGAGCAAGTAAAATATTCTGAAGGCTATACAAAACAGTAGAACCTTCGTACTCATCCAAACATCTAAACAAGCATGTAACGCCATATTTCATACTAGAAACATCTGCAGGATAAGCTACAGGTGGAAGTGTACAGTTCTTCACAATGGCAGGTCATATGATTATGAACAACAGCCATAAATTATGGTCAGGAGGTGGGAGAAATTCTTTTGTGCAGCAGGTTACCCAGAGATGTTGTGGAATTTACATCACCAAAGATTTTCAAGTTTCAAAAACCACACCAACTTCCTCTTACCCCCAAAACCCCCCTGCAACACAAGTGAGATGTCCTTCCAATTAACATTTCTATGAATCTACCAACTACCCTTTACCAGCAGGATTCGTTCAAAATTGATTGGGTGGTAGGAAAGAAAGGCATGAAATATGGAACCCTAACACAATTAAGAGGATAATTAATGCTAACCAGTGTGAATCTACTGTGAGCTTTTGAAATTTGAGAGAACAAGTTTAATCAATAAATGCAGTACATACAGGACATGATTCAGTTAACATGAGGATTGATTGCTATTACCTTCCTCATAGCCCTAGAAGGCTCAAGAAATCCATACAGGATTGGCAAATACTACTATAAGAACCTGTGGAAGATTTATTCCCGTTTAGAGAAGGAGCTGAGACACCAGGCAGAACTGGATGTGTCTTATTTTGGTATGCTTTATTTATTGCCTCTTTTATTCTTTAACCAAATTAATCCATTAACATATTTATTTCAGTTGACTTGAATTCCTGGAGCAGTCCTCTTCTTCTCAAGACATGAAGTGCTTGGATTAGGACCCTTCCAAATATGAAATGTCAGGCTGATGAATTTTGAATCTATTGGAAGATTCAACAAACAGGCCACAACACGAAATAGAGTTGTGGAGTTCTCAAATACTCGTTTTTGACCAGTATTTACAAAGTTTTTAGTGCAACAGCGAGCAGGTTAAAATACTGCCTGCACAAATTAAACTGCCCAACTACAAAAACGCACCACTTCAAGACCTCAAAGGGCAGAAGCTGCTTTCCAGAACAGAAAGGTTTTATTTTAGACCTAACACCACCTTGAAGTAAAGCATTACTGTAAAAGTCTTTCAGAGATCAGAAAGGAAGGTTACTCATTTACTGGGCAACTGTTACGGGAATCCTTTGAGTCTATACAACTGAATGTAGTCCGTTTACATGACTGTTTCTAGTTCACAGCTGCTGAAGAGTCATAAACTGTCATCCTTGATGACAAAACCAGAAGAGAAAGCGTGGTTAAACACATTTTCGGTGAATTGATCTAAGAATACTTACAACTATGTCATGAAACAGCTAGAGATACCCAACCACATCCATATGGAAATATCAAACCCAGCAAACTTCAGTACTATTCAAATTTGGTCTGGGGCTTACAGTGAACCACAGGCTGAATGGCTTCCTCGTGTGACACTGCTGCAAAGAACTGTAGTGTCCTTTCTGAGATTAACAGCAATGGCTAATTACTTCTCATGCAAAATGAAGCTCGTAACCAGTTTGGACACTACACCTCCATGACATGGATCCAAGATTTCTCTGGACTTTCTTCAAGAAAAATACAAGTTTTAGGAAATATAGCCAAGGAAGGAGAGCTCATAGACCTCAGCTGCTTGCAGTGCTGAAGATGTAAATTAAGGGAAACTAGTTGTCTGTGTTTATGAAAATATTTGCCTGAAAAGACTGTACTGTAAGAAATCGTTATGAATATAACAGCTACTTGAGATGGTCTAAATGCACCTGATCTGCCTCAGGGCTTGATCTTTAATGATTTTATAATTTACAGTCATCACAATTCCAGAAATCATTTGCAGACATTAAAAGCTCTCACAGAAAACTTACAGCCCTTTGTATGCACAGCTGGCAGCCCAAGATAAGCATTAGGCTGGAGACAGTGAATGCACCACCTCCCACTCCACAGGAAGAACTCTTCCCAACAGCAGGCAGCCCATCTGGGATGATATTCTGCTTTACTAAGAAAGCAACCAATCATGAATCCACCTTGTCCCCACTGAGTACATTCAGTTGAAATTAGAGGATATGTCCCTGGTCAGACACCTGCACCACTTTTTGGTTTACTCTCTTTGTTTCAAATATGGCAACAGCTGACCCTGTTTTGAGCAAGGGGGTCAGACTAGACGATCGACTGAGGTTCCTTCCAACCTCAATCATTCCATCATAAACTTTTCTCAATCTTTTTTTAAAAAAAATGTTGACTGTGATGGCCTTTTTGAAGCCTGTAGACTTGGCAGAGACAGAATGAGCAAAGAAACTCAAATATGATGTTGCTTTTTACTGTTTCAGCAAAGAAATAACAGCTTTAAATGTATCCTCATTTACCTCTGGGCCGTGGTATTTAAAACACTGCCACTAACAGAATCCTGTTACCACGTGAAACCAAGCCCGGAGGCTGTTAATTTGAGCTGCCAGCGATTTCACACAGTGAGCTGCTAAATAAGACCAAAAACACACCTACAGCCTCACAGGCAG
This sequence comes from Dryoscopus gambensis, assembly GCA_013389985.1. Lineage (NCBI taxonomy): Eukaryota > Metazoa > Chordata > Aves > Passeriformes > Malaconotidae > Dryoscopus > Dryoscopus gambensis. The sequence continues at coordinate 58,840 of WEIT01025500.1, read as the reverse complement.
TGTAAGGCAGACAGTTACCACAACTGCTTCAAAACTATTTACAGTAGAAAGGCACTGAAAAGTAACAGTAGTTGTAATTCTGGAGACAGCATATCCAGCAATATGGAATGAACCGTCTGCGGAATTACCCAACTCTCTATACATACATCCACATATACTGGTGACAACCTTGCAACTATGCCTAAAGGTTTGCACTCTACATATGTGCATCAAAATATTAAAAATGCTTCTTTACAAGAAACTTGAATCTCTCTCATCAAGCTCACAATAAAACACCATCATTGCATTCAGGCAAAAGGAAAAAAGAAGCCATTTTGATACAGTTTTGCAGGATTTTTCCAAACCAAAACAGTAGCTGAAACCACTACTGGATCATGGTAACCTCTACTTCCCTCTTGACACTATTTGTATACAAACAAGCATAAACACTGAAGGCATCTTAATGTTCAGAAGAATTTTTAAAGCCTTGTACAAATAGAGATTGAGGAAAATTTCTTACATCAACAATATCTCCAAAGTAAAAAAGGCACACAAATGTAACTTGTTGGGTCATGCTTTGCACGCTGCAAAGTCTCCTCCCAAGCTATGGCAGCTATGCAGTGATGTGGATCCCACGTGCTTTATCCCAAAATGCTGACATTCTCCTGTCTCTCTTGTTTGGGCAATCGAAGACTCAAACTGGGAAATACATTTTTATGCTACAACACACAGAAGAACTTCAAGACTGCACTACTTCAATTCAGGTAGCTTAGTAAGAATAGCAGTAATGAGCAGTTTAGGAGGAAAAACAGTCAATAATTTTTTTCACGTCAGACTATTTAGGAAATTGAGGGGCTACTTACTCAAATCAAGAACATCATCTGCCTTTATCAGATCCCCCTCCCTTGTGAGCGGTAACTGCGTTTCCAGCTCACCTTGCAAGTGCAGTGACAGCGAACGGAGCATAAAGAAAACTCTGATTGCCTTGAGAAATTAGAGAAAAGAATATTACAATATTTTTACACCCAATACTACATATCTTAACAGAATCTTACAAACATGTACTGGCTTTTACAATCCCCAAGTTTGCTGTCTTACAGTACATATTTCTAATACATTTAAAATTGAAATTGAGATTTTAATAAATTTTAGATTGAAAAAGTAGAATGTAATTTCCAACTTAGTTAAAAAAAGACATGTGAAAGAAATTGAAACGTGCTATTTATTTTCAATGAGGTAGAAGCAGCAGAAGTTTTGTCTCACTGGCACACACAGATTGTGACTGACAGGGAAACTATCACAGGAGCTGTTTAAGCAAAAACAACAATCTGGAATTTTTTTCTTTTATCATTATTTTAAGACTAATTGTATTTGCAATACTTCTATGCTACAGACACCTACACAATCAACCTTCAGAGACTCTCACATTTTGAACTTAAAACAGTAATAAATTTTTTGGCCAGGTCCAGCTAAGATGTCTACAAGTTAAGACGGAAACAGTGGGGATTTCTGCATTTTAATTTGCTGTGCTCATCGAAACTAGCCACATGTAATGTAACATTCTCGGAGCACTTAATTTACATTCTCAGAAGGTCTTCATCAGGGCAAAGCATTCTGAAAGCTGCAACAGTCCCAAGAAATTTTCAACAGCTGCTCTGTGAAATGAATATGCTAGTTTTGATTTACAGATTCATGACATATGGTATGCAATGACCCAAAGTGTCAAAGAACAATCATTTTATTAGCCACATTTTGAAAGGCACCATTTATAATCCTCTTTCCCTACAAGAACTGCATTTTCAGTATAGCAAATGAAAAATCATTTTTTATTACTTCCGGTGTTCTGCTTTTTAAGAGTTTCCTACACAGTAATTCTGTGGCATACTGTAAATTAACTGCTGCCTTACAGTAAAAGCATTGAATTCATGAACAGCTGCAGTGCCCAGAAACTCCCAGATTGCAGGAAGTATTAGGAAAAACAAATCTAAAGTGCTTTAAGGGAAAACCCTTCACCCCCTCTATTTTTAAAACCAACGGAACAGTGGCTCCTATGAAGCAGAACTCCCAGTGCTTGGCCAGCTCTCTACTGGCAGCGTTTCCAGAAACTTCTGGCACAACAGGGATGAGGAGAGGGAAGCCATGTATCAGGTTCTTCCATGAAATGACCTCAAAGCAATGGCCTTGCTATGCTGCTGAAATATAACAGGGCAATATGATTGTGTGGAGCAAAGGATGTCAAAGGTATCTAACAAAAATATGATCATAATACTATTTAATTCATAAGAACAGAGTCGCTTTAGAATGGGAGATGATCTCTCCCAGTTAGGCAGACTGTGGATTTACCGAAATTATATAGGATTATTATAAAACACTTTTCCTACCAAGTGCTTCAAGAAGAATCCATAGTATTTGGTTTAAAATTTGCCAAATTCAATGAAGAATAGGAAAGTCTTAGCATTTCTGGTAACCCAAAAGTTAAACTCAACCAGGTTTTGTTTCGGTTTTTTTTTTTTTTTAATTTGGAGGGCAACCACCACTGAGCTCTCACTTATCTTCCCCCTCAAACCTCTTCCTCCTAGACTGCATTAATTTTTATCACATTTATTTCCTATAAAACCAATGGCACTCATCTCCAAACATGTGATCACATTTAGTGCAGAACAAAGTGCAGGAGTAGAAAATAAAATTAGAACTTTAGCCTTTGCAAGAAAAAAAAAAAAGAAATAAACAAGAACATCAGATGAAATGGGAACCATGCTGTGCTTCCTACAACACTGACAGCCCTCAGCTGGTTACCAATAACAATACATTGTGCCTAACATTTTCTCAGATCTCAAAACAACAGAAATGTTACATGGCCTAGAATTTTTTTGGCTGACTTTTTTATGTTAGCTTGAAACAAATATGGATTTCTATCTGTGGTAAAGAATTATGCATTGTGATGCTGATTTCCTCATTTATATACATGTTCCATGTGCAACGAAACAGCAATTTGCAGGGAAACCTACCACTATCTTATTACAGTCCCACGAAAAAGTGTTCTTAGTACTTCAGAAACTTCTCACAAAGTGAGATTTTTGAGAGCTCCTCCTAAAGCTGTTAAGAGGAGAAGAGCTGCCACTTAGAGGGACTTTCCATAGCAAGGAAGTAAGATCCTAACAGTTCAGAACTCACAATATAATTAAAGTAAGGGAGAACTTCACTTGCTAGCGAAATAAAACTTGAGAACTTTTTTGAATCACGTCAGAGCATGCTCAGAATCGAATCTTCTTTCATTTGAAACCATCAGGTGAACCCAGCAGGTTAAGTGGCAGCAGCAATGTCACCAGATACACCTGACTTCAGCATTTTGCCCTGACAGTTCGGCCGGGGCGAGGCAGCCTGGCTGGAAGGAAGCAGCACAGGAATTGATACCAAGATTTGAGTGCAATGTGACCGGGGGAAGGACGACCAACAGGGAATCATTCTGGGAATTCCTGATGATGATAGAGACCCGTTCACCCCAAAGGATCTACAGGAATATTTGTATTGATTTTTCTATTTCCACCAACAGAAGTTAAGCTATTCCTTATTTAGCACATGAAAATCCTGGAACAGTAATTTCCCACTAATGTGCATTTCTAAGTATCCTTCTGTTAAATGCCTCAGAGAGAATTCCAGGAAGCATTCTGCTTTCTAAGAATAATACTTTTCAAAATAATTCATTGTATTCTATCAAACAGCTTGCTGTGATAACAAAAGCTGTGTGGCTTATAATAAGTAATGAAAATAAACCTTTTCAGAAGAGTCCTAGAAATATGTTTTTTTCTTCAAGAGTACTTGAATATACTTACATAATACACTTATATAAACGCAAACAAACTCAGAGAGCAGCACTTTCCAAATAACGGTTTTGTGCAGTAACGTATCTCCGAGACTTACTGACACTGCAAGGCTTCCAGGACACAGCCAGATAAGGGCCGAGAACTGATTAACCAAGAATGGAAATAAGGATGTTGTCGTTCAGGTCAGCATCACCTCTACAGATTGCGTCAGTCACAAAAATAGATATTTTGGTGGTTTTCTACTCATTCTCAGATCTCTATCACAAGCTACCTTGGCGAGATGAACTCTCAAGTAAAATCAAATTTTTTGCCATGTCTAGAAACATGAGCAATAACAAAGCCAGTCAGTCTGCCATGGAGATTCTTACTATAGGAATATAATTGAGAGATAGACTGAGGTAGCAGATCACAAAAGAAGCTGACAATATATCGAGTGTCATCAAAACGTCTTTGTATGTAGCTCCCCCTGCATGGTCTGAAAAATTAGTCAGTGCACTGTTGCACTGACTAGACACAAGAAATCAGAAAAGAAGTTTCTCCACCAGGGCAGGTAATTATTTTATACTCTACAGAGATCTGTCTTCATCAAGCTTTTACAATTTTATGGCTGAAGCTTCCAATCAAGCAGTTTTCAAAGAAAAATATTTGTATTCCTAGAATTGCTCAAAGCTTTTGGCATCATTTTGTCAAGAACAAATGTAAGAAGAATAGTTTTACTCACTCTTCGAGTTCTTTCCACATCTCCACACGGCAATCTTTTCACAAAATCAATGCCAGTCAGTGGTGTGCCCGTTGGGGGTAGCAGGATCGAGGCATCCATCATCAAGTACTCTACATTCATAGGTTTCATCTATAAAAATATTTTAACACTGGTTACTATACAGTTTCAAATACATCTCGTTGCATATTCTAAAATTCTGAGAATTTTTAATGCCATGTCTTACTTAAGGTGCTTACATGCAATCTCATTTATTACATGCAATCTCTCATTGTTCCCAGACACATTGCTGAAGTTTCCATACTGATAAAACACAGAAAAAGCTCCAGAAGATTAGAGAAGAAAAGATATTTCCCAAATACTAAAAACCAAATTCTGCCAGGATGATTTTAAGTTTTGACTTAAATTTATGATTACTTCAATCACAAGAAAGTTTCTCATAACTTTTTCTCTCCAAAAAGAACTTTCTCAAAACTGATAACTTGCTGGGCTTCAGACAGATATAGGAAGATTTTCATATTGTTTAGGGAAAAAAAATAAATCCAGTGTCCCATTTAGCAGGCTAAAGTAATTTTTGTACACTCAATTTTAGAAAGTAGGGAAAGTTTATTAAATAAAGAGCTGTGAAGTTTCACATAAACAATTTGTTTAAAGTATAGACACAACTTCTCAGAGACAAAAACACCACCCACATTTTGTTATCCTACTCCCAGCAATAAAGACCCCAGTGTCCTCAGCAGCTATCAGTACTTTTTCTTGTTTCTGTGCTGTATCTGGGTTTGAGGATTTGGCAGGGCAGAAGGGGTCTCACTTACTGTCATACTCCGGTATTCATCTTCAAACATATCCAGAAAGATTTCTTCTCCCTTCCAAAAGAAAGAATATGGACACCCCATGAACCCTTGCTGTTGGGGGCTTTGCTGGGTTTGGCTCTGTACAGTGTGTCCGTGAGGGGAGGCTGGGGCTGCAGGGCGCTGCTGAGCCCTCGAGCAACACTGAGGGCACCTCCGGGCAAACGTTTGGGATAGGGAGAGAGACTCCCCCGCAGCCCCTGGAGGAGCATGGCGCAGCAGGTGCCCACACTGCCGCAGGCAGATGTGCTCTGCAGGAGCTGCGCTCCGCAGGACCCACACTGAAGCAGCTGTTTTCCTGAAGGACTGCAGCCCGTGAGGGAGGGGACCCACGCTGGGGCAGGTGAAAGGGGGCGGAGGGAGAAGCAACAGAGAGAAGCTGGTGTGGGCCGACACCAAACCCCTACTGCACACTGCCCCTGCACCGCTCACAGGGGGAAAAGGCTGAAGAGCCAGGAATGAAGCTGAGCCTGGGAAAAGGGAGAGGTGCGGGACGGCAGTGTTTTAATTTGTCTTTGTTTCTCACTATCTAAATTTATTTTTCTTGGCAATTAATTCATTTCTGCGAAACTGAGTATGTTTTGCCCATGACTGCAATTGGCAAGTGACCTCCCTGTTCTTTATCTTGACAAGATATTCTATTCTCCCTCCATCCTGTTGAGGAAGGGCAGTGAGAGAGTAGCTGACTGGACCTCTAGCAGCCAGCCAGGGTCAATCCACCACAAGTTACTTATTTTTTGTAAGCCACATTGAGCAAACATCCTTCAAGAGAATTCTAAGAAAAACAGGAAGATATTTCAGACCCTTGAAATCTGTCACGGATTTACTGCTCCTTATATAGAAGTTAATGCCTAGGGCTAAAAAATTAATTTCTTTCATTGTTTACAACACACACAAAAGTAAAAAGCTGCAAAGGTTTCCAATAAGAAAAAAAGATTACATAAAACTTTAGATCATCATTTCAGATACGACACAAACAAAGAAGTAATGTCAACCCCAAATATATTCCATATTAGTGTCAATGATAAACCTGATCTCCAGTACAAACCCTGTGAGTCTTTCAACAGCCCTTTGTGACATATGTCAGGGTGGTATGGGAAGGGCAGAGAGGAGAGGAATTCTCCAACAAAACACCTTGGGCTCTATGTAAAGACTGGGCTGCAGACCTTCCCTGTTATGTAAAGGGCCTTTTCCTTACAGCATTTTGCATATATACCTTATAGAAACGACGAAGGAGATGAACACTTTCCTCCCTTGCACCCTAGGAAAGAGAAAATGCATTTCAGGGAATACATACATCACTTACTTATTAGTCACATTAAAAACCCCACCCAAAAACTCATACAGAAGAGACTGTCTAATAATATCCTGATTCATGGCCTTAATCCCAGAATTTGATAGACTACAGTCCTTGCACCTATGAAAATACAGCTTATGTGAGCTTATTAGTTTCAAAAGCACTTTTCTTCACGTTACTGAGATGGATGCCATACAAATTTCAGAGAAACAATGAAACAAAAAACTGCTTGAGAAGCTACAAGTTAAAATAGCAGAGCTGAGAACAGAACGTAGGGTTATTATGCTCACAGAACAGAGCTACCAATGCAAAGATGTTCTAGAAGCTCAAATTTCACACTAAGGCTTATTGCAACCAGAAATGAAACAAATTTATTCAACTCTATTACAAGACTCAGACACCAGTAATGCAGTGACTGGCAATTTGAAAGAAAGTACTCACCTCAAGACAATCAAGGTGAACACTTTTTATGATCCTACCATTTTTAGAAAACACAAGCTGCTTCAGCAATAGGCAGCCAAGTTCTAAAGTTGCCAAACGAATTTTTCCATCTATGAAAAGAAAATTTCAATATAGAAAACAGCAGCAGTTTAGTTATAGCTCTCCTCATCATCCTGTGTTCTTAAATGTTTCCACTCTTCCTGCAACTGTCAAACTTTGCTCCTCTGTCACAGCCCCCATCTGCCAGGGGTGAGTGCTGATGCTGCCTTACAATGCTGATGGCTATAAAGAAGAACTGGAAGAGTAACTTAAAGCAGAAGAAAATTTAAAGCAGAACCATTCAATAAGAAGGCAAAGATTAATACTATTGAAAAATAAGCCCGAACATTGGGTTTTGATGCCTTTATCAATCTGCAGCACAGGTTGAATTACGTTAAATTACGAAAGGATCCCAGACATTTGGGGTGGATGAAGTAACAAGGTGAAAGGAAGCTTTGTATATAACACACTAATAAGGCACAGCTTTTCCTTGCAGAGAGAAAAGGAGATGTTCTACACGGCATGTAGCAAGTTTAATAAAAATCTCCATTTCCACCTCTCCCCAGCACTCCCCTCTCCAGACATGCCTTTACTTAATAAATGCATGGCCTAATTTGCACTCCTTCCTGCTGCTGTAGGTACAAGCTCGTCATATATAAATATGTTTTTCATTTCTGACACATCAGCACAAGTTAATAGGTTACAGATAGTTTTGCAAGTCAAACAAACAGATTTTTGTTCTACAGACAATCAAAAAGCTGATAATGTGTCGGTTTCCGGGGAAAACCAGTTCTACCCATTTCAAGTTTTAAGGGGGAAAGCGAAAGGAGAAGAGGTGTGGCTTGAACAAAAATCACATTTTCATGGAATAGGTCATGGAACAGTGTAATCCTCATTTCACAAAAAAAAAAAAAAATGGAACAAAAACCCCCTATATTTTCTGCAAAACAGTTCAGAACTGAAAATACAATCTGAGTTGAAAAAAAAGTATGGGAAAATTTCGTACCACCTAGAGGTGATAGCCAAAGGACACCATAGTTTTCAAGACTATTTCTCCACTGGAATTATTTCTACAAGCAAAGGTATGACAGATCATATCTTCAGGATGAAATCCATTAAGGTGAAACCACTCAAAAATCTCAATAGACAACAGATCCTTGTATAGTTCTGAGTATAAAAACAACTACTCAGCACAAATCCAGAGTTTCTGGTTCCTCACCTGAGGAAAAGCCAATAGCTGTCTTTTACAAACCACATCTACTTCCTGCTCATCAAAGAGCACACTGAACAGTCACCTTCCCCTCAAAGACAAGAGGCTAAGTAGCTTTTTTCCCTCTTTTTCAATTTTTTTCCATCCAAAAATTTCGGGCTTGGAAGGAAAAACAAACCCTGGAAAAGCAATACCTGGTTGTGCAGCATAATTCATTATCCTGATGAGCCTTTCTGCAAGGACATGATTATATGAATTTCTCTCTTCAGCATGTTGAGCTGGAAGCTGAATTCTCTCCAGCTTGACTGAGTCAAGTCCTTTCATGGGGGTGAAGGAAAAAAAGCAAATTAGAAAACAGGAGTGTGCTCCATGGCAAGCATTTAATAGATCACATAATTTTCTCAGAAGAGAACAATTGGCAGTAGGAAACCAAGCAAGTTAGCTTTGACTTCGTATTACAAGGAAAAGGAGGAACAAAGACCAAACACATTGATGAATCCCTGAAAATTCTCAGCCTTAAATGGGGCCTACTGAGTGAAGACACTCAAATCCCAAAATGGTTGGTGAAATGCAAACTATCTTGCTGCTTCTGAAATTCTCAGATTATTTGTCTGCATCTAAATCAAATCAAAGTCAAGCCATACATCTGGAGAGCATAATGGCTAAAGCGGAGAAGATCAAAGTCTGATTTTAAATTCTGCTTTGGTAGTTAAGTAATCTGTTAATATATGTTTAAAAGAAATGGGAATTTTATTTTGTAGTAGCCCCATTTAGTACCCTCCCCAACACAAATAAAATTTTCACTGACTTGCTATGTAAGGCAACTAATCCCATCTGTCTTTAACATATTCCTCTAAAATACCAAAGTTATTTCTCAGAAAAGACTGGCTTGCTGTGAGACCTCTTAGAACAATACACAGTTATGGATTGCTGGGGATCTCCTTGTCCTGTTCTAAAGAACAGCAGTAAACAACCCCGTAAAGCAGAAGATGACTCTGTTGAGGTTTAGAGTTTCTTCCAACCCTGGCCTTGCAGTTAACTCTACATAACAGCTCTTACCTTTATTGTGTGACATTGCATACAAAAGACAGAGCACAAAGAGGGCATAGTAATCATCTTCAGGACAGTCCAGTGCATTATAGACCATATCAAGAAAGGGCCTGTGAAAAGGAGTAATTTAGAAACCGTTGAAATAAAAATCTATAGAAAAATGGTTAACTATCTTATTGCATATGTAGCTAATGGAAGAGGCAAATCTACAGCAATGAACATTTTCAGGCATTATAACAAAAGAGTTCTGTTACAGAGTTTCTGTTGCAGAGTACTCAGATTACAGCCATGCTTTGTATTTACATTCTGACAATTCTGATGTTTTCAGAGGATTAATTACATAATATTTACCCGAGAACTGATTGTTCAAACATTTACTGGGTTATTTGTAGCCCATTTAGTAAGTATGCAGAAGCATTGCACAGCTTGTTGTAAGTGTATGTGTAAGTAAATTCAAGCAGCTGCTATCACTTGTAGAAAACAGACTACAGAGTTGAAAAGTTCTTACTATTACAAGTATGCATTTTCACCCAAAGTTTGGAGGAAGCTAGGTTGCTCTAAAACAACAACTGTTGTCTAAAACAACAATAACTGTCCAACAGTTATAGGAAAGAAAAATTAACTAGGAGGGAATATTTGAAGAGAAAAAAAAAGCTTTGGATTGCAGATGAACTTTGTTTTCCTGAGTTTAAGCATGTGTGACCTATGACACATATAAAGGAAGTTTCAAACAGTGCTAAGTTCACCTTTACTTGTACCCTGGGGAGACAACAAAAGTCAGTGTAATCCAGAAGGCATTTGGACAGATCAGATATGGCTGAGATTCAGCTGATATTAGCACAAGCCTGATGGCAAGGCAGCTTGGCTTCTGGTCTTAAGCTGGCTTGCATCCAGTCAGTTGTACAAGTTCAGAGCACAAGCAAAAACTAAAGATATTTTCACAACTGGCCCAGACAAACAAATGATATGTCAGGGAAGTGTCACAGTCATCAGAAGATGACAGTATGGAAGCCTGAGTGAAAAGGGTTTATTCCTATCTTTTAAACTATGCTTTAGCAGTGAAAGGAAAAAAATCCTTTTATTATCTAAATTACATTCAAAGAAAATACATTAAAATAACATCAGAGTCACAGAACCAAACACTTTGCTGTGCTCAGGCCTAGCAGATGAGAAGCAGGCACTACAAAGTCACTGCTGTGGCTCCTGGGGGTCAGAAGGGCTGTCAGAGACCAGAACACTGCACACTTCAATACCCACTCCAGACCCGTGGCGCCCTCATGGTCACACTGAGGGTGTCCCAGGAAAGCCACGGTGCCCAAGGCATAACAACGCCCTAGAAGTTCCCGGCAGCTCCGGGCACATTTCCGCAGCGCGTTCTCTCTCACTGAAACGAGGCAGTGACCAGAACCGCAGCCCACGCTGCTCCCTGCTCAGCTCGTGCCACAGCAGCACATCCGTGTGCTTCCCAGCCTGGATTACACGGCTGCTCTGCCAGAAATGCCACCGGCAGGGATCCCTCTCTGCCCAAGTTCAACACTGCTCCAAGTGCTTCTGTCAAATTGCCCGCATACCGTAGATCTCAAAAGAATGTAACTACCCAAGGAAAAACAACCTGAATAATTAGCACTGTTGAAAACAAGCCAAGAGGGCCTTCAGGTTCCCTAAGCATTAAACAAGCCCTGCAAGCCTCATGTCACCCTCAGACAGGGGCTTTTCACACCACAAAGTGAGTCCAGCCTCAAGGTCTAAAGAACAAAGAGGACCAAGATATCAAAATACTTAAATGCAAGATAACACTAAGCTTGTTTTCAGACCATCAGCAGACAGTAAACAACCTAAAACCTTTCCTATTACTGTGTAATATAATTTCATCAAAGCCCATGTTTTATCAGGTCAAAGCTGCTGAGGTATCAGTAGTTGTTCCATTAGCACCAATATTACACAGTATTAAATGTCTTCTGTAATGTCTAATGCATTTTTCATTGTTTTCCCCCATATACTAATTAGCTTCATGAAATTATGAAACTTGAAAAAAATTATTACAGCAGCAAGAGATATCATTTTCATTCCAGATACTTCTTTACAGCATCTATCTGCATTATCTCAGTCACAGTAACCTGAGGCTGACACAACTTCCAAGAATCCCCCTCACCAATGGTCCTGATTTAGACTAAATACACAACAGACCCAGAAAAACTTCAGCCTAAGAAAACAGCAACAGAAGCCACAACATAGCATGAAGATTTGATACGCTTTGGAAAAAAAAGCTTTGCTGTGCAGCATTTCATAAAATGAAGCTAATTTAAAACATGTCTTTAAGCCTAAACTTTCCTGTAGTGAGGCCCATCAAAATAAAGTCACATCTAAAATACTTAAGCTTTCTCTTTTGTTTTTCACAGTAGGAAAAGGGCTAAGGGAAATTAAAAGCTTGACTTAGCTTTTACAGCTGCAGATTTTTAACTGCCATCTGTGCTGTTTTCCATTTATTTTTCAACAACTACTGGACTGTTCTAAAAAACCCCCCACTTTTCATAGTACAGGCTACATGGTAAGTATTTTCCAATGTATTTCTTAAGTCTGTAAGCATTTGCTTCCTTTACTAGTCTTTTACTAAGGGCTTGATAGAAGCAGATCAAATGCCATACAAGTGTTCCTCAAATTATTTATTCTTGTGGAGTACGTTGACAACTGAAGGCTGCAACACGCTAGGAACCACTGTCACCACAACCACTAATGATTGTTCCAGGTATGGAAGCTCCAGTTCCAGCACGGCACAGAGATCACTCATTTTCCACTCCCACATGGTGCCTTATCCAAAAGGCTCAGGGATTCCAACCAGTGTAGGAGAGAAACTATACACACTCGAGCAAATCTCTTCAGAAACTTAGCTGCTGTTTCAAATACTGAATTTGGCATATAAAATAACACAAAACCTAAAGCTATAGCAGCTAATTCACTGATATTTCAAAAAAAAAAAATCACATATAAAACAAAGGTCAGAATTGCCCTATACAAGGTATATCCTTATTTTAAAACTATTTCTAGCTCTGCACATTCTTTGATGTTTATTTTTAGAAAAGATGCAGAATGCTGTGAGACCACATCTGCAGATCAAAAGTCCTGAACTGCAGATATTTGCCAAGTGCACTGGCAGCTCACTTCTAAGCATTCTGCACTTTTCAAGACCCGAGCATCCCAGTCACTTTAGTATTCCATGCACTCACTGCCAATTTCTTTCTAAAAGCCATTTGGCACATATTTTAGTCAAATTATCAATAATCTAGAACAACGTGTTTTAAAGCCAGTTCAAGTCAAGGTTCAGTTTCACTTTTACAATGAAATTAAATGTTATTTTTATTAATGAATGCAATCTAAACTACAAAGCTATAATGGAGACAGAATGAAATTCTGGGAATACCAGGCAGCATTTCCCAAGTTTAAAAATAAATTTTAAATCCTATCAAACATGTGCATTTCCCCAGTGGACACATTTGCAATTACTTTTGTGTCAGGCACATTTGGTTTCTTAACATTCTATTAACAGGAATGCAAAACCCTTAGTGAGAAGGTGTCTTAGGGGTACTTAATATATCCAAGTTTAAATTTTGAAGTCAAGGCAATTTCTGCTCCCGGAAACACTTATACACTGTACTTCCAGTAGAAGTTTTCAATAACCCTAAAACATACTAATGAGCCCTGGAAACAGTACAAAGGTTACAAGGGTTTGTCTATAACTACTGCTATGAAAATTCTGCCAAATTCAGCCCTGAACTGAGGAAATTTCCTTGTTTTTTTCCGTATAGGTGCATACAAAATGGACAAATGCAGCCATAAATATAATCAAGAAAACTTCTTCTGGCTTAATTCAGAGCTTTAGAAAATTACAGAATGGAAACATTTATATTCTAGTTTTGTTGTGTTAATATTCTATAATTTACTTTAACCAACTTAATGCATCACAATTGCCACAAAGGAAAGCACAAACTACAAAGGAACAGGATCATTTCCAAAACTGATCAGTACAGAGGCTACACCTCACTTTTGTACTGATTCACTCACTTGTGATCCAGAAGAACCCCTGTAATTTTAACTTGAAGCAGATTTGAAACATTCCTTTACAAAAAGCGAAAAGACTTAAGGGGAGGTTAGGTAAGGAAGCAATTCAGTAAAATCTTTCACAGTTCCTTTATACCTGTTCCAGTTTGTTATCTCACTCCCAGAAGCAGCTGCACTCTTTTCTTCATCTGTTGTATTCTGTTCTGTCACAGCAGAGATAGACAGCTCTGACAGCTTACATCTCTCCATGATTACCATCTCTATTTCTAAAAAACCCAAAACATACCACCAAAATTTGATATTTTTAACAAAGTTATCACAAGCTCGTTTGTATTTTCTGTTTGGCATTAAAAGCATCTCCTGCATCTCTATAGAAGAGGCATAACCATTACCTCAGAAAGGTTAATGAACAGATGTAGGCAAATTTTCTTCCCAGTAAAGAACTTGGCTTACATTTCTTTAAGGAATGTAACACTGTAAGAAATGTATACATATACATAAAATATGTAAAGAAAATACACACAGCATTTTGGCAAATAAGCCACAGTAAGCTCCCTTCCCACGCAAAACCACAGGAAGAAAAGCCATAGAACCTCTTTCTGAAAAAAAGATTTGAGAAAAACCTGGTGAGACTGGGGCATGGGTTTACATCAAGTTTCACTGAGGGTGTAAACAGGCCTCTACAACTGCAGCAAACAGGACCCCTGGTCCCCAGTGCTTCACACGGACTGACTCGCAGTAGAACAAACCAATCTTGCTTTTGCTTAGGAATTTGGACAAACATTACAACTAATGCACCAGTTTAAACAGTAGATTATTTCAGATTTCCTTCAAATCATGGTAGACAACACACCATCAGTTATTTGACACCATTTAAGGAAAGCCTTCTCAAACAGACCATTCACTTAAACCTAAACTCAACCATGTTTGGACAGGACTGTCAAAGCACAAAACTTTTTTCAATTGCTTGCAGGCAATCCTACCTATCTTATTTTTTTCAAGTTATGTTTAATGTAAGTACTAGGACTGATACACATCCTTCTAAAAGTTAGTTACTACAAAATAAACAGTTAAAATATGCTGTAAGACCACTCATCCTATTAAAAGCATTTCTTCTTAGGTTCGTGCTACATCAAAAATCCTGAACACATCCAACTAAAAAAAAAATCTAATCTATTATTAAATAGTTCAAAATTGAAAACATCTTCTATTATGCATTGTCACTTTTAGCACACCTGTTAAAATTTGTCACTGAAACTTGCATAAAATACTGCCGACCATCTTGCAAAGGTGAAGTGGCTACAGCTCTGCCTTACCACAAAAGGACAAGCTACAAAGTTGTCAAGTCTGCTTATCAAGTGCCCTCAACCACCATACACTGAGGTGCAAGGCATGCATTGTGATAAGGGCCAAGGCCTGCAGGCAGAAATTAACACACTTTCATAGCTTTTAATCAGATTAGAAGTACATGTTCTCACAGCATGATTTAACACGAGAAAAAAACCCAGCCAAAGCCTTAAAACAAATGTCATAGTCCCATGTTTACCTAGTGCAGCAAGAGAACAAGTCACGTAACAAATCACAACTAGGTCCGTGCAGTAAACAAAAGCACCTAAACTGTAAGCATCATTTTCTTGCTGGAATACTCACCTTCATTTTCACTGCTTGTTCTTATGCCCTTTGAACTTGCTTCTGTACCTTTACTTTTATCAAGGTCATCTTGGTTATCTTCAGATCCTCTCTCCTCTTCGTCTTCTTCACCAACATTTTTATAGTTGGGTCTTTTCTGCATCCTCTTCTTCCCTTTCTGTTTGTTAATTTCAAGAGACCTCTCAAGCGTTTCAGTTGGTTTTATGAAACATCTGATACTTGACTTGGCCTGTAAATTTGAAGAATTTACACTGAGTTACAGCAAGGCATTTTTAACTGTAATTGATAAAGAAACTTCAGTTCATATAAAATGTAAATTATCATTATTCAAAAATCTCAAATCCATTTTAAAATATAAAAAAGTAGTACCAAACCATCAGTAGCACAATTATCTCCAAAGTAATGTACCCCAAAGATCTATCATTAAAAAGCATGCCTTCTTGAGACAAGAGGATGCAGATCTATTGAATCAAAACAAGTTTTAAATTGTTTTCCCTTTCTCTGAAGGGATGAGACAGATAGCATACATAAAATTAAGACACCTTTTGTAAGAAAGATAAAGGCAGCAAAATCCTACACATGTGCTGACAGCAGTGCATTAATATGAAACATCCCCCTTCTAAAGGTTCTTGGGCAGCAGCAAGGACAAAATCCAACGCTCTGTGCTTTGAGATTTTGTGTTGAGGGGTTTTTTTGGAGTCTTATGCTTATGCAACATCAAACTAAGTCTTGTATCAACTAGGAAGAAATGACACTGTCATTAACCCTTTTTGGGCCTCCAGGCATTGACTTACTGAGTCCAGAAAACCAGCTTCATTTGTTAGACTTAACTTAATTCGGTGTTTTACCCAAAGTTATCACAGGGTAAGATGGCAAACCAACACCTCATTTTCCTGATTATTAATTTATAGCGCAAGAAAATAAAACCAGATGACAAATTTCTCCAAGAAATTAAGTATTTCCAAGAGTGTGTCATCCTAACAACACAGAACAATGCATTCTTATAGAAAGTGACCAAGACACTACAAGAAGCTCTGCAAATAGAAGGACTAACAAACTTGGTTTTCTGCAATTCTGCAGATTGTTTCTGAGCTGTGTTGTTTGAGCTCCCCTCTCCATGGCTAGGCCTGCCAGCTGATCACCAGAGCACAATATAAACATTGATCAGCCAAACCTCTCTGTTACTGAGAAGCGAAACACACGGTCTGGAGCTTTCTGCCAGGTTTACACTAAACAAGACTGCTGCAGAAACCCCACTACCTTCCAGAGTTCAGTAATTCCATCACATTTAGCCAACACTGGCTAAAGGGTTAAAAATTTAAGGGCAAGCAAGAGAAAAGAAGCAAGACTGGAGTAAATATCAAACTGGTTACATTCTTTGCCTTAAGTGACTCAGTACAATAAGCACTGAAAATGACTGCATCAGAGAAACTTCAGGGAAAAAGTTTGAAAAAATCCTTCCCTTCACCAAATTAGGAACATCTAAACACAAAACCAAGAGATTAGGAAAAGATCGGGGAAAAAGCTGTCTAAAAGTTAAAAAGCCAAAATGATTCTCTGAATCTTCTGGCATTTTGTAAATGTTTTATAGAAATATTGCATAAGTGACTTTACACTTGGCACTGAAACAAACCACATAGTGGGAAGAATATTTTACAATACCAAAAACCCCCACAATATGAAATTTACTACTCTTATGTCCCGAATAACCTCTCTGATACATTTTTTGTGTGATCCAACTGCAACACAGGAAGGTTATAAAATGACCAGGTTACATTTATTGATGGCTTCTGGTCACAAAAGCCATAAGAAAAGGGGAAAACACCTTAAGTCATATTATTTAGGGAAAGAACAGAAAAGTAGCCTGTAAGTTGCAAAACTCATTTTCCCCTTTCTGCATTCACTTCTTACTTCTGCATTGCTTCCCAGAATCTGGTAGGTACCTTCTTTATGGAGAAAGCATGTATTTAACATCCTTGCACTTCTCATATGCTGTCAGCCACATGAGCAAAGCAACACAAGAAACCAGCAGACAGTGATGTGCTTGTAAACACTGAGCCATGGTCTGGTCCAAGAAGCAATGCTGTAGAAAAAATCCTACACAAATATTCTGTTCTGCTCAATACAACAAGGCTATATAATTAAAACATTCTAAAATCAGGCTTAAAATTAATTTAGATAGCATTTGGTTTATTATATAAGTTGATTATACAGCTTGAGGTACTGCTATTTTATATCGTTAAAATGTCTTTCAACCACATTTTCAAGAATGGTTTATCTTGTGCAATGTGTGATGGTAAAATAAGGCAATACCAGTAACACCTTTTACGGGAAGGAGAAAGTAGGTTAAAGAAGAAACATGCACTAGGTAGAACTGGCCCACATCTGAATGATGCAGGAAAACAGATCTCACAGGAAGTAAGGTAAACCTTAGTGTGACATCTGACGAGTTTAAAGACATTCTGCTGCCTACACATACTCAACTCTCATCGTGAGATAAGGGTTTGTATTTCTTCTGATGATGCCTAAAACCAGAAATACAGGGAAAAAGCATGGAATGAGGTGGAGAACCTGTTCAATGGAGCTTAGGCAATCACTACTGCCCTGTGATGTTCAGCAGATCTCCATGGGTAGGTCACTGCCAATTGCTAAGATATCAGTTACAGCTGCTGGTCATTTCTTCCATAAACTGATTTCCAGTAAACAGCACCACTTGTTCCTGTCGTGCCAACTACCACTGTTCTTTGCCCTAAATAACTCAGGGTATTTTGCATTTATACACAGCAACTGCGACCCTTCTCAGCTTTTTTGTTAAGTGTTCTTTACTCAGTATCCCAGCGAGAGGACACGAGACTCTGCTTCAAGTAATCTCAGTCCTTACTCTCTACCTCATTCCACTTTAATTCACCTTATCAGAAAGATGAATATAGATATGAAGTTCTACTTACGTTTGGGTTTAGAAACTACATGTTACTTAAAAACTGACAGTTACATTTCAACTTAAACATATCAAGACATCTCAGTTACAACAGATGAGCAGTGCTAGGTACAGAGCAAGGGTTTAGAGATAGCTGCAGTTCACCACAATACATAGATATGCCCAAAACAACAAGCTTAGGACAGTATCAGGATGGTTATCATGGCAAATAAGAACAGAAAGGAAGTAGTAAATGATACATTTGGGTCTGACTTAAGGAAAAGCACAATTCTACATTCAGACCAAAAGTAAAGTAAAAAACTTGCTCATCACTTCTCTCTAACAATTCTAAACTAACTTCTGAGGTAGCTTTTGGTAGAAGTTTGCAATTTCTTTGCAACAGAGAAGACCACAGCAATAACCTGGCAATAATCCTGATTCACCTCACAGTCCAGAGACCAGTCCCTGGAATGGCTAACAACGCTCAAAAATCAACTTACTACTCTATGTAAAGTCCCAACACAGAGCAACGAGAAACTGCCTCACTATACTTGACTGTGCCTTCATTTGTAGAGCTGACTTGAGCCTCCCTGCACTGAGCAGTGTCTCAGCAGGAAATCCCAAGCAATGCCTGATTGTTCCCACACATCACTGCAGAGCAGCTCCCTCCAGGGCTCTCCCCGCTGCCAGCCGGGCACAGAGCTCTTCTGCTGCAGATTGCACCCCACTCCTTCTGCACATAACCAACCTCCACCAGCGGGCTTCTGACAGTACAGGCTTTCCCCTCCATGGTTTCATTGAAGAATATGGTTGAATTTCCTAAAAATTAAGGTTTCTCCCATGGAAGTTTTTCCCTTTCCCCACTGCTCTGCACTCCCTGGAACACAGCTCCACCTCTGGCAGTTTCCCTAAGGGTCTGTTGCAGAAGGCCAACATCCCTCCTATTTACTACCTGTCAGGTACAACAGCCCTCCCATGTTGTGAGGACACGTCTTTAAGGCCAGTAAGGAGCAGCAACCTAAATAATACTACAAAGTTAAGAGATGAACAGGAGTTTATAGGAAACCCCTAATATTCCTATTATAAGTGCAAGCAGACAAACACATGCTATAGGTATTTTGCAACTCTGTACAGTAACCACGACAGGAAAAGAAAATCTCACTTCTGTAACATCTGGTGCTCCACCCTCTCGCCACAGATTTCCTAGTAACAAAGCTGCTTCTGCACAAGTAACACACAACATTCAGTACACAGCTAGCAGAAGGTCAGACATTTCCGAACATAAGTAAGAGACTACCCTACCTTAAAGCTTTCAGTCAACTCTACCATTCGACCACAGTGTTTTTCATTAAATGGTTAGATTCTAAACATCAAGGTCAACAGAAAAAACCACCAGAACCCAAAAGCTACTGGCCAAGATCAGTCCACACAGCTTTCAATGCCCAGCAGGAAGAAATCTGGAAAAGTTAATGAATCTTGGAGTAGTTGAAACATACCTCCCCCTTGAAACTCCCAGAGCTATAGCAACTGCTGGGAAAGAAGGTACGTGAGAACCAATCTATTGTTTGTTATAAATGAAACATTCAGTCAGCAACTGCTGGCCAGTCAGTCACTGGGGACATGTTCAATTTTTAGACACAACTACAGTCAGAGTTCTCTTACAGTAAGGTCATGCCCCCCTACTTGTTACTATCCCCAAAATAGACCTTTAAAAAGTAACAAGTAAGCATTTCACACACTGTGAAAGCCACAACAAAAGGGAAAATATTATAAACATGACACCTAGAAAACCAGTACCAACAGCATCAGTATCTAGCAACATCTATCCAGGGTTAGACATGAAGGTAAAAGGGCAAAGCCAGTGACACACTCCCATCTCTTTGTAGCTGGTCTCTATTCTCACATGCTCACTGATGCACAGCTTTCAGAGATGATCAGTTTTACTGCTAAAACACTGGGAATATTCAGATGAAAATCATAAGCCAGATATTTTTTCTAAGTCTCTCATTTCTACTTCAAGTTGCACAAGGAAATTTCACAGGAAAGTTGTGCTGAATCATTTTT
Source organism: Dryoscopus gambensis (assembly GCA_013389985.1). Classification (NCBI taxonomy): domain Eukaryota; kingdom Metazoa; phylum Chordata; class Aves; order Passeriformes; family Malaconotidae; genus Dryoscopus; species Dryoscopus gambensis. The sequence continues at coordinate 38,744 of WEIT01025500.1, read as the reverse complement.
ATTTCTCTACCAAAGGGCAGGAAAAAACTGAACACAGAAGACTGGATTACAGAAGTGTCGCATCAAAATGATGATCCAACAACAAAAGCTGAAGCCTGTTGCTGCTCTCTTCTCCTAAACATAAGCACCTTGGCTTACCACTTTCCAAATACCTGATTTTATTTTTCAAATACTTTCTTTGCTTTAAAAAAAAAATTAGAGACAGTTGGCCACTTACTGAGTTTTTCTGTATATCTTGTTCAACCTTAGAAGAAAACACTGAGAGGTCCCCATTGAGTATAACCTCAGCCAAGGAGTTCACCAAGGGAGCATAATGTATAATCAGAAAAACCTATTAAAAGAAGAGCAGAAAAAAAAATATCAGACATATTTACAGAATACATAGTTTCACAATTTTACCTGCTGAACATACTTTTGACCTTGTTAACTGCTATCTTTAGTTTACATATAGGTACAACTGGTAACACTGACAGCTCATTAAATATACTTTAAAACACAGGAGACACTGTATCTGACCTTCCTCTACCTCTGAAACTACCTAGTTTTACTAACTCTTCATATTCTTTCCTCTTTCTGAGAAGTGTAAATTCTCTTTTCAACACTTTTGAAAGGAAAGTTGTGTGATATTCTAGCAAGGAAGTAATTAAAAACATTCCAGATTTTTTATTTTTATTCTTTTTTTTTTTTTTAAAGAAAAAACCAACTGATTATGGTGCACAGCATCCCCAGACCTTCCTGTGTGCCAGTGGCTGACCAGACTGCAGAAGGTTCTGTGCTGTGCACAAGATCACTGTGCAGTGATTCATGAGTAAAGGCCGTGCACTAGGCCGAGCTGGATCAGAAGCAGCTTTTCTGGCTCTGAAATTGCAGCAAATCAATGTCAGCTGCATAGTGGCTACAGAACACAGGAGTAAGGACCTTACTGCCTGGAGCATTGAAGCATTTGACCACGAGTGCTTTGGTGCTTTACCAGAGCTCTCTGTTTACACTAACTACTCTATTTTGAGCCAAGGCTTACAAGTCTGAGCCAGCAAGCAACTGGCTCCTGGACAGAATCAGCTCAGGTCCAGCTGCAATAGCCTTCTGTCAGCTTATATCCATTCTCTTCACAGGAATATCAAATCCCTTATCAGTGGTTCTAGCTGCAAAATTTCCACATAATTTCGAAGTCATCAAGTCTAATCACTGTTTTGATAATATTTAGCTGAATGTTCTCCACAGGTTTTCTGATTACGGTCAGAACCATTCCAGACCTCCAAAAGGGAAGTGATTATTAGCATGCAGCAGTGATCTACATAAAACTTTAAAGTCACAACACACTTCAAAAGTACTTTGAACAACCTCCAAAGCACTCGAGCTTCTGCCAATTCAGCAAGCGTTGCTTGACTGTCCACAGGCGTGTTTTGGTGCAAGAACTGCACGTGTTCACTTTGGGAACAGTGGGGGAGAAGTCCCAGCAGTGCATTTTCAGGTGCTAGCACGAGTCTCTCAAGCACTCGTCTCTAATATAAGAGTAGTGCCTAGAGCATATGCCTGGTGTCAGGAACAGAAATAGTCAGCAAGGTTTGGCAGATCCCACCCCACCACAGACAAACTCCAGGTTAAAAGGGGTGGGAAAAGATGTGTTTCTGCCAGGCACAGAAACAGTAGCTTTTTGATTTTCTGTATCACATCACATTCTGATACACAAAATTGGTTCTCAGTTCTTTAAGACTACTTCCATTTTCTTTTTTAAAGAGAATGAAGAACATAGATACAAATCCTGAAGTGATACCTTGTTGATACTTCCACTGAAGGCAAAGACGTTAAAAGAGGTCACCTTATACAACCGCACAATGCAGCTCCCTCCGGTTACGAGAAGCTGCTGTTCCCCCAGTTTTATCTGTGGTAAGTAACCCTCACATCACCACAATTTTTTAGGTTTAAATTAAGGAGCATCAAATTATCTTTCCCTAGGAAAAAAAACCCCAACCCCACACTTCCAGCAAAAAAGATGAAATTATGGGCCAGATCATAATAAAATGAGTCTTGAAAAATTATAAGTTCAAGGAAAAAGAAGTACAAATTCTATGAACACAAGTCAAAACTATTTTCAGACAATGTAATTTAAGAAAACCAGTCTCATAGCATTGCATAGAAGTCTATAGGGAGAACAGATGAATTTTCTCTACAATACAAAAAAAATCTACTATAAAACTCTTAATTTGAAAATAAATTCTAGGAAGAAAAGGAGGTGGGACTGATAAGAATAAGAAATAAGAAGTACTTAATTACAGATTTAAGCTACAGGCATAATGAAATTCATATCGTAAGAAAGTGAGATTTTGGTAGGGGTGATTTTTGGGGTTTGGGTTTTCAAAGAGGAAAATTCAAACCTGAAATTTTCCATAGCTTAGGCAAATTCAAAATGCAATGCAGCATCTTGGTAAATTTCATCTGCCATTGTACCAAGTTCTACCCCAGCATGCTGTATGACTATTAGACTTTATTTGTCAGGTGGTGTACAGAGTTTATGATCATGGAATGCTCTAAAGGTCACCCTGTGCAATAGGAGCCTCAGAAGAATGAGATCAACTCAAATAAGAAGCTACTTTGCCCATGGAAAGACAAAGTGGTTTACCTTTTTTTTTCAATGGAAACTGAAAGGTTAGAAATTTCTTTTGACAGATTTTCTCTTTTGGCTTTGCCAAAATCATGAAACTACACAAATTTATAAATCACAACAGTGCTGCAAAATTTGTTTTGAAACAGGACAAATAGTTAAAACACTTACTTGAGAAAGAAGATAGAGAGAAACCTGGAGACTTATTTTTGGACGCTCTCCACCCTACAGAAAAAGTTATGAAAAATGCTTATTTATTTATACAAAGCATTTATATGGCTTAATGTTTCATTTAAAACAAAACTTGTGTTGTTCCACATTCTGCTACAAAATATTCAGAAGGCATCATGATCTTTAACATTCACTGCTTGTAAACTATCTGAAATAGAGACTCTGAATAAGCATAACCCTTACTCTTCCTTGTTTAAAAAATTGCTATTAATTACTGTCTTTCATGGTCACTTCAGTAACTTAAACAGCTGAGCATCTGAGAAGTACACTGGTTTTCACTATGCTACTATTCCTTCAAAAAATTCTTCTCAGTTAACTTTCATTGAAGACTGCTCTGAAAATCAGCTATTCAGACAATATGAAATACTACCCACAACAGACAATTGGATGTAGGAACCTGTGCAGGTTCTAAAAAATAGTTTCTATTTCACTAAAAACCAGTTTTCCACTAAATTTAAAGGCTATACTTTTAAAATAAATTTAGCTACATCACATTAAAACATAGCTTCTCTATAAGTAGAAGAAACAAGTATCAACCCCAAATTTTTTTTATTTTTGGGGAAGCATGGAATTTTACATCATGGCAAATTTGCATTGTATCATAACCTGCTTTGGCCAGAAGACAAGTTACCTTATCAGAAAAGGAAATCACACATTTCCCAATGTTGCAGAAATTTAAACTCTGCTCCAAATTTGCAGTTCTTCTTGTCTCCACTACTGTTAGCTATTAACCACCATGTCACCCAAAACAGTATTTCTTGGGGAATAAAATTTAATCTGCTGTGCTCTTGAATTCAGTCTCAGGGTATTTCCTCTACAGCCACCTCACTGAAGCTGTTTCATGTAAACCACACACAGATATCAAGAGTATCATATACCTACTGCACAAATCACTTGGCACACTGAAAGCAAGCAGCACCTTTGAGAATTAACTGTTTGCAGGTATTAGCTTACCTTGTCTTGATTTACTAATGAATACACATAGAGGGGAAGAAAGAGCCTATTAAGTAGGTGGTCTGTTAGCACATCATTTAAAAATTCACAGTTAATGATAAGGATATCATTAAGGTAATGCAAGTGATCAAGATGTTCCGCTACCAGGTCACTCAGCTTGCCCCTATTTCTGTGCCTGAAAAGAGAGCAGAAATAAGAAATTATACATGATCAATTGTGAAAGTCTTAAAAACTGAGGGAAAAAATTAATGTGCATCCCTGCCACAGATCACCTGAGTCAGGAAGACTGCCCAAAGCAGATGTTTCAGTGAAGTCAACTAATGCAACTGGCAAACAGTTGCCTATATTTTCCTCAGGATGCACAAGTTTTCCCCCAAGTTTTCAGAAGACATGTTTTTACAAAGCTTTGGTTTCCATTGCCAGTCTTTTCACAAAACAGCTAAAAAAATGAGAAGATTTTTTTTTCCAAAAATGAAAGAATTCTGTGTTGTATTTAACATCTAGCTCTTCACTTTAAGAAAGCTAGAAACACACACCCACTCTAAGGTGGGGGAGGCAAGACAAACCAAGAACAACCCGAACGAACAAAGTATTTTTGTAGTTGATAGTGGAATAGACACTGCCATGTCAGGTCTGCCAGCTCACACATTAAAGTTCATCTTTCTAGTTTCAGTCTTTTTCCTAGAATCTTTTCAGAAAGCTCTTCTAATGAGTTGACATGTAGAAAAAGAACATTAACAAGACACAGTTTGTAAGACTGAGAAGCACACAATAAATTTCATGTCTTCTGGATATCTGCTATTTTTAGCAGAACAAAACAAAGATGAAGAAAAGGCTTGCTGCAAACACTAATTCACTCGTATGGATATCAGCACAGATCAAGCACATAGCACTGTTACCTTAAAGAATCACTAAAAAACTTTAAAGAGTGAAAAGTCTGAACTCTTCAAGGGAACATATCTAGAAACTAACTTAACTGGACTATTACAGACAAAATAAGGAGAGCATTGACATCTGGGAAAAGCATTTCCATTCAATAGCCAGCACTTGTAAAAGCTTACTCTTCATCAGTCTGCACACAGTTATCCAGTTCTATCACGTGGCTGCCAATAAACCAGACGAGGTTGGAGAAGTAAGGAACTGCAGTTTTATCTCGAATGTAATGCAGCATAGGCTGGTTGTCCACTGAAGAGAAAACATTAAAAAGAAAAATCAGTTGCCAATATTTTTTGTTGCTTCTTAAGAAATACAACAAAATATCTTCTGAATTTGATTACATGCTAGCTTTCCATATGCGTATACACCTGACACAATCTTAGGCATGAAATGGAAATCTATAAAAATGTCACATCAGTTCTTAACTGGCTTGAATGAGCCTAATGTTGATATATTTACATATATCTGAAGATAAACAAATCTAGCGGAATTTAGAAAAGTTCTTTTAGCACATTATTTATCAAAAAGAAGAGAAAAAAGCGCAAGAATAAAGCAGTAATGCTGAGAGTCAAGCTAGTTAGACTTACATGACACTGCATTAAGGAACACAGGAATCATCAGTGAAGGAAGGGCAAAAGAAACAGACAACAGTTAACAGGATTAGGAACTGGGATTGTGACATCCTCTAAAAGGGTTAAAAAAGCTAAAGCACAAAGCATCTAAACTAAAAGATACAGGGTGGGTGTTAGAGCAGAATATATGCAAACAGGTAGTCAGAAAAGTATCAAACCTGACCATCCGAGCTGTGCCTTTTCAACTCTAACCTTTATCTCACTACAACATTCAATGAAAATTCTAGACAAGGAAATTTTTTTCATAAAAATACTTAGTTGCATAAATATATCACAAATAGGATATGAAGGCGATAATCTGCCCTTTTCTGTGAGCTTATATTTGCATTTACAGTTCCTTGAAGTAGAAGGTAAGTACCAAGTGCCCATTTCTCAACATACAAAAAGGAAAAACGTTGCAGCCAACACTGTAAAGACCCTATTTGCTATGCAGGCTATCCAGTCATTTGCAAAGCAAACTGCTCATTGGTTTAAAAAAGACCTTATATTCTTCTATGAAGACTGTCAAACCACTTCTTTTAATTGACAGAAAGTTTTATAAATTCAACATGTAATTTAACTTAAAATGTATTAAAGAACAATAAGCCCTGCATGAGCATAATACATACTATCTTATAGCATGCTGATTTCAGAGGTGGAAATTCAGAATAAACAATAGTTTTTCTACAGAAAACATTGTTTTATTTTCAGTTTATTAAAAATGTTATATACCCCAAGAAAAATTTAGGGGGAAGTGACTTTTGGACATTGGGTTTAGAGGAGACATTCTCAAAGTGGTGCTAACTTCAAAGTTCAACCAGGTTGCTGAGGCCCCCGCTGAATTTTGAAGACCTCAAACAATATGGATGCCTCAGTTTCCCTGGAAAGCCTGTTGCACTGCTTAGCTACTCTCACAGTGAAGCTTGAGGGTTTTTCCTTGTGTCCTACTGGAATGCCCAGCACAGGGATTTGAGGCTGCAGCCTCCCGGCCCTCACTAAGCACCTGTGGGAATGGTCCAGCTCCTCCTGAGACTGGAGTGACTGCAGCACCTAACAGCTCTACAGTCATTTTAATGCACTTTTAATCCAAAAGGGAGTAATGTTGGTTACTGCTCCATATCCTAGAAAGCTCAATTTCATCAGTAAAAGATAATTCATATTTTTAAAACACTTTGGGTTTGGGTTTTTTGTTTTGTTTACTTTTTAAATACAGTCATATTCTGACCTCTCTTGGGAGGGAAGCTAAAGTTCCTTGTGTATGCTTGAAACTTGTGGGGTTTTTTTAGCCAGTTTCATTGGTGAGAAAATAATACTATTTACAAATACATACTGCAGGTATGGGATAGTGGTCACTAAAGTCATAATGTGTATTTGAAGCTTGTCAGCATGCTAAGCTTTTCAATCTCATAAAACAGACAGAAAACCCTCATAAGTAAATAACTGAAAATTAAACTACAATGAAACAAGATTTGTACACATGCCTTTTTTAATATATAAAATGCGTACCTTTATAGACATTTAAAGTTATAGTCCTAACAGCAATCCTGACCATGCTTTCGGGGTGGTTAAAAAATTTAATAGCTTCAGTGTACAAAGCAAAGTCGTTAGTGTGCTGTAACAGAAAGAAAAGGAAGAGGAAAGAAAATATTTATTCATTAAACATGTACAGAACATTGGTTGAGATTCTGTATGAATTATGTTTTCTGTGTATTCATATGGTACTTTTACCTTCTACTTAAGTAATCAAAATGATTTTACAATACACAGTCAGCTGCATTTGTAGCTCTGCATTAAAATAAACTGCTTAAAGCATCAGAGCTTCCCAGCATAGCTGCACATACTCAGTGCTTTCATGCCCCCTTCTGGCAGAAAGCAGAGTGCAGCGAGGAAAAACCCATCTCAACTTTGCCCTTTGACTCAGCTTTTTGGACTTTGACTAAACCTCCTAGAACCAAGTGATGCAACAGAAAAGATCCTGTTTATGAAAGCACAAGAAAGCAAGGCATAAACAAGCTGAATTCTCAAGGAAGTAGACTTAAGAACTACTGAATGATCCAATAATACAGTTACTTCTGGATTTTTAGTTTATTCTAGTTATAAGAGCACAAAGCCATGCTTGTGCAGAGATCCTCACAAACAAATTTACATCCACTGGTATTGCCATTATAAAAATAAAAGCAAGACATTATGAGACAAGAGACTAAACAGTAGGTGCAACACTGCTATCAATTTCTAATTAAAGTCCTCTTATCGTTATACTGTACCTTTCTTTACTTACCTCGTTATAAAAGAAATGTACAGTATGATTATTGAGTTTCAGGGAAAGAGTTTTCAGAAATGAGATGTAATATGCCATGATCTCCTCATCAGAAAAGTCAAATTTGTGGACAATAATAGAATTCACATAGTTGTTAGACAGCAGATAGTCTGAAAAGTAAGAAATATTTACACAAGTTAACTGACAAAAAAAATCATTCTGGTAACAGGCTGTATTTCAAGTATCAGCTAGCAAGCAACAACCTGATGCTTAAAGATCACAACTTTTAGCCAAACAGCTCAAGTGATGCTTTCAAGCGTTAATATAAAGGAATTGCTCCCTACAAAGGTCTTTGCTCCCAAGAACAAGACAACTGAGAATATACTTCATCTTCCTTGATTCAGGTAGGCTCTGCAGCTAATAATACTTAACTCTTTTCCTCCCAAAGTGCCAACTTCCCAAGGCTTGAAGATGACTTTCATAACAGTTGTGGAATACTTCAAATTATTGATTCTCCATCCTCTTTGTATTTTGCCAAAAACCTTGAAGGAATCTCCTGTGGCTGACTGCCAGCACCAATGGTGTCAGAACAGTTACAGTACAAATTACACACCAGAGCTCCACCACATGATCTGTGGCAGCAAGTGAACATTCCAGATCACAACTAATTTGTTGACTTAAAGAACCCCTTG
>WEIT01025500.1:391-21255 GCA_013389985.1 Dryoscopus gambensis | reverse complement strand
CGGCGCTCCCCCCACCCGGTAGCGCCCGGGGGCCGGCGGGGCCCAGCTCCGTGTCCCCTGCGCGGCGGGGACGGCGTCCTTCCCTCCCCCCGGGACTCATCCTCCGAGCCACTGCAGCTGTGCTGCTGGGGGCTGTCTGTACAGCCGGGCAGCAACTTTGCTGATCCGGTCCTGAAAGCAGCCCTGAATCTGAACGAGCATCCCAGTTCATATTTATTACAGTTCCTCGAGCCAGAAATACATCTTAATTTGCTGCCCCTTAAAACCACTCTCTTGGATAACCACAAACTACCCAGCTCACCATTCTTCCCATTTTAGTTGTAGCAGGAGGGTTTGCTTGATCAGTTTTGTTTTTTGTAGTTTTGAGTGATTCTAAAACTCTGGAAATGTAAGGATTTAGCATTTTAAAACACTGAAATGCATTTGGGGAGAAAAATCACTATTTCTAGCTAGGACTTTCTGTGCCAAATGTATGTTAATGAAAACATTCACAGTTTAAATTAAAATGTGTTAGCAAATCTGCCAGTAGATTTTTTAGGAATATATTGTCTGTAAATCTGAAAACCGGTTCAGGATATCTTTTTTTCCCCCCCCCGTTTGAAATGATGGAAATAGGAAATTCAGTTATAAGGTTACAAATATAACCTCAGTGACCACACTATACAGATGCCAGTTAACATCAAGCTATTTTAAGCAGTCTTCTAATTTAAAAAACCCAAACAAACCTTTCCTGTAGTTCTGTCCTTCATATAGGTTAAAATTATCTGCTAAATGTTTCAAGTCAGACTCTATATAAAGCAATATTAGCTGATTTTGGTCAACAGTTTAGAAGGAAAAATTGGACATTTTGGTGTTGGAGTAGCATTGGTTGCACAAACACAGCTGAACAAGGCTTGGTCAAAGGCAGGTGGGAGCCTAACGAGGGAGTGAACAGATTTTGTTGCTACTGAAGAAATCTCACTGCATATAGTCACTGCAAATGGAAGTGTCTATGCCAACATTTGGTGGTCCATCCCAAGCAAGTGGATTAGAATCACTTCTGCTAGAATAGAAAGTGTGGAGCAGAACAATCTTCCCCACAAAACACTGTTGAGTACTTCTGCGGTTGTCTCCTCTTCCTCTTTTTCAGCTGGGCAAATAATATACATGCTCTGTATTCCAGGAAAGAAATTCCTAAGAATTAATAGTAATGTAAGCAAAATCTTTGATGCTAAAAACCGTATCCATTTTCTTCCCGAAAATACCTTCCCCAAATTCCAAATCTTATTGCTCCAGTGCCATTTAGTAGAGGGATTAAAAATGCTTCTTTTAAATCACTTTTTTTTCCTGTGTAGAATTTGTCATGATGAGTTGCATCTAGTTTTCAGGAAGACCTGAGGAGAGCAACAGACACAATTTTCCTCAGTGGGTTTTTCCTACTATATGAACACATAATTTGATATGAGCACAATTCTGTTCAGTGTAGATTAATGGGCTTCTTAAAATTTTCGTTCATATTAATAAGGTAAACTGCCCTGGAAGCTTCTTGATATTCTAACTATAAAACCCTCCATTTGCAGAAATCAAAATGCAGAGGTCTTCTCAAAGCTCAGAAGTAAGGCTCAGTCTATATCCACCTTGAGCTAATGGAGCTCTGCAGAGGTACCAGCTCCAGCCTTGATCTTTCATCTGGAAGCTGTCATGGTAGATGGTGGTTTCCACTGAGAATAAAATCACAAATCCCTAAAGTTAAAGCAGTTCTTAGGCATCAAAAAATTCACTGTGTTTCATCTATTTATACATTTAATTATACTTACAGACGTAGCAACCAGGCCACAAATTGCATAATTATTTAGCTACCAGGCAAAGACTCAGAGTGTCACCATGGCGAGGGATTTGAGTTAATATCCTGGTCACAGGTTTCTTCCCTGTTCTGTGCCATTCTTCCTCACTAGTTCCCTAGTAGCAAAGCAGGCAGAAGAGGGCCCTAATTTGGAGCTGTGTTTTCTGCTTTGGGAGCAGCAGTAAGGCACTGAAAAGGAAGATTGAAATTCCTGTGGTGCCTTGCCTGCAGAGACTCGAGTTCGCTGTGAGTGTCTCTCCTGGCCTGGCAAGGTTTCCCACCTGCCCTCTTCCTCTGCACCCAGAAGTGCTGAGGATTCACAAGACACTGCAGGAAGAAGGGGTCTGTTTTGTCAGCAGTGATGAAAAATACATAGGCCTACTCTTTGCATTAAAGAGCAGCGTTCTTCATGTGACTCACCAGTGATTTCTGAGAACAACCAAAGAGCTATGATTAGCCTGAGCTGAAACCTTGCAGCGTCCTCTGTGCCTTTGGAAAGCAGTGCCTCGCAGCCCGGGGTGAGTGACGTGTGACAGGGAAACAGAGGGGGCAAATCCCAAGAGGCCGTTCTGCAGTATGAGGAAAGGCTAATTTACATGTAAAAATAAAAGAACACGTGGATCAGAGCAGCTCTGTGCTCTCTGGCAGCAAAACCCTCACTTGAATAAACTCAATAGAAGTGAAATGATGTCCAAGTTTCTGAGGATAATTGGTGGCAAAGATTGAAGGCAGACAGCTAAGTAAGCAACTGAAAAATCTTTCCTGGCGTATTCAAATGAAGAAATTCATCTGTGTAAACTGAACAGCATTGAGCTCGTTCATGTCATCTACTGTTTTAGTGTGTGTGCCAGGTTATTTATTATATTTGAAGATCCCTGGAATAAGGTTGTATGACTGTTCTCATACTTTCATAAAATCAGATGTGACTTGTCACAAAGTACTCCTATCAGAAAGAAAAGTAATCAATAATGAAAACTGAATAAGAAATACTGAATTTATGTAGCCTTACAGTACGCACTTTACCTGTATTTTTTCATAAGATGAATTATGATGAATATCTTCAGTGAGCAGAATCCAGCACTCAGAACCCTGTGACTCAGCACTTCCAGTGAATGCCAGCATCTAAATTCTGAATCAAAAAAATAGCGTAAGTCCCAGCTCATCAATATAGTGCCAGTTAGAACTGCAGGCTCAGTGTCTATGAGACAGCAACCCCCTGTGCCTCTGTTTTGGAACAGATGTCCTGCAAAGGACAGATCAGAAGAATGATGTCACTAGCACTGTCAGGATACATTTAAATGTATCAGAATCCACTTCCTGACTTCTTTCTTTCAGACTTTAAATATTAGAAATAATAAACAGAGCAGTTTGTTTCTTACCTTACCTTGCCATTTTTTCACAATTTTTCCCCTTTTTGTAGAGATCTCCAAGGTGATTTGTTGACTCCATGATACAGATCACTTGGCTCTTTCATGAGTTACAGTAGCAACAGGATTAACAGCAATTGCTATGATTTTTAGAACTGTGTTTTGAATTTTTAGATGTTATTAAAATTAATAGAAGTCCAGTGTTCAAACTCACCTGACAGCTCTGCTTTAAAGAGACATGTGTACTTAACAGGTTGAAGGAAGACAGAATCATGGTTAACTGTTCAGCTGTCCATACAGACTCATTAACCACAGCCATGGACAGTTCTAAGTGATTTTCTACCAAATGCATTTCTTTATATTATATAAAGAGAGTAAGAAGATTTTCCAAAAAGTTTTCCAAATGCTGCTGTTAATATGTGAATTAAAATGAGGCACAGAAAGTGGAGAGATGTTCATTTTTGATAGACATAGTTCAGGCCTGAGTATTGTATGTGTTAAAGGCCCCAGCCACAAGTAACTTTAAAGAATAATTTTTTTAAAAGTCTGTGGTTCTTTCCTATAAAAATGAAGCTTTCTGTAATAAATTGCTTCAGTAGGTGACAATAGCCAATTACCACTTCTAAGATGTCAAAGGAATTAAGAAACGAATCCAATTTAATTCTTCATGTTTGTTTCCTCTGGAGGAGGGGCACAGTGACACTATAGTTCAGCTAATAACTATCAATCCTAAAATAGAAGAAAAGAATGATTTGTTTAGAGACATTTAGTCTCTAACTCTCTGCATTTGTCCCCTCATAATGATCCTAGCTTATAAGGAGTACAACTATCCCAAAGGATGAAATATGCACAAGTTGCTAAATCTTTCCAGTCTTTCAGGGAAACTGTCAGACTGTCGTTCTTTTCGCAGTTGAATTTTACTACTTTGGCTACAGATTTGGAAAGAAAAAAAAGCTGAATAGTTTGAATTATGCTCTCTGAAAACACAAGCATGTGTTTAATATATGTGATAAAAGGTGAAGACAAATAGGAACCATATATGGGAAATAATGGTATAATGGAAAATGATGACGTGCACTGAGTGATTGATTGCTGGGGAAAACTCGAGGTCAGTTCACAGACGTAAGGCTAAATACTCTTTGCAGGGCCAGAAAAAAAGACCCAAGGGTTGCCCAGGCAGTAGAGCCCAAATAGGCCACGAGATCTGAAACACTGCTGCAGAAAGTGAGGAAACAGAAAGCAGACAGTGTCAGGAGGTGGAACAGTCTCACCACGTGTCCTTTGCTCCAGCCTGCATTGTGAGGAACAATAATTTACAAAGATGGCATGACTGAGCTGTTAATGCTAGAGTCATACTATTACAGCCATACTGTTAGTGCTTGCAGGTACGTTCTAGGCTATTGAAAGTTCTAATTCTGAGATTTTAAAAATATATAAAAATATTTTCTACCTCTTCATTGTCCACTATTTTCTGAAATGTTTTAAATTTTCTGTTGAAAAATAGGTTCTCATGAAATTTGAGGGACAGATTTCTAATCTGAAAATTAGAAAGGCAGGATTTAATATCCTGGCCAATTGTATAATTTACACCCCATTTAATATCTGCCACAACAAAGTACAGTTTTGGACTAGCAGCCCTACAGCAGTGTTTGGAACTTCCACTAGGCAGCTTTACACTTTGCTTTGGAGGCCCAATACATTTTGCTGTGCTATTTTTAAGTCAGCCTAGAATCTGATCCACAGTGCAGAATACTAACAACCTCACTGAACTGTCTGCTGTAGATCAGTTTTTAGTTCCACTTGGAAAGCAATCAGATAAACATGAAATGAGTAACCTGGTAGAGCTGCTGTTCCCCCTTTTCATGTCCTCATTTTAAGAGAAAGGATTTTGAGCAGTTGTGTTCTGTTAGCAGCTGCTGTAGCTGACAGACAGCCTCACTGGACACAAATGTGCTTCTTGTTTCTGACCTAGTATCTACAGTAAGTGGCACAGAGGAACATGTGAAGTGTTGTGATGAGTCAGACCACGATCCCACAGCCCTGGGTTCCACCTCTGGCAGAGCACATCTCCCTGACCAAAATCTGCAGGCTGCTCTTTGTGCTTTCCCAAATCCACAAGGCAGAATGCAGGATGTTAGAGGGCACATTGCTGCCCAGCCCTTTAGCAGATGTTTTCCAAACCTGCCACCCTTTGCCCACTCAGTGTTATGAAATCCCTCTGGATTTCCTTCCTATCAGTACAGGATCTGAACACTTGAAAGAGCTTATTTTCTGCAGTCTTGAAGATTTCTCTATTCATCCTCTTCTCTGAGTCAGTAATGGTGATGAATAAAAATTGGTCCCCGGTATACCCTGCTACTGAGTTCTTTTCTACTAAGCTTTATTCTTTGCTTCCAATCTTTTAATCTGCTTGCAATAAAATAATAAAATAATCTGCTTTTTCCATAAAAAAACCCTTTCCCCCAGTCCTGTGCCAACCTGTTTGCTTTTGGCTTCCTGTAACGCCTTTGTTAATGACACCATTGCTCTGTCTGTCCAAGCTCATGCAGAATGTGTGACCATCACAGTTCATTCAGAACCATAAAGGGGAAGGAGGGAGGAGCTGTCCTTCCAGAGACTTGCTGCACACAGCACAGAAATCTCCTGAGCTGGAGGCAGCCAGGGGACCTGCTCTGTGGTCTGCTGTGCCTCATCTCCTCCCCAGCACAGACTCATCCCCAGCCATCCTCTCTCAGGGCTGCACTGTTATGCACTGTACTAATTAGTCACCTGTAAAACCACAGGACCGGGTGGGTACTGTCACTAGTGCCCAGCACCTTTGTAACCCACAGCCCTGGTTCTACTTACAGAAATCTTCTCAGCCTTGTGTTTGCCTCTGATGATAGTAAAAAATCACCTCCTAATAGCACTTGGATACTTTGACTCAGTCAAGGCAAATTAGATAAACTGGGATAAAGCAATATAATAGTACTTTATTCTTGGCAGTAAGATGAAGAAGTTACCCCAAAATGTTACTTAGCTCTGTAACTACTTACCAGTTGATCCAAAATAGTTGGAACAAGGCGACTCTAAAGTAGAAGAAAAAGTGACCAAAATCAGAGACTACGTCAAATGTAGGCAATACATAATTAACACAATGATCCAAAAAATGAAACCACTCCAGTGAACAGTATCTAGTCAAGATAATGTAGCCAGTTCAAACATTAGTATTAATAAGTGGATCTAATGATATCAAATCTGGATGAAATAGGTTACCCCACTGTATATCACAGCTGGTTTTACTCTTAATAACATCCCTTAGTAACTGATGTGGTGCACTGTGGTTCACAGCTTACTCTCATACTCCTCACACTGGTATCTTCATGGCTCTGTTAAAGTTCCTAAGGACTGTTGTGCTCTGATGTTAATAGAAACTGTGACGTTGATTTCTCTGAAAGGTTCTGCAGGTCTTTACTTCTCAAAGAATTATTACCCATAGTCACAAAAGGGTTTGATTTTTAAATTTTTTTTCCCCAATAAGTCAACAATGTGGTGCTGTATGTCACATACTCAGTGATTTTTCTGTTCATTTTAGGTATGGAGGGTTACTCTGTATTTATGTGTTTTCTTTTAAACAGATTCATTAAACACCTGAAATGGATTATGAGCAGGCTAATGGATCAAGTCCTGGAAAGAAACTATACTCTGAAATGTAGAGATGAAAATAAAGACAAGAGAACAAGAAGAAGAGTTGTCATCAGACCTTGTCAGCTGTGACTTCTCTTCATGGTCTTTGCCTCTTGTGCGTACACTAACTGCAGTGATTCATGCACCATACTGGGCTTCCATAGGTAATTCTGGGATGGACTGTATGAAAAAATAAGATAAACTATGTTCCATTATAACAGAAAATCAAGATGTTACTTAGATTTGATAAACTTTTGAATAAAAACCATGTCACTCAAATGGACACACTCTACATATAGCTTAAGCCAGTTTTACAATCACACGTTGAAAATTCTACCAGCCAGTAGTTCAAAGGCAGTGCTTTCTCAGGGGAAAATATGCAGGAGTGAAGGAAGGAGGTTCTGTTCAGGGAGTATTATGGCAAGAACTGTGCTAGTAAGATATTTTATTTAAAATGAGAGTTTTGAAATAGATCAGAGAGTGAATTTTATATAAGTCAGGTGGATTCGTTATTTAACACAGGATACTTTGCAGATTGTTTAAGCTCACGTTCCTATGTACAGATGTGAAAGCAATACAATAAAGAATGACCTTTTCCATGAAAAATTAAGCAGTTGTGTTGGAGTTGTCCTTTTTCAGTTTGAAAAGAAAATAATTGAAATGTGCTTTCAAGGAAATTCCAGTTTTCCTACAGGTACCTGCAAGTAGATCCAGGTTGCTGGGATGGCGATCAGGTAGGAAATCCTTCTCATGAACAGCTACTTAAAAAATCAGACCTGAACTGAAACATCAGGAACTATGGTGGGGGGAACCCACATGTTACTGAGGGCAGGCATTGGACTGGTTTTGTTTTACTGTCATTATGCTTTTTAGAAAAGTCTGATTTTTGTAACTGCAGTTGTTAAACCAAGTTGATGTATCAAGAACATTTTGGATAAAGCAGAATTGCAAACAATTGTGCTGACACTCTCTGCGTGATGCCTGTCCTCTGCAGTCTGTCTGCCATCTGCTCCCAGCGTGGGCTCCCCGGTGCAGACAGATGGTGTCAGGAGTCTCTTGACAGCCAGTATGAAGGAACAAGAGGGTGATGGTTTAGATCCCCCATGAAACAATGACAAACTTGTGTATCCTGATACTCCCAGTGTGTTGCATTCAAATAGCACAGTTTAGCTCCTAGGCAGTAGAAATTAGCTCCCAGTGATGGCTTAGGTTTTAACTTCCACATTTTTTCAAATCCTGTATCCCCTAGTGTGTAACTCTGAAGTTTCTTGTAGCTCGTGAGCTGCTCTCTTAGATACAACAAAGCTTCTCTGAGCTTGCTGTTCAAGGACACTCAGACTGTCCCAGGCCCAAAGATGTAAACTAGGGCCACGAGAGAGGTAGAGAAATTGAAGAACGCTAAAGCTTTAATTGGTGAATTTATGCTGATATGCAAATGGACCAAACCTATAAAAGTGTGAAGAACTCGTGACCTGCCGTCCATCTTGGGGTCCATGTTGGAAGTAGCCTCTGGCTCCCCAGGGTGTACCTTTGAAGGCCTTTCAAATAAATCCCCACCTTTATTCCCTTACTCCTGTCTAGTCTCTGTTTCTAGGTAGCCACTCAAGGCATCACCAGTTCCCAAAATTCTGTGCTCCAAATGCAATTTTCAGCTGCTTCTGCAAGAGGGGAAGCACTGGCATGGAACCAAGTAGCCTTTCTCCAAGATACGTTTCATCAGGTGCAGTTCAGGACTGTTCAACACTGACAGGTGTTTTGTTCCATGCAACCCCTGGACAGCAATTCAGGAATGAAATCACTTAGGGCACAATATTCTAACACATAAAGATACATTTAGGGATAAGTCCCCATTTAGGTACCTATGGAAAGAATAACCAAGTTTAAAAACTTGTCAAGCTTGTGTTCATGTGCCCATTTGGTACTAACACAGGAAAGGCTGAATTTTGCTAGTGAAGGGGGCATTCCTGATGCCTCTTTAATTATTAATTCACAGTGTTCACAGAGATGGCTTCACTAGATTTTCAGGGTCCCACATATGCCATTTTAAGAGTACGGTTCAGTTTGTCACTAGTGGTACTTACTGCAGTACCTAGTAGTTTGCAATAAATTCTCTGCAGTGGGTTTGTGCCACAGTGCACAATAAAGCAATACAAATTTCACTGAGTCAGTCACTTTGGAGATTCTGAATCTTAGATCAAGATTTCTCATTTCTCAGAACAGCTCAGCTTCCTGCATTTAAAGGATAGGGAGAGTGTTAGAGTCTCCAACTACTTGATAACACAATCCTTGGCATTTTAGCAAGGTTTCTTTGACAACAAAAAGAGATGGACATAAAGAGAGCTGCATTTTTCTCATCCTAAAAGATTTTTTAGAACACAGATTTGATCACAACAGCTTCTTTGCAGGTAGCCAGTGAATTCAATCTCTATATACAAGGCACTCACTTGACAAAAGCATTTTAGAGGAGCTTGGTGCCATAAGAATATCCAGACTTTGAACCAGGATTAATTTTAGAATTTTTAACTGCAAAGATTTAGAAAGGATGAAAAACCCTTTTTGCTTTTATAGCAGGCAGTCTCAGTCAGAACATTTGTATCTCCTGATCCTGAACTTAAAGTCTGTCAGTTGGCATTGCAAAATCCTGTTCCTGTTAAGAAAGAATTATTTCTCCATTTCCAGACCACTGAACTGTTAAGTGCCAGCAGGACCATCCTGTCTGCCTCACACGCACTGCTTTCCACTAACCTGCAGTACGAAGGCCCAAGCCT
The DNA here is from genome assembly GCA_013389985.1 of Dryoscopus gambensis. Taxonomy (NCBI): domain Eukaryota; kingdom Metazoa; phylum Chordata; class Aves; order Passeriformes; family Malaconotidae; genus Dryoscopus; species Dryoscopus gambensis. The sequence goes on along the minus strand of WEIT01025500.1, from coordinate 11,632 downwards.
GTTACTGTGTCAGAAGCCAGCAGTTTCTGGGTGGTTTCACAGCGTTTCCAAGAGAAAAATCAAAGTAATTTTCAACAGGTACTACAAGGGACTGTTAAACAGAACACTTATTTTTATTAATACTTTTAAAAAGGTGTGTAAAGACAATCAAAACCCTGTATCAAAATTTAAAATCTGCACATTATAAACACATATCTCCCACTAACTGGGAGAACAGCAGTACACCCAACATGATTTTAGCAGTCCAGACAGCATCCTGTAACAGTCAGCTGCCTGTGTAATATTTAGCACATTCTCAGACTCAGTCACAGTAAAGTGCAGCTGCAGAATATATCCCTAAAGGGGCATTTGTCATCCAAAGCTCAGTTAAGAGAAGCCAAGACAAAGGCTCACCATGGATGTGCATGGCTGAAGCGCCGCAGGGTGATGGGAATATCACACAAGATTTGGCTCAAAGTACCTCCCATTCAAGCAGCTCAGACAGAAGAGTATAAGTAAGATTTTTTATTCATGGCTCTGGCTAGAGTTTGGCTAGACAGAAGAACCATGCAGATAAGAAAAATACCGCATTCTAACTACAATCATATTCTGCACAGCATTTTTCCACCTTGTTCTCTATTGCTTCACATGTTATGTCTGATTCCCTGCTCTCAGAAACAACAGACCTTCCTTCCCCCCTTCTTTCTTTAATTTATCCACTCTCTTTAATTTGTCCACATCCCTGCTGTCAAGATTCTGCACAGAAACTTAAGCAGAGGAGTAGAACTTGCTGGAAAGAACATGAACATTGTGGTTTTGAACTGTTTAAATTGGGGACTTTTTAAACACCAAGAAACAGAGTATTTGGGAGGTTAGTTGAGAGATTCTGGTTTGCACAGATCCTTGGGTCAGTATTGTCAGTGCTTCCTAGCAGAAGAGATTTCAAAGAAGTTGCTGAATTAACCCTGAGCTAACTGTGAAGTAGAGACTTCCCAATTTGCAGCATTTTGAGCATTCCTAGCTTTCTCCATCCCTTTTTGTTGTTCTGTCTCAGACTGTATCTGGACAGGAAGCCAGAATGGTGGTCCTGACCTTGCCTCTGTAAATTGTAAGTTCTCTTCATGTTCACAGAGCAGAAATAAAAGAAAAAAAGAGACAATTGGTTTGCTGTTGCAGTCAGCAGGAAGAATATTTGGCCACATATGACTGAGACCAGCAGCATAGGCATGATAGTGCTTTGAAATGTGCTTTTTTCTGTGATTGCCCGGTTTCTCATAACTCTGTACCCAAAGGCCACATAAACCACACACAGTAGTGATATCACTGTCAAGTATAAAATCGGTGCTTGTAAACATTTATGCTGCCAGCTGCATTTAAGAAATTAAATACCAGTCCAGGTATATGAATTTAAAGTTCTCATTTGAGACAAAGTAAAAACCTTCAAAGATTGTCACTTTGAGGATTTGTGTGCAATAAACTGGCTATTTTTATCCATTTGGCTTTCTGCAATAATGTTAGAAAGATCCTTCATAGTTTTTCACTTTAATTCCTTTTTTTTCATTACTTCTTTCTTTTTTCCCCCAATCTTTCTGAAGGATTCTGGAACAAGTCATAGAAGACATGTTTCTATCCCTTAAGGCAGCATTGATTATTAGCATGAAGAAAAGAGCGACTTCTAGATTCTTGTGGATAATCTTATAATATCAGAACATTTTCTAGGGCTGATGGTAATTTTTATGCTCCTCACCCTAGTGCTTCAAGTCAGGCCATACAGACAGGTGAAATCTGTAACAGAGCTTTAAAAGTCCAAAACCATCAGACCAAATTGATGGCAGTTACCACTGGCACCATGAAACAATCAGACTTGATCTGTCAGTGCTTCAGATGTTGCAGGTTGAGCAGCTTTCAGTTTGCTCTTCGATGAATCAATGATGGAATTTTATAGTATCAATATCCTGGTGGTTCCTGGTCTCCTTTAATGGTGGTCACAGTATCCAGATGCTCTTTTCATCTTTAAAACTTGATATTGCTTAACTCTTTATCACTTTAGTAAAAATACAGTTGGGTCTTTGAACAGCATTTAAAACTCTCTAATTCACCCAGTTTAAGCATCACTTAGAAACTTAAATGTGACTTTTTTGCAACAAACATGAAAACACCGATTCATAAAGCAGCAAGAAGACAGGAAAGCACAGAGGATAGTCTCCCCTCTTCTTTATGACACCTGTGAAACAATGAAAACAGAACATTAGATGTACACCCATCAGATTAATCACCATTAAGATTACCAGAATCATAGATTTGATGAGCTCTGTAAACAGACAGCAGTGACTGGTGGATGCTGGATGTTTCAAGGTTGGCAGACAGGATGCAGACTTCCTGCTGCTATTTGTCCTCAGTGCTAATGCAGTGTTCATATCCCTAATGTCTCCTTTCTCAAGTAGGTAGGGTTTTTCAACAGGACAAAGACTTAGTTGGCTGGGGGCTGGTAAGGAGCAGTACAATTTTTCACTGCTGCTGCGTAAAGCTGGTCTGTGAAGCTGCTACAGCACCTGAATCTTCCACAATCTGTAGCCAGGTGAGTGCCATACAAACAGCCCAGTCTGTATCTGGTGATTACTGCACTGAGAGTAGGAGTCATGCAAAAGCTTGGCTCACTGCATGGTCCAGGGAGCCACTGGCAACTGCAGCCATTCCATGGCCAGGCCCATTCAAAGCATGACTCATGCAGCTGGTGATCACACTGCAATTTGCCATCTAAAGAAAGCTGGAGCACATCTGATATCTGGCTTGACTCTGGCATCTCATTCTTCTGGGATCATTTCACTGATGCAACCTGCATAATTTTTTTTAAGAGCAAGAGGAAGCACATGGCAGAAAACTGGAAAGAGAAATCCTACACAAACCCCCAACTTCCCATCCTGGCTGCAGCTCCTTCAGTCCAGGACCATCAATGCAGTCAGATCCTGGTAATCGTTGACAAACTTATTAAATTCTTCACAATACAATACTACAAGGATCCTTGAAACTGCGCAGGCAGAATCAATGAAGTAAAAGTGGCTGCCAGTGGCTGAACCACACGATGAGACTGAGAACAAGGAATGTAGAAGAGAGTGTTTTTGCTCTGAGTACAGTACAGGTACAGCTGCATAGTGAGACAAGCAGCTGTTGAGGATTTGTATTAAACAAAGGAAAAGTGAAAGGACTTACTAAAAATCAACACAAAACAAGCTCTGAGAAGTACAGAACTCATCTATTAAACATGAGAAGTACAGAGAGCTTTAGTTTCCCACAACAGAAAAGAGAAGGTAAGCAGAGCAGCTGCCAGTCACTGAACTGGGCTGGACTGGGAGTTCTAGAGTCTATTTTTCTTAATATAGCACTTGCAGTCTGCTAGTGCAGCTGCCAGGGAGGTGCAGGATGCAAGGTGAGTGCAGGAAAGGGGGCCTGATGTGACACTGATCTGTGCCACTCTAGGGCAGCATCTCCAAACTTGTCCATGGATACATGGATGCTGCTACTGTGCCTCCTGCCAGTGAGCCTGGAAACAAACCTGCTTGTCTCAGGCAGCCAAGGTTTATGTTACCTTTATGGAATCCTCTGAATCTACACACTGATCCTGGAGTCCAGCTGGTGAAGGTGTTCAAGAACTCCATAGGGAATTGTGGGAGTCCACATCCTGTAAGGGCAAATTCAGAAAGGAAAGAGATTTTAAGAAGAATAATTTGTTTCACCTCCTTTTGGTGTGTTTGTGGCTTTTTTTGGTTGCTGTTGCTGTTTTCTTTTTTTTTTTTTTAAGTTGTCTTTCCCTTGGACTATCATGCTATGAAAATATGTAAGCTATGGAGGAAAGGAAAATGCATTTTGATTAAGAAAAAAGCGGTTCAGCACTCCATAACCTTGTTGACTCTGGTTACAGGACACAACTGCACTCCTGTCTCTGTAACTGTTCTCGAAGTTTCCATCAAACTCCCTTCCTCTGAATGTGTACTGGTAGCTTCAGTCTATTTAACCTCTAATGATGCTCATTGTTTATCCCTCAAACACAAGTGGTGCAGCACAGGGTAGGTCTGGTTCTCTGTGAGGATAGAAGATTAACAAAGGGAGGCTCAGTGTAAACTGTTTAAGGCAAGACAAGCTCGACTGCCCGGGACCTCTGGAAATTAATGCAGCTGAAAACCAGAGACAAGGTTTTTTATCATCTCTGCTTTTGTATTTTGGTGACGTCTTCTTTTGTGCTTCTTATAAATCTGACAAATACAGAAGGCAGCTTTAGCATGATCTCTAACCCAGTTTTACAGGATGAAGATACAGCAAACAGCCTGTCAAGAGACTTACACCAAGTTCTTTATGTGGGGACTTTTTCGTAGGCTGTCAGTCAGCTGCTGGGCTCCAACACCAGTTATTTTGTTATACTGAACACTGAGGAATAAAAACAACTTTGTTAATCCAAATCAAACTGTGTAATCAAACATTTAATTCAAAATCAAAAATACTATATAGGCTTATCTGCAGATGGGGTAAGAATGAAAAAAGGAAAAAACCCAAAATAGATAATTCAAAAAACCTGTGATAATATACTGAAAAGGTTGGATTGGAACTTCATCATGTTAGGTCGTCTGAGGGATTCCTTCTTCTACAGATCTAAGGCCATTCTCCTGCTCCCTGTGACCCTATTCTCCCACCCCAACACCAATATTTTTGGGTTTATGGTGAAGTGTTCCTTAATCCTTTCTAATCACTGACTATCTGGACTCTGCAGAAGCACATTTTCCCTGAAATCTTCTTTCTCAGTTTCTGCCTCCGCTAAAACCAAATACAGAACATTTGTATTTTCAGTCTCCAAAGAAGTAAGCTTTCCTGGGCCATCTCAAAGTATTTCATACTCACTCCAGCACTCTTAAAGATGTCATTGCAGGAAGAACTTTTGCCAGATTTTCTGCTCCAAAATCACAAATGTTGTTATTGTACAAGCTGCAGAGAACCAGACAAGTATAGTCACAATTGAATAACAGATAATGTAAACAGATATTGGATCAAGGGTTTTCAAATATGGTTAGTACATCTTAACTTTCAATTTATCCTTATTTGCAGTTAAAGTTTAAAACACACATTCATATTTCCTCTATCAAGTAAGGCAAATGGCTACATCCTTCTTCACCTCACACAGGTACAGCAAAAATAGGTCTAGATTCTATTATTCTATGGATAATAAGAACATTTCTGTCTACATTAGATCAAATTAAAAATCTGCCATGAAATGAAGATCAAAGATTTGGGGGACAGCAGTCAAAAGATTTCCACATCACCAAATTACTCCAGAATTGCACACCAGATTTCTTGCATTCCCTACTTCATTCAGGCCTGTGCCAGATATCCCAATGCAGTGGGATGGAGCATTGTCCCTATATCAGCAAACACAGACAACTTCGGGTTTGCAGCAGAGGGTGGGTGCACATCTGTGCAGGGCATGATTCATAAGTGGATATTATGGACTGGATTTAAAAATCAGTCCAGTCCTTGCTATATTCCTGAGATACCCTTCTGTATGTCTGTCATACTTCTTATCCTCTTCTTTCTGAAGACTTTATGCCAGAATGAAGTGTTACCTCTTTGCTCCACATTCAGTAGTTTCTGACAGAGACAGCAAGGTATGTTGTACAAAAGAACTCAACAGGATACAACTACTCACCTTAGTGTTTTTAAGGAAGACAATGAAGGGAGAGCTGTAGCGAGGTTCTCTGCACCCAGGTCTGTTATTTTATTCTGTGATAAACTACAGTAAGTGAGATCACTTTGTTAGTTGAGCACATTTATTCTAATTTATCACAATGTGGGGCAAATTAATATTCAATTTAAAAAAAATATCGTTTGGACAGTCTGTTTAGACCAAATGCAGAGAAAAAGGCAAAATAGAGCCCTTGAAGGGAAGTCAGAAAGGATTAACCTATTTGTCTAATGAATGTACCCATTAAGTATCTCCATAGGCTCATTGGTCTTCCATGCCCATGGGATACTTTTGCCCATAACTGTTAACACGTAGTCCCTTTAAGCCTCTAGGTTTAATCTGTTTCTTTTGAAAATTTCCCTGAACTGTTAACCTTGCACTTACTTTAATGTTTCCAGTGATGTCAGGGTTGGAAAGACTTCAGATAGACTTTTTGCTCCTTCATCTCCTATGCCATTTTCACTCAGAGCATCAAGGCTGTGTGACGACAAAGAGAGAATTAGCTTCCCTTTTAATCTAAATTTTTGTGGTTTATTCACCTCAGAGACCACTCTATTTATCTTGAAAAGCTTCTTCTCTGCAGTAGCCTCAATCAGCATGAAGCATCACACAAATTACAGCTTCTCTAATAAGCAGCTTTCTGCTGCCCAAATTTACAGCCTAAGAATTTTTTTTTACTAGTTAAATGGCTTGACCCATTTCCTTTGATATGCAAGATTATTTAAATGGTTATGAAATAGCTGTGTTCCAGCTAAGCTGAAATGAGATTTCCTGTGCACACAAAAATACAGAACTGACAAAATCCAGCAGAGGCTGTAAATCTGTGCCTAAACAGCTCCTTCTCCAGAGAAGGAGTATTAAAAATGAAGTTTTTCCTCATATCTAGTCACAATTTCAGATACTGGATCCCCTTCTAATCTGACAGATAATGCTGGGATATATTGGACGTATTTCAGTTTTAAAGCTTTATTGTTTTCCTGAAATACCAGGAAAAGGCCAGATACACTACAGACAAATGGCCAATGGGCTGAGTAAGGCCAAAGGCCCTCTCAAAACCCAGTGCCCTTCCCACAGATGCCATGGCACAATGTTGACTACTGCTGGGACAATTGTTTCTAGTGTAAAGGAGCTTAAAACGATGAGATTGGTTTGTCATGGATGTTCTGGAGCTCTGGTGAAGACAGAAGTCACTGCAGGCAGTTGATCAGTGGTGGGGCAGGAAGGGGGGAGCACCCAGGGTCTGTACTGAGCCTTTAACCACCCAGGAACACCCCAGGAAGGGACTGAGGGATTCTGAACAAACCACCACCAGGTGTGTCGAGGGAGGATGGGGAGTGTCAGCTTTCGGTCTGCTGTTATAGTCTGTGAATGTTTCTGCTGCTCAGTTTGGTCATCAAACAAGGAGTCTTGTTGGCAAATAAAATGTTTCTTGGGTACAAGAGCTCCTCCATCATCAAGGGCTGCTGAGGAGAAGCATTGGCAAAGTTAATCTTTAGCAGAACTCACTCTAAATGCTGAAGTGATGGAAATGCTGCAAGAATTTTCACGAGTTTTAGCAATCCTTGAAGGCCACATGCTGGACCCAGCCTGGAAGGAAATACAGATGCAGCAGGTTTTTCACATGCTCACAAGCAGCAAAACTCATGAATTTTTAAGTTCTTTCCCTGCAGCCCCCAATATAAACTAGTTTGCACTCCTCAGAAGCAGCCATTCCCTACCACCTGCCCCAAGGAATTCTGCTGTGAAGCCTCCAGATGAGAACCAACAAGGCTAAGGTCAGGCAGAACAGAGCTTGCACAGCAGCAGTGGGACATGCATTTGCCACTTTTTTGTTCCTCTTTCCAAGACTTATCTCACTTGTTTTAGATTCTTGTATTTCTGTTCTTTCTCTACCTTTTTCAGGTTTTTCATTTTAAGTATAATCTTTAGATGAAATATATATCTATCTCAGTATAACTGAAATGAAAACAAAATTATTTTTCCCTCAACAAATGCAAATTTAGTCTAACTTAAGATCAACAATTTACTGCAGTTTAAAGCATAAATTGCACTTTGATATTCATGCTCCAAGCATTTGTCTCAGATCCTGTTGGGAGTTTCTTTGGTATCAGAACAATTTCAGCTAGTTAAAAGGATTAGAATTTTGAACAAAACTTAAATAAAGGGAAATAGGAAGAGGAAAGGAGGAGAGAAAGCAGCATAAAATCAGAAGTGAGGCCAAGCATAGCTGTTCCAGGTTGAGTTAGATCTGCAGAGCAGGAAACAGGTGAAGACCTGATGAAAATTCTCCATTGCACCACTGCAATTTCTGCCCAAATGAATTCACATGCTATGGCAGGATATTTTGAGCAACAGAACAGCCTTGGAGGCTGCTTACAGTTTGGGGGGGAAAAAAGAAGTGTTACTAAAACCTCATTTTTAAAGTAGTGTTTCCAAGTCAACCTTCTGTCTTCCAGGAAAGGGTGCTAAATAATTTATTTGGGAGGCATTCTCTGATGTAATCCTCTCATGCCCTTAGCTCTGATAGGGTAGAAAATCACATCAGAAGACTCAGATAGAAAAACTGAGTGTTTCTGGGGGGAAAAATATTTCCTAAATAGTTGGATCACAGTCAAGATGTTTTATGCCTTGTGGCACAAGATTACACCTGGTAGTAAGGAGATAATTTGTACTAAAACCAAACAAAATGGGTAGAGCCCTGTTGGTCTGTATCACTGCAGCAGCCAGAAATTATGCTTTTTGAGTTTTGGCCATAACTTAATAAGTCTAGTTCAGAGAATAGGAAGATAGCAATTAATGGGGTTTACTTAATGCTTTACCATAAGCTGACCATACATCAGTGCGATGGCTGTAGCCAACATCCACGACTGCTCCTCCTTAAGCACAACCATCTCAATCAGTACAAGTTTAGCACTTACGCAAATTCGAGTTTTCTGAGGTTTCTGATGGCAGGAATTTCATAGCGGGTGCAACCAGATGCTTCTTGCACGCTAAATAAATCATAGTAGAACCAGAGTATGATAAATATTTTAGCAGCCAAAATGGTGCTTTAAAAAGAATTTGTTAGCAAACTTTTACAGAAAATAAATCACTGTTGCATTAACTGAGGAACCAGGAAACTTCAGAGTAACTTCTGCTCCAACCTTTCTTCAACTGAGTAATTTCAATCCAATAATTGCTTTTCATAGTGCAATCGTATGCTCTTTTTCCAATAAAACTTCAAAATACATTTTTCTAAATCAACTATTTTCTGTCAAACCCGAAACTGTTTTGTCTATATTTTAATCAAAATACTCCAGCCATGTTAAAATGGAAGTCACCATTAAAAAACCCCAAACAACAGAACTTTATTTCTGCATGGTTTTAATTGCAACCAATCCCCTAGCTACATCAGCAGCAGGGATGGAACACAGGGTTTCTAGACCATGTAACACAAGCTTTTACCTCCTGGGCTAAAGGGCTGACTTGGGCCATTTGGGACCAGTGCAAAACGAGCTTTTGTTTATGCCCAGGCGCTACAGGGGGAAAGAATCAGCCCAAGTTATGTAACTGAGAGCAACTGGAAGATGGCATATTCAGAGATTAAAGAGAAATGACAGCTGGCTTTTTTATTGGCAGTTCTGATGACTGCTCTGCACGGTCCATTGTCATTGCTCCTCCCTACCACGACAGCCACCTCACATCAGGGTAGGAGAGCCCCTTTAGATGACACAGGAGCTTGCACTGCCTTAGTTACTTCTCTGCTGGACAAGCAGACAACTCCATTGTCCAGCACTGGTAGTGAAACCCTGTTTCCATAAATTGCTGGTGTAAGAGGAGTTTTGATCATAAATCATCCTACCAATTCATCATCTTCTCCTGCATCTCTACAAGGTCGGAGAGGTCACTGATGTCCTTCATTGTCTTTGCCTTAAAGGGATCAAGAACAAATTTCTCTGTGGATGCTTTCAGCAGTTCGTAGTCTTTTGTCTGTTCTAAAGATTTCCAGAGCCTGACTGTGTCACTGAGGGAGGCCCTGTGAAGTGAGAAAACATGCAAAACCAACAGATGTGACTGCTGTTGTAGCACGAAAGTGTCATCTATGCACAGGGCTATGGATAATGCTATGGGGTACAGAGAGTGACCAACCTGAACGATGTCACATTCCTTAGGCTGACCAAGGCTTGCAGCCCTTGCATGTCAATGCCACTGTTTCGCAAATCCAAGGAAAACTCCTTTCTTGACCTTTTCAAAATTGAGTGCAGTACATAGACATCAGGTGGTGTAAGAACTATGCCCAGAAAAGACAAGTCTGGCTCGAGTCTTAAGGCCACATGCTGCAGAAGATAATTGTTCTGTGTTTCATAAACACAACGTAAAAGCTCCAGCAACCTCTCTGGACAGAGAGTATTAATCTGCAGCCTTCTAATGTACTTCAAGAGTGTTTTCTGCTTCTTGGTTGATTGTTTTGCATCCTCATTTGAAAGAGAGCAGAAGTAGGGGTCATCCTGGAGAAATATCAAACCAGCCAAAAATCGAGGCATTAAATCTAACCAGTTATAAGGTTTTTTCTTCTTGGATAGAAAAGACAGGTACTTTGTTAGATTTTTATCCCTGAGCTCTTCTGCTAACAAGAGGTGAAGTGCACACAAGAAATTCTGAATGGCAAAATCAGAGAATGTGCTCCCAAATTCCTCTTCTTCACTATCTGAATGTCTGGGGAGCGCAAATGGCAGGAAAAACCCATACTTCAGAGCAAACTCTTTAACTTCCGTAGAGGGAAGGAGATCGCTTTTCATGGCGCTTTGGTGCTTCTCTCCAAGACACCAGGCTATACGGGCTAGGGTAGCAAGACTCTCTTGATCTTGTGTGGTTGTAACATCTGTTTGCATAAGCATTATCTTCTGCTGAAAAAATTTCAGGAAGACTTCAGTAAGAGTCAAAGGAAGACTTTTCTCTCCCATTTCAAGTACTGTCTCACAGAGAAAACAAACAAATCTACACATAACAGGGCTGTAACAATGACTGAACAAGTACTCAGACTCTTTGATTAATTTCAGTGCACTATCACAGTAGGGTGATTCTTCAAAATATTTGGTTATGTACAATTCTCTCTGCTGAGGGGAAAATCCTACTATTTCAATAGTCTTATCCACTTTGGACACACACTGGTACAGCTTGTCTTTTGGTCTTGCTGTAAATAATAAAGTNTCCTTTATACTGCACAAATCCTTTTCAGGCTGGCTGGCTGAGCAACGAGGAAAATTCTCGTGATCGTGCAATCCTTTAAAACCATCAAAAACCAGAAGGACTTTAGCAGGATTTTGCAATATATACTCAAAGATCTCTTTGCTTCCCTCTTGAGGTTTTACAAAAAATTCAAGCAGCAGTTCCTTCAGGCTGTATTGCTTCTCAGGCAAGCTTATTTGCTTGTAGTCAAACCAAAATACAAATTCAAACTGAGAAAACTCTCCATTGGACCAGTCCTGGCAGATCTTCTGAACAAGAATGCTTTTGCCCATTCCTGCTTTTCCCAGCACCACAATCACTTTAGT
>WEIT01025497.1:346867-363753 GCA_013389985.1 Dryoscopus gambensis | reverse complement strand
GTGATATCTGCTGGTCTCCAGAACTGTGGGACCAGGAAACAGCAATAATGTGGCTTCATGCTCGTCCCATGGGGAGTGCACCATTAATTCCAGGATGCCCCACTTCTCTCTGTTACTGAGAGGAGAGCAGGGATGCTTTCTTTAAAACACTGATGCGCCTGTGGCACTGAGTTCTTCTCCAGACAAAGTCTAAATCCTTTGGAATCACTGTAATCTGTAGTGTTCTGGTTCTGCCTTTAGGGGAGGAATGCACATTTGTCCAGGAGATGTCTTACTGTAGGTATTTGGAGGGAATCAAGAGATGCAGAGACTCTTATCCTGTCATCCCTAAAGGGCTGGGCCCTGGATGGTGGCTGCTCTGGATGGAGAACTTGAGCAAACCTGGAGATACAGCTGCATCTCTCAAGCTGTAAAGTAACCCTGAACCCGTTTGGCTTCAGGGCAAATAGAAAGTAACACATGCTTGCTTTCAAGACATTTTTCCAGTCTCCCATAGAAATTTCTTCATAGAAAATAAAATGTCTCTTCATATACCCTTGGAAACAACTTTTTTCCTGCTCATATCTGCCAGAGCTATTGGTGCCTGAGGAGGCAGCATCCTTTCCCTGAAAAGAGAGGCACATTTTGAGACCTAGCCACCCACTGCAGAAAGACTGCATGGGACTGAATTCCCTTTCTGTTTTCTCTATTTGCCTTTATTATTGCTTTTAATAAGACTTCACTGAACTTGTAAAGAAAATACCCAATCATATAGTAAAATTTTAAATGTGTTAGCCTAGAGAGTATACTTCAGTGGGAGATTTATTGAAAATGACAGCAATGGGGAGGAGTCATACAACCTCCTGATGTGATAAGCCCGGAATTTCCAAGTTCCAGTGTTCCGGGGAAGCAGTAAGCAGCTGGTTATGTAACAGGAAGCTGTGGATGTCAGTCCCCAGCTAAAAAAGAACCAGGAACCATTGAAATAGGTGAATCCCTGCTGTGTTAGTAACTCTCTGTTTTTCCATTGGATTGCTTCCAGCACACAGTTCCACGTATTTGAGTTGACAAGACAGCTTCCCCGCTTTTCCATGTATGCCCTGAGCAGCCTAGACTTGGCCACAGAGCCCCTGAGCTTTGTTAACTGTACCATGAATGAGAGGCCACAAAGGGTGAGTTTCTGCTCTTCTTCCCAGTTTCAAGTCTTATACCGGTGGAGCATTTGTAATCAGCTTGAGATTTCCAGTAGCAAAGGAAAAGTTATGAACTGCACTACTGGCCTTTGGAGTCTGTGTATTGCGACTCAACCCTGCTTTTTTCTGTCTTTAAAAGATGGCTCAGTTGAGGCATTCCAAGCATCAGGAATTCCTGCAGGAACTAAAGGCCTGAGATCAGAAGGTGTTTCAGATATTATCTTGTTTGCTGTGTGCCTGCTGATAGCAGGAGACCTGTAGTCAGTGTTGAATTTTGTAAATGAGCAGAGAACAGGAAAAGGTCAGCACAGTGCTCAGGTGGTGACTCAGTTTCATAGCAGTCTCTGATTGTTGGATTTGATTTTTTTAGGAATATTCAGCTTTGGTGCAAGGATTCAACTGTTCTCATTCTAACAAGTTCATGACATAGGGTTATGGGATGAAATTTAGTAAACGAAATTTCTGGGGTACCCTGAACAGAGTGTTCTGGTGCACATCATGTGCAGGGACATTGTGTGGTTCCTGAGGCTTTCCACACAAGGGATGGCTGATTCTCTTAATTTTATTTTTGCAAGATTGTTATGTGGCTGAATCAGAGCTTCTTGCTGCCAGAGGATGCAGAGTTTCAGAGCGCTCCCTTTCAGGTTTGCTTCACTTCCCTTCGTAATGCAGGTCAGCTCTGCATCAAAATCAAGCCTGGTGGAGAGGTGAGTACCTCCATGGACAAGGGGAGCAGCCCTTTAATGATACTCCAGTGAAACCAGGTACTCATACTGCCAGTATGAGGCAGTAAAAGTGAAGGATGACCAAACAGGCAAAGTACTCATGCTTTTGGAAACTTCTGTGTCTGTTTACTGTCGATGGGTAAAATTCCATGGCCAGTTAGTGAAGTAAACTGCTTAGCCTGCAGATCTGTAGGAAGGACGGAATTTATTTCCTCACAGAGTGGTTTCAGGGAGCTATAATGTGAGGCACAAAGGCAGCCTGTAACTTCTGCAGTGGTCCTGTGTGCACAGATGACTCTCTATCCCAAACGGGAATAAAAGCCCCTTAGTTTGAGCCTGGGTAGCTGTTGGGCAAGCAGTACTGCTGGGCAGTTCCAGATGTTCTGGCATGGAAGAGTGCTAAAGTGCTTTATTTCCTTTCTGACAGATTTCCATCAACACAGATGATATTGATCTAGCTGGTGACATTATCCAGTCAATGGCCTCTTTCCTGGCCATTGAAGATTTGCAGGTGGAAGCAGATTTTCCTGCATACTTTGAGGAGCTGCGGAAAGTGTTGGTGAAGGTGAGGACGCTTTGGGCATTTCTAAGTAAGCAGATAAGCAGTCACTGGGGGCTTTTTATGAGAGGATCTCTAAACTGATTTATCTTTGTTGTGGAAATCAGCCCACAATGGCTTGCTGTATATTCTGTGGGACACCCTCAACTTTCTGTCTGTTTTTGTTCTGTAGAACAGGCCCTTGGTCCCCATCAGTTGGTTGTTTGGGATAAAGTAAATATGTTGTCTGGGAGACTGAGCTGTGGGTTTGGGTCAGCATGTGAGATGTGTATCTCAGTCTGCTCACCCTTTGTGGGGGCCAAGGTACGGCTCCTGCAGTGGGGGGTGAGGGGAAGGAGAACAATGTCAGGGATGCTGGTTGGTTAGGTTGGGACGTTATTTCCTATTGCACTGGGCTGAGGTTTAGCCTGAACCCTGTGTGCCCAGGGTGCCAAGGACCCTTGGTCATGACGTGTTTGCCTTGGACAGGTGGACGAGCACTACGCAGTGAATCAGAGGCTCACTGCTGACATGGCTGAACGCTCCAACCTCATCCGCAGCATGCTGGTTCAGGCAGAAGATGCCCGGCTCCTGAGAGACATGTGAGCAATTGCTGCCTGGCTTGTGTGTTTGGGGTTCAGAATGGCTAGTCTTTGCTTTTCGGGCAGAAAAGAGCACATAAAAACATTGGTGTGATGCAAGAGTTGCCTAGTTACAATTTTTGATGTATAATTGTACTCTGATGATCTCACCATGAGCTTTCCTTGAACCTTGTCATGTTCTTCAGGTGGGAAACCATTTGGGAAGGCAAGAAGGGCAAGTGTAGGGGCTTAGTGTATAGCAGGTGAGGTGAACCTACTTCAAGATGGTGAGATATGTTAGAAAACATATATTAAGGGAAGAAGTCAGGAAAAGCTATCTGTGGTGTGTGAACTTTTGAGAACACCAAGGAAGAAATTTTATGTGTCAGGTTTTCACTCTGACTTGCTGTTTTCTGCTAATGCTGAGCTTTACTCTGAAGAGCAGCAGTAAAGAGGCCCAAGCTACTGCAGGGTAGTGGTACTTTCACTGGGGAAAGTGGTGTCTCCACTTTGTCTTGCTGGATAAAGTAACTGCAAAAATAGACTGTTCTGGGTTTTTTTTAGTAAAATAATGAGTATAACCAACATGTCTAGACAAGTCTGTTGTCTTGTAGCTGGCAGACATGCTGGTGACTGTGGTAGCCAACACTACCATGTATTGCTACACCTTTATATTGACAAACCAGGAATGACTTTCTTGTCCTCAGAGATGCAAATAACTGGACTGATTTTTCCCCAGGAAAAACATGAAGACACAGTACAGCGAGCTGTATGACCTGAACAGAGATTTAATAAATCAGCACAAAATTCGTTGCAACAATCACACAGAGCTGTTGAATAATCTGAAAGCTGTGAATCAGGCAATCCAGAGGGCTGGGCGGTTACGTGGTAAGTCTGTGTTTTTGAAAGGAATGGGGAGTCTCAGACCCCAGTGAGGCAGATAAGGTGTGTCCCAGAGGTCACCTGGGTAGGTTAAGTGACTTCAGGCTTTTTGGCCTGAAACTGAGTAAAAGTAATCTTTCATTCTTCAGTCATAGCCAATTACATGTGAGAGTCAACTGTGAGTGTCCAGTATAATCTGGGATGACAATTTTAAAAAGAAAAAATTGAAATAGTTTCCAGATTTCTGAACAAGGCAGAAATTGATAGTTTTGTTGAACATACTACTTTTAAAATGCTTTTAGCATTACTTCAGTACTTAGGTTATAATTCTGCTTTAAAAAAGGCAATTACCAACTTAAGCAGGGCTATTTTATCTGCATTATTAGTCCTGTAGGTCTTTGGGGAGGGATGTACTTTTTTGTATGTTTATAGCATTCCGCTTCCAACAAGCTCTCATAAAACAGAGCTACAGGCGATTCTTCTTTAAAGAAAGGAATTTATTTATGTACTAGAAAAAAGGTAGTGTTTCATCATGTGTTTAAAAAGTATTGGAAAGAAACCCCTAAATTTTCAGACTGGATCAAATAAGTATTTTTACCAGTTTCTTACTCTGTAACTGAGGATTTTATTCTATTCTTTCCTTTTTTTCCTCTTTGCAGTTGGCAAACCTAAAACACAAGTGATCAGTGCTTGTCGGGATGCAATAAGAAGCAACAACTTCAACACACTCTTCAGGATAATGCGTGTGGGAACAGCCTCTTCTTGAGCAGAGGAGCAGCAGCTGTGCAGAGGCAGTGTTTCCATGCAGTGGGCAAATAATGGATGAAAAGCAGTTAGTTCAGATCCCTACTCCACTGCAGGGTGAAGTAATTACAAAGGTAGTGCTGTAGTTAAGCTGTCAGGTGAGAAATATTACACAGACCAAAGCTCCATGAAGAGAGCATCAGAGTTAAAGTGCAGATGTATTTATGCAACACAGAAGTTTCAACAGTTGTTTTTTGTTGCAGTAACTTATTTATGTATTTAAAAATATTTTGTAGTTAAGTCATCAGTCTTTTCCATTAAAACATAGATTAAAAGCTTGACTGATTTTGTTCTGATTTAGCTGGGGAGATGTGTACTGCTAAGTTTATTTGTTGAATAAACCCAGTCCAAATAACTTCTCTGGTTTCTGCTGCATAGTTGCTTTACACTTGAACTTCCTGTGCTGGAGAATCCTGGGTTTCACTGCAGTGATGTGTGGCTCTAGGTAAACTGCAGTGCAATGCATGAAAACCACCAAAGGGATAACATCTTGGTGGCTCTTAAGCCAGAAGATCTTTGACAGGCATCCAGTTCTATGATCTGTGTAGGTAAGAAGTGGTCTGTTTAGTATCCAGCAGTCTCCCCACACCTGGATTGCAGAAAGTTTTGCTTCCAGCTACTGGTTCCTGCTACTGCTGGAAAAACTCTAGATACTGAGCTGGGCAAGGGTGCATTTCAGGAACAACAAAACCAAACTACACACCCAGCCTTGGTGCCTAATCATGAAGAGCTGGTAGTATTTAATGGGATCAAAAGAAGGTGGTATTGGAAAATGACTTGGCTCCTGGTTCAAACCTATTTAATTGTGTGATCTCTTAGAATTGGATTAAAATATTACAGTAAGGCTCTGTCTCAGATCTAAAGGTATTTTAGAACCTTTGCCAAAGCAAATTTCTTTTAGAAGCTAAAAATAACCTGCACAGGATTGAGGCCGGGCTCCAGTGCTCCTGCAGCAGCATCACCCTTGCCACAGTACAGTGGTGTTTGCAATGTGGGGAGGGAGGAGTTGACCCATGTCGAAGTTCTTGGGTGGCTTCTTGAGGCTGTCAGAAGGAGTCATGTCCTCTAACTGGTCTCTCTTATGAGCCACTACTGAATTAAAACCAGCAACCCACCCTTTGTTACAGAGCCACTGGTGAGCATGTGACCAGTTGAATTGGGGAATGTAATTCTTGCAACACGTTTTAATCCCCAAAACTTCCCCTTCTTGCTGCTTTGGCCTCTTCCATATGGAGAACTGTGCTGCTGAAAGCACAGACCTCTGTCAGTTAGAATCTGCAGCAGGAGCTCATTTGAATCCTTTACAGAAACTGGTTGTTAGTCAAATCCAGCTGCTTGGTAGAAGGGTGGTGGAGCCACCCATGCTGTTCTAAGCAAGTGAGCTCAGAGACTTGATTATGGAACAGTCTCCTGGCATAACTGCTGGGCTTTCTGCCACTTGCTGTACCTGTTCCCACTGTTTCAACCTGAGCGGCTTTGATCAGAAAGCAGCTTTCCCATCAGCCTGGTTTTCAGGACTACACGCCAGGCACTGCCAGTCCCAGCTCTGGTTTGCTCCTGGCAGTGACGTCAGACTTCACTCGCTGTCCAGACCTCTGGTAAGGCTGATTTCCCCTATGTTTCTGACAACAAATTTGTAATTTATTTTCCTGTAAAACCAACTTTCACCTTTGCCAAATGAAAAATGCACATACTTTGCAAGGAGCTACACCTAACTATAAATACAGATTGGTATCCAGCAAGAGCATCTATAAAGCTCCCATTACCAGCGCTGTATAAATGAAGGCCCTTCTTCCTCCAGTAGCTCATGGCATTTGAAATTTTAGTGAGTGAAGTCTTTCCTCTGTACCTGCAGCACCAGTCATGCCTGGGGCTGCCTGTGGCTTGAGGACCTAACAAGAAGGGTGGGAGAGAAGAGGCATGTTCATTTTTAAACCTTTGAAAGCTAACTGCAAATTTGGCTTCTTAAATTACTTCATCTGAGTCACCAGAGGAAGATGGGTGGTTCCTTGTGTGATCAAGTAGATAGGGGCTTGCTCAAGCAGAGGCTGGTATGCCCTCTAGTGTAATACTTACTATCAAAAAGCAGCAAGCTCTAGAGAGAGCTAGAATCATCCCATGACAAGAGCCTAGCTTCTTCCCAGTCTCCTGGAAGGATGTTCCAAGATTTACCAAGCACATTCTTAGGCTCACAATACAGTCAAAGAAGTAAGTTTTGCTAATGACTTTACTCCCAACTTCGCCTAGCAGACTATGCTGTGAATAGCTGTGGTGTCTGTTGCTTTTGTTCCAAACTACCCAAATAATTTTTTTTTTCTTTGAAACCTCAATTACTTGTCTTATTCTAGTGGAGAGCTCAGAATAAGAACTACTTTCTTCCCAGGAAGAGCTGCTGCCCCAATAGGCAGCAGAGTGCCTCAGAAACCATGATTCAGAGAGTTCTGTCCTCACCTCAGGATTTGTTTCTAGCTTCATCCCCTTGTTTGTTGATTAAAACTGAGCAAGAGAGTTTTGGCAGCGCACAGAGATGCTGGCTGAGGGAAACGAGTAGGAATATGAACAAGATCTTGCAAGAGCAGCTCAGGGCAGCCACCTCCCAGCCATCCTTCCCGCCCAAAAGAGCATGAGGGAGTAGCTAGAACTGAGCAACTGCTCATCATCTGGGATGGAACTGACACAGCTAGAGAGAGTGCAGCTAGAGAGTCCTGCACAGTGCTCTCTAACAGCAGCACTGACCCCTTGCTCTGGTGCCTGGCAGGGCTGAGATACCCTTTGGAAGCAATGGCAGGGGTTCCTCCCAACTGCCTGAGGGATTCCTTTTTTTGAACTTTTAAGTATTGGGATTGAAGCTGAAGGTTGTTGCTCCTGTATCTTCATGAAGACATGCCCACAGGACATCCCACCCGCTCAGGAAAGGGTGCAGGGTACTCATGTCAACCATGAGCCTTGCTTTGAGCTTCCTGCTCCCCTGCTGCCAGCTGTGGTCTTACACCACTGTGGTGGCCTCCAACAACAGGCCTGTAATGGGAGAAGGAGCAGACTTTAATCCAAAGCTACCCTCTCCCCACCCAGGAGAGACAGGAGGGATGAAACACGCGCACTCCCCGGCTTACTGCAAGCCTGTGGCCTGCACTGTCTGGTTTGGATGAGCTGAAAAAACACCTGTGTCTCAGTGCCAAAAAAAAGTTTCAGGCAAGCAGGTGCAGGCTAGGGCCGAGCCTCCAGCAGAGTGTTCTGCACTCTGGCTCTCTCCTGAAGCTCTGCTGCACCTCTTGGTGGGCTGGACACCTCAGAGGTGAGCCTGGCACAGTCCTGCTTGCAGTGAACGTGGGGCAGGTGCACAGTACCGAAAACGTGCAGGGAGGTGTTGCACCAAGGCCACACTCTGCCTTTCTTGCTGTGTTTACCACAGGACTTGTCTGGCTGCTGCCTTGAAACATCTGAGCTGATCTCCAGTGACAGAAGCCATGTTAAAACCCAGCAGAGCCCAGGATATAACTAAAAGGACACGAGGCCATGCTGTTGGTGACCTCCCTAGTACCTGTGGATGACAAGCCACTAAAAGGTAAGTAGCCTCATTCCTGCTGCCGGCCCCTGTTCTGACGCTGGAGCTGGGAGCTGTCTGCACACCCACCCAAGGAAAGTGTGCAGGAGCAGGTTTGTTCTTGGCTGTTAAGCTTGTAAATTCCTTGGAAAAAGGGCTGCATCTAGGTCTGTCTGCACAGCATTTAGCATAATAAAGTCCTGCTCCTTGTTAGGGTGCCAAGTCCTTCCCAATGCCTTTATAGCCTCTCTGTCTTCCTTCCCAACTCCACAGAGTTGTGCAGCTGGAAAAACCTCATATTTCCCATGGCAGCTCCTTTATTTTTGTCTCTACAAACAGGAACACTGTTAAGCCCCAGAAAATGTCTTGGGCATTTTGTAACAAAACTTGCCCGACCACTGTATGAAACATGTAACTGACCTATTTCCTTTTTTTTTTTTTTTTTTTTAATAAAATCAGTCATCACCTTGGGGCAATGTACAGTTTTAATTCTCACCCTGACAGGTCAGAGATGCCACTGTGCTGCTCCCATGAGAGAACAGCTGGAAAGCTGACAGTTGTGTGACCACACCACCCACAGAGCATTAAAAGCAGTTGAGTGTGTGTTACAATGGATGCAAGAGAAGACTGCATTTCCATTTTTGCAGTTAAAAATACCACCTGTCCCCTCATTATGCAGTGTGATGGAGTTGCATGAGCAAAGTTTGTCTGTGCTTAGGTCAGAGCTGAACGTCTGGGTAGGAACCTGCCCACCACCCACCACTGTCCTCTGTGACATTGGTCACACTGCACCATCACTCATAATAGACAAAGGAAAAATCCCAAAATCCTGTTCTGTTTGGATGCTTGTTCAGGTGTGCCAAGCTTCGACGGTTGATGTATTTCACAAACTTCATAGTTTCTTTGTCTCTATAAACTAAGGCCAAGCAGTTGGCCTCTGGATTCACTGTCAACAGCTAGAGGACACAAAAATAAGGAAGGAAATCAGTTTCACAAAAATAGCTTTGACAAAATTCTTAAGAAAAAACCAAAACAGTTTCAAAAGTCAGAACAAAGGTCTGGTGTTAGAAAATGAACCATGACACTATTTTCATTTTAATACCCCTTACCTGAAGCATTATTATACATTAAGGGCTTCTGGACTTCTTACTAGTATGACTGCTCAGTACTGTCACTAGTACTGATGCTGAATGTGACCCCAGTGAACAGCACTTCCCTGGAAAAGTGTTATCTCTGCTACAGCCTTATGTCCCTTCCAGGCAGGCTTCCCAAATGGCCCCAGGTGCAGGTGCAGTGAGGCACTCTCAGGGCCCAGGTCTCATGCTTTAGGTGAACAGCAGCCTCTTGAAGCTGAGGCCAGAGATACACCTACGAGCAGTGACTGAGGCAAGGAGACTTCAGTGTGCTACTGAGCACCCTCAGCATTATGCTGGCATTATGACAAAGTGTAATTATGTCTCTCCACCCTAAACAGTTTTATCTGATTTGCAGCTAGCAGCTGAGGTCCTTACCTCTTCATCTTCACCTTTAGCAATGTAGGAAGTAAAGCCACCATATTCAGGATCCCAGTCTTAAAATAGAAAAGAAAGATTCTTAGAAACCTCAATGCTGTCCAGGCTCCATACAGCCTTCCAGGAGATGCCATTTTCTCACCCCGCTCCACAAAGTTACTAGATACAGGATAAGCCCCAGTTTACCTCCTGCCAGTCTATTTTTTTTCTTCTGTTCAGAAACAACTTGAAGCAAATGTACTGGATTTGCCTTTTACAGTAGATAGGCTATTTAAATTGTTTGATGCACTGCTCCTCGCCTGTAGAACAGTTCTGCCTTAGCAGATATGCCAAAGGATTTCAGTATCATCACCAGCATGGGCCAGATGGTTTCAGCTGTACATTCTGGTCTCATCTGGTCTAAAATGCTTGTGTTTAGTTTTTTTTTTTACCACTATCTAACTAGGAATCAACCCAAAATGCCTAGACATGCCTAAAGTAACTTTTAAAAACCCTGGGCTTAGTGAATCGGAGGTGCAGTGATAATTCTGATGAGGAAAGGCATGGAACACTCCTGATGGGTATTGTGGCCGCCTGACCCCGCAGCGTGCCCAGAGCCACCGAGAGCCATTGCTTAGGAGAGGAAAGGTCTGGGAGGCTCAGCCTTTCCCTCTGCCCAAGCGCCACCTCCTGGCGCAAGCGGGAAAGGTCACAGACGATTCCAAGGCCGCAATCCCAAACCTTTGCGTAAGGACTACTGAAACCAGTTTTTATGCCGAAGGGAGGACTAGGACAAAGTCTACAGAAACGTTCTATGTAGGAAAAAAGCAGGGAATTTTTGGCTGTTTTAGCACTGCTGAGAACCCAGAAGTCATTCCTGTATGCAAACCTTGTAAAAAGAGTGTCTGACATCTCTCTCTCATCCACTTACCTTCACAGCCACAGAAGAAGAGCAGGTCAAGAGCAAATTCTGTTGCTTGAGAGTCGTGGACAAGAGTGTAGTGCCCGTGGGTCCAGCGTCGCAGCTCCCCTGCACACACAGGGGTGCCCGAGCCTAGGAGAGGACACAAACCCAGAGGGAGAGCCATGAAGCCACATCAGCTGAGCTCAAAGCATGTGAGGAGCTCAGTGATCTCACACCACTGTGAAATTGTGTGCTGGCCCCAGTGAAAACAAGGTAAAACCACAGACCACATGTCAATATCTTTCTTAGAGGTGGCTCTAGGTTAGGTACTTCGAACAGTGTGAAGGAGTGGGACCAAGATTTGCTCCATACAGTTCCAAGCTAAAACGTGCTTTGGTTTAACCAGTTCTTCCTTTTCTTTTTTTTGTTATGTTTCCCCTGGATTTACAGTAGAGCTCCAGACCTCAAGAGCCAGCAACCTATCTGTTCTGGAAGTACCCTGGAACTACCAGAAGCCTCAGGGAAGAAGGATATTGCTCCAAACTCACTCTGCATGTACAATCCCAGGAGGTATGTCATTTTAGGGAAACTTTTCTCATGTGTCTAGCTCGGTTTCCAATCCATGCAGCCCCAAAATACACCCTCATACAGGAGTTTAAAATCAAACAGTGGGAACAGGGCAAATAGCAAAGCCAAATGACTAGTTGTGGAAATCAGAAAAACAAAGCCTTTGCTCCTGCTAAGTGTTCTGGTGGGATTTTTTCAGTAGGACTTCTTTTTTTATTACCTTTTATTCCAGTGTCCACTAACTTGCCTGACTCAGTGCAGGATGAACATTTTCAAAAATTCTACCCATAAACTTCAGATCCACTGTTTTAAATAAACATCACCAATCCAAATCCAAAATTAATCTAATCTTTGATAGCTGTCACTGCTGACAACTAAGTGGCTGTTTAGGCTGACAATGTTTTCTGAAAGGTTGAATCCTAGTTTTAGGTATCAATTTTCTAATTCTAAAATTGTCTTATTTCTGACCCATTCACCTTTCTCTTTTGGATTTATTATCTCATACAAGAATATGCTTTATATGAAGCAGGGCTATGTGGATGTAGAAACCAAGCAACAATTGACAAAAGAGTAACAGCCCCCCTAAAAGTCCCACCCTTAAGACTTAGGTTTGTTCAAAATGGTATCTTCAAATTAGTCATTGATTTACTCCAAATTCTTTCGCAATGGTCACTGATTACAAATAAGCAATCTAACATGCTTCAAGTCCCATGTTTGTGCTGGGGCCTTGTGCTGGCTGCAGTAGAAGGGGAAACACTAGTTCCATGAAAATCACTGGGAATTTTGTTCGAACCCTTTCACACTGCTGCTGCTCTACTCACCGCTCTGTGTCTCGCCGTCTTGTGCTTCAGGGGTGTTGTCAGGCTGGTGTGGCTGATGGGGATTGCCATTAGCAGGTTGCTCAGTCTCTTCCTGCTCAGGCTTGGGACTGCTGTGCCCAGTGGTGTCTGCTGCTTGTCCCTCCCCAGCATCTTCATCCTCATCAGAGGGAGCCAGGAAGTGCAGCTTTAGGCCGGTGAAGTTGGAAAGCAGCAAAAACAAGGCCTCAGAGCGCAAGAGCTGCAGGAATTTCTTCAGGGTGTCAGGGAGGCTGTCTTCCTCTGCTGCCTCATAGAGTCTGAAAGACAGCAGATGTATCTCCTTGCTGGAGAGCCAACAAGGACCATGTCCAGCACTGACCAGTGCAGCCTCATGGCAGCTCCTGCTCAGCCTGACCACCAGGTGCAGCACACTGTTGTTCCCCACCTTTTATTGGCTGGCCCCCGACTACTCCACCGGATCTCTTTGTTCTCCAATGCTTCACAGAGTAGTTGGTATTTCTCTTTCTAGGAGAAAGAGACACAGAAATGTTAACATTTAGCTCCCAGGAAAAGAAGAAGGTTGAAGACAAGTGTTTTATTTTTGCTGAGCCCCTATGCAGCAGTGTACAGGCAGTCAGAGGGGATCATTCCACAGAATCAGAGTGGTTGAGGTTGCAAAGGGCCTCTGGACGTCACCTGGTCCATTCCCCTTTAGGTGTGAAACTAGAAGGTGTTTTGTTTTAACAGATGTGCAAGCAAGCCCTTTCCTAGCCTCCATGCCATGTGGTACCTGCCAGCCCTCTGACCATATTCTGGCAGATCACATCAAACTGAACCACTGGGCTCACCTTAAGAAAGTCTTTCAGGAGAATTTCTGATCGCTCCTCAAATTCCTCCTGGATTTGAGCTTGGGAGTCCATGTCCAAATAAACTAGATTGATCCACTCATATAATATTTCATGCTGGAAGGGAAATGGATTAGAACACTGAATTTTCAAAAGTAAGATTCCCCAATTCCCCCTACTGAGCTGGCCACAGGGCTGGATTCCTACACACACACACTCCATTCCCTTGTTTCACTGCACCAGGGGTATTCACATTCTCTGAACTACTGTAGGTATGCAAAACATACCAAGATGTATAAGAAAGAAACTGGATACAAATTTATGGACAGGAAACAAAAAGGAGAATGGGATAAAGATTAAAGCATCCCCAGTGCATCAGTGCATTCCTTAACTGGTATTACAGGAACAGGACAGAGACAGAAATGCAGATACAGGCTTGTTACTCACATCATAGGGGATGTGTGGGCTCCTGGGCAAGGGAGCTTCACTGTGCCGTGCAGGTCTGGGCACAGGCGGGCCGTGGAACCAACCGCTCACCGACAGGCGGCACTTCTGCGACACAACTTCGGACACCTGCAGCAACGTTGGGCAGCACGTCACTGGTTAGACAGGGACAGGTGTAACAGGTACCATGCAAACGTGTGACAGGAAATGGACTTGGCTCCAGAGAGCCCACTGCATACACAGAAATGTCACACAGGGCTAGACCAGGACAGATTATTAGACAGAGGCCTATTGTCCTGAAGTCCATTGCAGGTTTACAGAATCCCAGTAGAAGATTTTACTCCAAGTTCACAGAGAATCCATTCTCTCTCTCCCTCTGAGAGCTTTGAGTCATGGATTTTTAAGGCAAAATTAAATCACTACCTGACAACAATCAGGGCAGTGACCAAGCAGATGCTTCTGTTAATTAACAACTGTAAGACATAAATGACACAAGAATAACCCCCTAAGCGGCCTAGGTCAGGATATGCCCAACCTATATCACTGATCATCTTCCTCTCCAGCCTTCTGCTCTCTGGCCCTGTTTGATACAGTCCCTGGTACTCTCCAGTACACAGGAGTTTCAGATTTCAGTCAGGTGTTTGTGTCACGTAGTTCCACAAATTATTCATCCTGTTCCCAGGCTTTTTCCCGACAAGAGTCACAAGGTACTCTTTAACTGTATCAGCATTTCTGCTGCAGGGCACTGCACTGTCTGTGTCACTGAGGGGGTACAGCCAGAGCTGCACAGGGCCCTTGCACTGTTGGCAAGGTGATGGATGGCTTGAGGAGCTCTTCTGGAGCAAAGTCATGACTGCCACATCAAAAATGTGAGCTGGTTTAAAACAAGCCAGCAAACAGAAAGAAATGAGAGCCAAATTCACAGCAGTGGCTTGCCAGGATAGTAACACAAAATAGAAATGGAAATTTTTCTTTCCCAGAATGATGCAGCTAGACTGATAGTTTAAAGCTGGCTTTGTTGGTTCTTGCCCTCCTTAAAGTCCTTGAAGCCCTCTCTTCAGCACACAGCACTTAGCATGAGTACCCACTCTACCCACAGTTCTTCTCCCTCCCCATCAGGATTGTAATAACACACAGAGTAAATAACCACAACAATGAGGATCAAAAAATTAACAAGAGACAGCTCCTTGCCTGGTGGAAAGAGACTGGAGACACTTCAAAGAAAACCAGCGTGTTCCACGAAGGCACTAATGACTTGGTGATTTGCTGTGGCTGAAAGTGTTCTGAGGAAGAAAACATACCCTGGTTAAGATATGAACTGGGACTTGCTAGAAACTGCCATTTCTCTCTGAGTCTACAACACTGACTGGTGGGACATCTGGGTATAAGGGATGGAGCTCAGAGCAAGGGCTTGGTGAGGAATCAGTGCACCTCTGCATGGAGACAGGCAGAGAGAGTTGGGGCTGTTCATTCTGGAGAAGAGAGGGCTCTGGGGTGACCCAAAGCCTCTTTCACTGCCTAAAGGGACTATACAGGAGTGCTGTAGAAGGACTTTGGACAGACGAGGACATGGAATGACAGCAAAGGGGGAATGGCTTCAAACAGACAGAGGATGGGTTTCGATTAGATATTAGGAAGGAATTCTTTACCATGAGCAGTGAGACACTGGCACAGGCTGCCCAGAGAAACTGTGCATGCCCCATCCTGGAAATGGTCACTGGGGTTTGCAGCAACCTGGTCTAGCAGAAGGTGTCCCTGCCTGCAGCAGGCTGGCTGGAACAAAATGAGCTTTAAGATCCCTTTCAACCCAAACCATTCTGTGGTTCTGTTGCTGGAAAGGGAAGTTATTGTCATCAATCTGGAGTTCCAAGCACAGTTACTGACATTACCTCCATCTTGCCTCTACTCTTGGCCCTTCCAGAAGTTTCTTTGTCTGCTGTTGCCTGTTAGCACTGTCTGTAAAGCCCACTACAGTCCATCCCTAAGGCGCACATTTTACTAATATATCAGCTTCTCTGAACAAAGGAGGGACTCTTTATCTCCCTTCTACTGTTTGAGGTGAGAGGTTCTGCAAGGGGCACATAAGCTTCATCTTTTTCATCCACCTGAGTTTGGAGCTTTTACCATCTGTGCTGTACAGATCCAATGTTCCCCCGTCACTCTTCTCCCAGGGTGGGACGAGGTACAGGATGAAAGCAATTCTCCGACCTTCCAGTTCATCATCGTGGCACAGCAACACATCTGCAATTACACGTTTTGCTGCTGTAGCATCTTTCCAGTACATGCACGATTCACTCCAACAACTGCTTCCCACCTTTGTCCCCCCAAGGATATGACAAGAAGAAACATGTTCTTTCCAAGAACTGCATTTTCGCTCATCGGCATCATCAGCCTGAGATCTGCAAGATTCACTTCTGTGGCACTGCACTGCAATTGGCAGATCAGGCCATTCTGAAGGTACAGGCAATTACACAACAGCAAGAGCTTTTTCATCATTTGTACTTCATTTTCAGACACTGTTTTGCTGCTGGCAGCTTCTGGAACCCTCTGGAACCAGAATAAAATGAGGTATTCTATACACATTTTTTTCCCTACATGTGCACAGAAGCTTTAGGGAAAGGATCACTTATAGACTGACCAGTATATTCATATTTGGCACAGGATATGTCAATAGTTGGCTCCAGCTCTATCTGGGTCATAGCAGAAAGCCACGCTCGGAATTCTTCACACAGAGCACGCCTGAGAAGATAAGTACACAGCAAGTGTTAGGGTTTGCCTTAGGGTTGGGGTTAAGATTAGGGTTTAGAGTTGAGTTAGGGTTAAGGTTAAGGTTAAGGTTGGGTTGGGGTTTAGGTTCAGTGCTAGGATTTGGGTTAGGGTTAAGGTTAGGGTTTAGGTTCAGGGTTAGGGGGCTTAGGGTAGGGTTGTGTTAGGGTTAAGGCTTAGGGTTAGGCAACAACCAGCAGCAAGCATGCAACCAGTCGTAAAGTGCACCGGGAAGCATTTCAGAGGTGACAGATGCAGGAGGGCTGAGTATGCAGGAAAGTTGAATAGACTTCAGTGCCATGACAAGCACAGAACAGATTCAGCTCTCCAGGGCCGTTTTTTGGCCCGAGTACGGGGGCAGAAGGCGGCCAACGCCGTGGGGCCATCCCGCAGTCGCCTTCCCCGTGGAGCCACCACGGCTCCTCTCCACCCTGAGCGGGCAAATCCCCGAGCCCACGCTTTACCTCAGGGCGGCGACGTGGGGCTCCGGGCTTGCCCCCAGCTCCTCGGACTGCGGCGGCCCATGGAAGAGAAGAAGGGACGGGGGTTAGGGTGTCTCGGCTCGGCTCAGCTCGGCCCGGCTCGGCCCGGCCCTGGGCCCACCTGCCACAGCGAGAGGAGGTCGTTGCGCCGCCCGCGGAAGCCGAGGCCCAGCAGTTCATCCCGCAGCGCCTCCACGAAAGCCGAGCCCGCCAGGAAACCGGGAATGACAGCGTGCCGGAACGGGGCCGGCTCCACTACCACCGCTTCTGCAAGGAAAGGGCCGTCGGTGAGGGGCGGGGAGCCAGGCCACGCCGTAGCGTGCCGGAGCCGCTCCCCGCGGG
>WEIT01025497.1:305838-337733 GCA_013389985.1 Dryoscopus gambensis | reverse complement strand
GGGAGGCGGGCAGGTCCGGGGCGTGTTTCGTTATTGTTATTTGAAAACTGCTTGCGGAATAAAGCGGGGCTCGGCTGGGGTCCCCCGCCCGCCCCGGGCCGCCTCCGCAGCCGCTTCCCTTCCTGCCTGGCCGGGGCGGTGGGGCAGCGTTAGAGCCGAGCGCCCCGAGAGTTCAGCCCGCGGCTTGTGTTTCTCTCCCCGAGCGCCCCCCGCTCCGCCTGGCTGGGGGGTTTGGGGGAAGCTGTTGGGAGCGTTTGCCGCGGTCCCAGGCGGGTTCTGGGCTTAAGCTTCGCCAAGCACTGCCCGACCTACTCTGCCAGAAATCTGAGTAAGGGACTGTCAGGTATTCAAGCCCAAGCCTTACATGCCTTTTTTTTTTTTTTTTTCCCCCCCCTTTTTATATAGCACTTAAAGTCTTGTAGGTAAGAGGAAACATTCTCTCCATTTAAGGAAGAAAAAGAAAGAAAATAATTCTCTGTATCTTTTTGAACCCACACCTCATAATGGTTTATGAATTTTGGCTCACTGATTTGTAGTTGAAGTAAAGGCTCAACAAGGGGATATCAAAAGCTTGCTGAGTTGTTGCTGTTGAACTTTTCATCCGTCTGTCACTCAAAGGTGGCAGTAGTTGGACATCTGCTTCACAACATGCTTGCTTGACTGAGGTGCTGATTTTTTAATATACCAAACACATTCATTCTGTTGAAATGTGGTCTCAGGACCTTAAGTTAAGAGTCCTGGCAAGCTTTATTGTATGTCCTTTGGAAATGACAGGGTAAGGCTTCTTCATCATCCACCTCACCTTCTTACTGTCCTGCATAGGTCAAAAGTTAATTACAAGTGCCTTTGCCAAATGCGAGATAGCAGTTTTCCCAGGCCCATGCGTTCTGCTTCTTGCTCCTTTGCTGTAAAGCAGTTTCCCAAGAAAGCCTCAAGCAGTGTTGTTACTGAAGGGGTGTGTGCTATTCAGCATGTTTTGAGGCAACCTCTGAATCCTCTTACTGTAACAAAGATTCAAACTGGAGTTTTCTTATCTGCCGTGTGTTAAACAAAATTAGCATCTTGATGATCTCTAAGTTTTGTCCCCATGTTCCTTCATGAAATTTGCTAATCTGTATGAAATAATTTATTGTGAAGCAGTAGATCAGTTTGTTGGCTGTACTGCTGTATCAAACTGACTGTGTTAGTATTTCTAGAAAAAAAAAAAGCTAAGTGACTTGTCAGCTACTTCATGTGTCTTGGAAGAGGCCAGGCTTAAATTTCACCAAAAAAAGGGAACTAATACTGTTCTGTGAACAATGGCAGGATTTGTTAGACTCGTTCATTCCCCTTCTCTCCTTCCTTCTAAATAGGGCAAAAGTATTTGTTGCTGACTGCTTTCTTTCTCTCCAGGTGCTAGTAAACACTGCCTGCTGTTTTCTGATGCTGGTTGCTAAGCTAATCCAGTGTATGGTGTTTGGTCCTCTTCGTGTCAGCGAGAGGCAGGTGAGACAGCAAACAAGGAAACTGTGAAACATGACAAATGCTGTGATTTTCTGTATGAAATTGCTGAAACTGCACAAGAAAAATAAATTTTACAATATATGTCTTACCATTTGGTTAGCTAGTATATCCACAGCCACAAGCTTCTGGTTTATTTCTAAGAGAATTTTTCCTATTGTATTTTATAAGCTCACAGTCAACTTGAAAATCCTTTTTCTTTAATGAACTTTGTCAGATTTCTTACAAGTGCACCTCACTTCAAAATACTTGTAACATGTTCTTCTCTATCCTTTCTGCACCTGGCAGCGTTTCTCTGTTGCGTTTTGTAATTGTCAGCACTGGCAGTCTTGACTTCCCTCTTGTTTTGTACCTTTGACTGCTGGAGCAGTGCTTTCCATCCTCATACACTGCGTGGATGGTTATCAGCCTGCAGGTTTAAGAGGGAGTAGGCAAGAAAATCCCCAGAGAAAGGAGGTGAGCAGGACTGAAAACTGAAGCTGTTTAGTCCTGCTCTTGGCTATGCGAGAATGTTTGTAAAAATTCAGCCAGGGAACCATGAAAGCCCTGAGTTTTTAAAAACAGGATCCTGCAGAAGATGAAAGCAGCAGCAGGACCTTGAATAGCATCTTTATATTTAAAAAAAAAAACTAGTAAGGCAAATGCATAAGTTGTTTGTGTAAATGCAGTAGCACTGGTTTGGAGTGTGTTCACATATTTTAAAAAAGTCTTTAAATGCAGTTCTTTAGGAGGAAGCAGGCCATGATGATTTTTGACATGCAGAACTGAGGCACACAAAGCCGCATTAATAACTTTGGATCCTTCAAAGCCTATTGTATTTGTAATTCATACCCCGTAGAGTCTGAGTGGTTTGTTAAAACCAAGGCACTACCAAACTGCAGTGGGCCAGATTTTCTATCCGGTCCATGTTGACTATAAGGATGTGGAATTTTAACTAGTGATAGTTTCCAGGATGTTCTGTACCCTCTTAAAAACTGAGGTGAAAAGCAGTAGCAGCGTGGATCCATTTGTGTTTGGACAGTGGGAGTTTGCCTCAGTTGTCATGTAAAGGAAAGCTGTTTATTAATACTGGTGAGCCCAAAACAGCAGCATCTTTAAGGAATTCAGGGCCTGTCTTAACTAAACTCCTGGTGACTTCATTGTGTACTTTAACAAAACATTTTGTTTCATAAATTTTTTTTATCCCCTCCAAGCTGGCTTACTGTCTGCTGCTTGAGAACATCATATTGTTTCTTTCGTACTGTGTGTGTGTGGGAATCGTTTTATTTTCATTGCTCATCCACCTCATTCTCCACTGTAGGCATTGTGATTCTTAAGAACAGACTTTGTCATCTTTTCTTAATCATCCGTACTTTTTGGCAGGCTTTTGGAAGCAAGGTGCTTGGCAATTTGGGCATCTTGCATAACTAACTGTGGCAGCCCTTCCAGCAGAGAGGACTGTGTGTTTGCAGCCTGGTAGCTGAGTTGCTTGGGCATGAAGAATCAAAGTGAGATCTGACTTGCTTTGTGCTGAGCACTGTGTTAGCAGGGTAGCAGGAAACTGCATGGTGTGCTGTGTAGCACAGTTATGCTGCCATGGTACAAAAGACTCGATAGATACTAAGATCTGCTAGTGTTTTTAATACATTACATAATTCAGTAAGGGTAATAACAAATACTCTTGAAGGTGTGTATGCAGCAAACTTTAGCTAATGTATTGTTGCATTTCTACTTTTTTTTTTCATTTCCCTTTCTCTTTCTCTTTTCCCCTCCTTCTCTCCCCTGTGTGTGGATTGTCAGTGCTTTCACTACAGTAACCAAATGTCTTCCCTTACAGCACCTTAAGGATAAATTCTGGAATTTCATTTTCTACAAGTTCATCTTCATTTTTGGTGTGCTGAATGTTCAGACAGTGGAAGAAGTAGTGATGTGGTGCCTCTGGTTCTCTGGACTTGTGTTTCTCCATCTAATGGTTCAGCTCTGCAAGGATCGCTTTGAATACGTAAGTTTTGATTAAGGGCTGTCTTCTGGGACATGCAAATTCTGTTTCTGGTTCAGGCACTGGCTCATGATAAGGTACAAACAGATCATTTAGACCTTTTCCCCACCCTGCAGTACTGAACACGTGCACTTCCCAGTAGCTTCAAATACTTGCTTTAAAGTACAATGTCAATCTTACTCCTTCAGTTTTCCCATGAGACAAATGGAGCTGAAGATACTTATTTTCTTTAATAAATTGCTCCTTATATGTGCCATGTAATTGCTATTACATAACTGCATGAGATGGCTTCATAGCTCTCCATTGTAAAGACATCTTAACAACAGAGAACATCCCTTAGGTTGGTGCCCTTTAGGATTGGCCCATGGAGCCTGTTTCTGCAGATTCTGTGCTCGAGTTTCACACTCACTTAGATATACTGAATTTTGACTGCCAGTGTCTTTACAATATACAGTGCAATTTTCTCTCTAAGCTGCATTCCACTTTCGGTTAATACCAGGAATAAATTAGGTAGAGATGCAGAAATTGAAGGCTAGGCAAGGAAGAAGAAACTGTAATTTAAACAGTAAATCTTGGCCTTTAAACTATAATGGGCCTGCATTTTCCTAGGCTTCTCTCTCCTGGAATAGCAGTTTGACCTAAATTGAATCCATTAATTTCTTTTTGGTAGATCTAGGCTTTGCAGATTTTTTTAAAAATAATGTCCACTAAGGTCTGTTAATTCACAGATAGCTAAGCACTTAAATTTGAAACTGGATTGGCTGGGCTTAGGAAAATTGAGACAGCAGTGAACAAGGCAGTCATCTGGTATTTTTAGTGTTGTTCAGAAAACTGTGAAAGAACAAAGGTCACGTGGGAAGAAATCCTTGTTATATTCCTTTTACATTCAAAGCATGCATAGTCAGTTTTTGCTTGGACAAATGATACTTGTGTGATTTGCCTTGCAAAGATGGGAGCATGTGGAGCTGAACCAGATACAAAGATGTAAGAAAGAGCACGTTTAAAAACAAAATGTGGGAATCAACTTTGTTAATCAGACCAGAGTGAAGCTTTGGGCAACTCCTTCTTTCCTTGTCCTGTTTGCTCTCATCCTGCCCTGGAAAAAAGAGGATGGACCAGCATCCCCTTGGGTTGCCTTTGATTTAGACAGACTAGGTGTAGCCCTCTGTTAAGGTAGTTGAGAGATTTAACACACTTTGCATGCTATTGAATGAGACAACTGTTTTCAGTAGTCAGTCCAGCAGTCTCTAGCTGCAGCTTAAATATTTTTTTGGGTAGAAGTCTCTCCAGAAGAAAATGACAATGGAAGAGCTAGGGGATGGAAGATCAAGCTGGACAAGTTCAGATCAGCTGTTAGGTGAAAAATTGGCAAAACATTGCTCAAAGACAATGTGTTAGGTTAGGTGTCTTTCTAAAGTGCATATTAATCCTAAGCAGATGCTGCGGATTTGATGCAGAGACTACTGTGTCTCTACTTTTCTTCACAGGTGATTTAAACATTAGCTCAAATAATCATAATTGCAAATAAAAAAATTGTAACTGATTGTTAAAAAGTGAATGTAATTGGCAGTAACATGAGGCTTTGGGGTGGTGTTTGAGTTTAGCTTTATTCTTCTTTATTTATTACTACATTGCGTTGTGAAATTGGTTTTATGCTAGAAAGCTAAAGATTTTCCTGAATGAGGTCTTGTTTGGTGAGGTGACAATGGAAGGCAGGGTGGATGAAGTACTCCTTTAAACCGGTTGCATATTTATGTATTTGTGTTGCAGCTTTCCTTTTCTCCCACCACACCCATGAGCAGCCACGTCAGAGTGCTGGCCCTGCTCATAGCCATGCTCCTGTCCTGCTGTGGATTAGCAGTTGTCTGTGGAGTTGTTGGCTACACCCATGGCATGCACACGTTGGCTTTCATGGCAGCAGAGGTGAGACCTTCTTCATATGTGTTGTGGTTTCTGCTTTGCCTTTGACTCCTCACTTGGGGGTCTCCTGGTACACAATGGATTTACTTTTAATTCCCATAAGAAAGAAACGCTGAAGACACAAACAAATCATCCCATTGTCCAGAAGTTGCCAGATTGGCATGCTTTCTGTCTTTAGCCTTCAACGCTGAAAAAAATCCTGGTCTGAAGAAGAGAATGAGAGGATAGAGCCGTAAGATGAGGCTGAAATCAAATGACAGCTTATGAAAAAGTAATGATTGTACTTCATGAGCATTGCAGGAAGGGTTGGTGGAACAGCGCTTGAGAGAGGGAGAGGAGAGAGTGTGTATGAAAGTGTAATGTGCACTTCAGCTTCTTTCTTTGAGGTTGTATTTTATATTTAATTTCTCCCCAAAAAGAGTGAGACCAACATCCTTTCCTTAAGGCATACTCATGGGATTTGCTTATATTCGTGTAATGAGTTGTGTCTCAGCTGAGATGAGCAAGGCATTTTCGTGCACTCCTGAACACTTTGCACTGTGGAGTAAAAACATCAGTATGTTTGTGGAGTGAACATCAGTATGTTTTTGATGTTGTGATGGATTGTTTCACTCTGCCTGAGGAAGTGATAATCTTAAACAAAGGAGAGGAATCCAGTATAATTGCAAGTATGTTGTGTTGGCACATCCTTAGTTCAGATAACAAGTAACATGTACAGTTTATTTTTCTATTCCTATCTTGAATTCATACTTGGAGTTAGGGAGCAGGAAGGAAAACAACTGATAGTAGGAGAATATGATGCTTGTCACACCACAGGTCAGTTAATTAATACATCACTTTATTTTTCCCTGAATACGAGAATATGCAAGACCAGATTTGTAATGAAACAGTGGAAGGGTATTGGAAGATTTAACAGTGTCTCTAAAAGGTGGGGACTCGTTGGTGTCATGTCTGTTATCTTGGCTTGGCAGAAGGATTATCAGCATTGCCCTAGCTCAGGGTAGGGTTATCAGGGAGTGTTGTGGTGCCTGTGTTGCCTCCTTAGGGCTGTGCTGTGTGGCAGTGTGAGTGTTTGGGGTTGCAGGATGGGGCCCAGCTGTTCATTTCGGTGGGAGCTGTTCTGTGTGCTGATTAACAAAGGAGGGGCTCAGTCAGTGTAAGTGCGGGGTCTCCAGCCGAGCCATGGATCCCCTGCTGTGCTGCTGCTGCTGGGCAGCCAGGAACTTTGTAGGGAATGCAGAAGAAAGGGTCTCCTAGCTTTGCTTGCAGCCACTGGTGTTTGAGAACATTCCTGAGCTGAGGGCTGCACAAGCCCATTGGGTTTGATAGCCCTAGAGGTACTCTGCAAAGTTGTCTGATCATTCATTGAACTTGTTTGTATGTCAGCCTCTGTAGTATCCAAAGGCAACAAATTCCATATTTACTTGGCTTTGTGTACATGAAAGAGCTCTTTGAGTTGTTTTGAATCTTCCGTTTGATAATCACAGAATGATTTGGGTTGGAAGGGACCTTAAAGATCATCTAGTTCCAACCCCACTGCCATGGGCAGGGAATAATGTCCTTAGCTATCATCAAATACATTTATGGTGAAAATAAGCAAAAAATCATTCCCTGTTTAATATTTTTCATAGAATTTTGATTTTATCATCCTCTTTTGCCTGTTCCTTTGCTGCCTTTCCTTCTAAGCAAAAGAATTCTAATCTGTTTAATTTTTCCTCATAGGAGATTGTCTAATATCTTGCCATTTTTGAACACTTTAAATATTCCCTGTATGGATTGGGCTACCATGAGTAATCTCCTTGATTTTCATACCCAGCACCCATGTGAGTGGAATAAAACATTTAGGTTTCTTTCTGTATGGATAGTGGCTGTGGCACCTCATAGCGGACTTCAAGCTCTTAGTAAAAAACATTAAATCTTTCAGACTGAAATGTTTTTCTGGTGGTGGCTTGTGTGATGCTCCTTGAGAGGGACTCTGCCAAGTGTATTCCATTAGTGTGAATGAATTACATTAAGTTACATTAAGCTATTAATTTCTCTTCTGCAAACATTGATTTAACTCAGGGTTTTCAATAAAGCAATATAGATGTTTTTCTTGTGTTTCAGGTAGACTTCCCTTTGTTCTCTGCTGCTTGTCAGCATTTTTTTACTGCAGAGGGTGGATGTGAAATGTGCAAATGCCCAGAGAAAGTTGAGTAAGGACTTGTCTGTATTTTTGAGTAAACATTAATCTTTTTCTACCTTAATATATGGTGTTCGAGAATTATAGTACAGCAAGCAGTGTCCAGTCCGTCTATCTTTGCATGGTTTTTTTTAAAGCCAGCTAGTAAACAGTTGGCAGATATGTAGGGTATTGCAAAGGGTTAAATATGCATAGAAGTATTTTAAGAATGCTTTTTACAGATGGAAAAAACTATTCAAACCAACTGGTTTATTGCTACTTTGGGAAGTTAGTGATTTTAATAGTTCTTCTGTCCTGTTTGTAATACTTATGCTGAAGGCATGCCATCAGACCAGTTTCACAGAAGTGGTTTCAGTTGCTCATTGTAAATCCCCTGGGATCTCAGTGTCACTTGGCCCCTGCTAACTACAGGGTGGTGTGGGCAGTCTCTGGGGGAAGCATGTCTGGCTTTTTTCACCGTGAGGATGGAATAAAGAGACGGAGCACTGTGGGCTTGGTGGATTACAGAGACGTGATGGGGCCACCGTCTCTTAGATGATAAGAGCCCATGGAAATGTAGTTACCTTTTTGGTGACTTGTCTTTACATTTCTGATCTTACACTTTCTGATACACTCAGGTTTTTTTCTCTGTACTTAGCCTAGAAACGTAAGTATGATTAAAGAGAGAAGTTACTTTAGCAGCATTTACATCTCAGCAAAAGGGAGAATTATTTAAAATTAACTTCCTCAAATTTCTGTTATTATTCCATTCTCCCAGTTTTTTTCTTTAAGAAGTGGAATGAGGAGAGTTAGTTGGTGGGATTGTAGTCTCAACACTTGCTGAGTGATAATAATTGAAAAAGGTGATACGTCCTGTGTAGTCAGGAAAAAAATGACACTTAACACCAGTAACCCCAGTGGCTGCTTTAATTGCGTTGTGTCTTTGGGAACAGTTTCTTCCATATTTATTTATAAGCTTTATGGTTGTCTCAGGCATATTGTACGCACAATCACCTGTAGAGACCATTGGTTCACGGAACTCGTTAAGCTGCAATAAATGCGTTTTGTGTTTTAGCCCTTGAGCTCCTGCATCTGAACCACTGTCCCTGCCAGAATGTTGTTAACATGTACGGTTTTTTTCTTCCTCTTTTGCAGTCTCTGCTGGTGACAGTCAGAACTGCTCATGTGATTTTACGGTGAGTAGCTTATGATTTACAGAATGGTTGCTCAGGATGGTAGTGCATATAGCATGTCGATATAAGAGGTGCATGTAATTACCTCATTGAATTGCAAATGCATGTTTGGAGATTGAGAGCAGCCCTGAGGAGAGACTTGGGGGTGTTGGTGGATGAGAAGCTTGACATGATCCAGTACTGTGTGCTTGCAGCCCAGAAAGCTCAACCACATCGTGGTCTGCATCCCCACAGCGTGGGCAGCGGGTCCAGGGAGGGGATTCAGCCCCTCTGCTCTGTTCTGCTGAGACCCCACTGGAATGCTGCATCCAACTCTGGGGCCCCTAACATGAGAAGGGTGTGGACCTGCTGGAGTGCATCTAGAAGAGTCCTTAGAGAATGTTCAGAGGAATGGAGCACCTGCCATGGAGACAGGCTGAGAGAGCTGGGCTTGCTCAGCCTGGAGAAGAGAAGGCTCTGGTGAAAACTTATTGCCCCTTCCAGTACCTAAAGGGGCTCCAGGAAAGCTGGAGAGGGCATAGAGTGATGGAATGACTTCAAACTGATGGAAGGCAGAGTTAGATTAGATACTAGGAAAAAAAATCTTCCCTGTGAGATTGGTGGGTCACTGGCACAGTGAGTGGTTGCCCAGAGAACCTGTGGATGCCCCATCCGGGAAGTGGTCACGTCCTGATTGGGTGGGGCAACCAAAGGGGTTGGAAAGAGATGATCTTTAAGTTCCCTTCCAAACCAAACCATTGCAAGATTCTATGAGATGAGCAAAGGGGATTAACTTCAGCCTGTGCTGTTTTTAAGCACAAGCTTTGCAATTGACTTTTTTTCATTTTATTTGAGTGATGTGTGTGTCTTATCCTGAAGCCTTTATTTGAATAAAAGATTGTACTGGTGTTTAAGTAGTTACATTTAGTTTAAAGCCAGCTAGTAAACAGTTGGCAGATATGTTGGATAGTACAAAGGATTAAATATGTGTAGAAGCATTTTAAGAATGATTTTTACAGATGGAAATGCATTTTAGGAGTGCTTTTTACAGATGGGGGTTGAAATGCATGGATAGCTTTAGTGGGTGGTGATAGCTTGAGGCATGGATTAAAGTGGATAGGTGCTGCTGGATGAGGGTTGATAGATGCTACTTCAAGTCATTCTATGGGGTTTGTTTTAAGGTGTTGATCTCTCAAAGTTTTTCGTTGGAAAGAGTCATGTGCATGTGTATCTGTAACACACCTGTGAGTGCATTTGTAGGACATGGTGTGTAACACAGGAGCCTCTTTGTGCAGGTCACTGTCAGCATTTCAGGTCTGACACTGAGCTGTAATGACTCGCCTGAGAAACACCTCACATGCTAAAAAATGTGCTGCTGTAGTTACTATAATCCTAAAATTGACTTTCAGTACATGAAGTAGTTTTTAGCAAATGCTGCATCTTTTCTATCAGCTGGCAGTGTCTGTAGTGTCAGTGTGGGCTAAGCATTGACTGCTTTTTGCTTTTTTAAAATGTTGCTGTTTGAAACCAGTAACATTAAAAGAAGTCCCTCTGGAGAGAGCACAGACTGTGGGCACAGGGCCTAGGAAGGGCAAAGAATCCACATCCAGAAGTTTTTTGAAAAATGTACAAAATAGTTTGAATTAGAGAGATGCTATTTAACCAAAAAAATAAGAATAATGTTGATTTCCCCTCTCTTGCAGATACGTAGTTCATCTCTGGGATCTCAACCATGAAGGAACGTGGGAGGGCAAAGGCACTTATGTCTACTACACAGATTTTGTCATGGAGCTAACCTTGCTTTCCCTGGACTTGATGCATCATATTCATATGCTGGTATGAAATACTGGACATAGTGCTGAACAAATAGACTGGCCTTAAAATAAAGGGTATTTGGTATACATATTTTATATATTTTTTTACTTTGCTTCTTTTAGAAACCAGATATTACAGAGAAGTTACTTAAATAGAGATGAAAATATAGAAGGGGGATTTTGGCTTTCTTGCCTTCTGTGTAGTTTTCACAGGTTGGAGTCATCACAAATAACTTTAAGGAGTATTAACTACAGTGTGTAATTATCTGTTTAGTAGGTGTTTAATTAGCTTTTTAATTGAGTAATATCAGACTGAATTATTTTCACTGGCAGCAGGGGATGCTAAGCTGGACAGGACTGAATACAGTTTATCCTCATTATAAATGCTGTACTGCCAGAGTTGTATCTGAAGAGGCAATGAGTGGTAGTACCTTTGAACATGCATGGTTTGTCTGAATGGACCCAACAAAAGAGAAATTCTTCAGGGCTAGTTTCTCTATTTCTTTGTCCCTTAAGACCTGATGCAGCTTCTCGTTTCCCATGGTGCTTGTTTCTAATCCCTGCTCTGTTTTTTTCCCCAAGCTGTTTGGCAATATCTGGCTGTCAATGGCGAGCCTGGTGATTTTCATGCAGCTGCGCTACCTGTTCCACGAGGTGCAACGGCGAATTCGGCGGCACAAGAACTACCTGCGTGTGGTTGGAAACATGGAAGCCAGGTGAGCCTCTTACTTGCTCTGCAATCCTGATGTAGCTCTAGTAGAGAGGAGGCTCTTTCTGGTTTTAACAAATACGTAGTATTGACTTGTAGAATGGCAGTATTACCGGTAACGTATTAAGTGACAAAAAATGAACTCACCTGTCCAGTATTTCTTCCTCTATATTCTCTTGCATACTACCTTAGTGGGGTAACAGAAGCTCTGCAGAGCTCTGCCTATTTCAACTGTTAAATACTGGCTTAGCTGGGATAGAAATCAATGCTTTTAATTTCGTTAGGCCGTAGTATTCAGTTACTGACTGAAATGAAATCAAAATATTAATGAAAACCTGCCTAGCTTTTCCTGTGTATTTACTAAGCCTGAAGCCAACTCTAAGGCTCTGTACCCAAAGTGGAGCTGAGAGCATCTTGGCAGTACTTTAGGCCATTCCCTTTTAGTGAGGTAATATGGAGAAATTGGGGAGCCTGCTAAAACCTAATATCATACCGGATAGTCCTGAATCTCTGATTGGATGTTTTCAAAATTCAGCTATGTTCTTAAAAATTTTAAGAGCCACAGGGAGTTTTATTCTTTCTGTGCATCACTGTACTGTTTTAATTTTGAGCCTCTGTGGGTTTGATTAATTCTGATTCCTGCTGCTGTAGTCCAGATGGAGAAGGCTGAGTTGTCTAGAAATTCATGAGGTTTTCTTTTTGGAAAGTCATTTAATGGCTGTGATATCAGGTTAAGAGCTGCATAATAAATTCATCCACAATGCATTGCTTCTTTTCAGTAAGATGCAGCCACTGAACCCCTTTGAGCTGCTCACAAAGCTGTTTGAGTTGCATGTGTCACAGACTTCTTGTCTGAGCAACTTGATGTGTTTTGGTCATTCTGATTGTGCTGGAAGAACCACATTCTAACTTCCTTCTGAAGCTGCCACTGGCAGTTGCCGTTACGTGGTTGTTTTTCAGGTGTATTCCATGCCAGCAGTGCTGTGAAATGTTGTTACATCACTCATCTCTACATTGTCCGTGTTTGGATACTGTGTAGCAACTACTTACATGGCACCGTAGCTTAAAAAAAGGGGGAAAAGTCAAGACAAATGGAAATGATAAAATCTGAGGCCAAAATCAGCCAGACCATAAATGCTTACGATCCCAAAGAGACAGCTTAATGGGTACAGCTATTAAAACTCATTTAGAAAAATGACATAAACCAAGTCTATACAGATTATAATTGAAGGATCTCAACAAAATGATCGTATAATTGTCTCTTGGAAGGTACTAAGTCAAAGCTTTTTGCATTTAGGATGTATGAGGAGATGTGCAAAAAAGTGTGTGCAAAAGGCATCAGAGGGATGCGTATGTGTGTGTTCCTTTGCAGTGTAGCCTGAGTTATCAAAAAAGTAACAAATCTGTTGGCATAGCTCTCTTAATGAAGAGTCAACATGGAGGGTAAGGTTTTTTCAGTGCTGGATTCCCTGGAGAGGAGACTTTGTTGGGCCTGTGTAGTCATTCCTTCTCTCTCTTCCCATTTCTTCTTTGTAGGTTTGCAGTTGCAACCCCAGAGGAGCTGGCGGTGAACAATGACGACTGTGCCATTTGCTGGGACTCCATGCAATCTGCACGCAAGCTCCCTTGTGGCCACCTCTTCCACAAGTATGTGTCCAGGCTGGGCAGGGTGCACCCAGCTGACAAGGGAAGGGATAGCTGGGCATGGCTGAAATTTACTGTGGGATGACAAGTAACAAACTACCAGTAGAGCTGTTGGGTGCTTGCTGCCTGGGTTGTCTTGGTCTGCTTCTGATAGCAAAGTACAAGTCCTGTTCACTCCAGCCATTTTCGTGTTTGAGTTGTTCCACCTGGTGCACTTCTTTTCTCCCAAACGAAGAGTGCGCCCCTTCTCAGCTAATGGGTAACTAGTGCTGAATTTCTTAAACACAGATCAGTAGGTTTGTTGTGTGGAGGTTGTGTTGATTTTCAGGTGAAGAAGGAAAATGGGAGCTGGATCCTTAAGTACCTTCCAGATGTCAGCTTTAAGTAGAAAAGAGGGAATATTTTTATGTAGTGCATCCTCACATGGTGGTGAGTCGCCCAGGACAGTTGTGGAGGCCAGGTCTGAATCTGTGGTTTCAAGGGCAATGATTCCATCAGGGCTATAAAAGCAGTTAACCAAACCAGCAGAAATGGTCCCTGCAGCTGGTAGTTAGAATGGGGAGACTTTGGGCCAAAGAACCTCTTCATACACTGCTTCTTACACTCATTTGGTATTGAATAGTAGCAGATGCTTGTGGACACAGTGTGCTGAGCTGGATGTGACTTTCCTTGGATCTTTCGTAGCAGTGCTTACACTTGCATGCCTGTGCTTAAATATGAAAGGAGATACAGGGATTGAATCAGGCGTTTCTGGAGGGCCATGTGATGAATATGCAGGTCAGTTAAATTGTCCCTGTGGTGTTACTTTCTGTAAATAGCTTTTTACTTTTCTGGTAACTGTCAAACGAGAGGTTGTAATCTGTGTGCTAATTTGTTGTCATTTATGACAAACCTTGCCATAAATATTTATCTGTGTTCCAAGAAGTCTCTAATGAGATAATATGCCTCCATAGCAGAAACTCCTCTTCCAGTGCTACTGAATCGCGTGAATATTTAATCACCTGCTGAGCACTTGAGAAGCCCAGGGTCTTCTCTTCAGAAAGGCATTTTCTCTGTATTTAAAAGGATCCTTTTGTATCTTTTTCTGAAGCAATTACAGTTCTGAAGCAAGTTACACTCCATGGTGCTTTTAGGGAGGGAACATGTTACAGTGGATGGCTTGCATATAAAACCAGATGTAACTAATAACCCTATTTACAACCTGAGAGTGGTTTCTCTCCTCATAAAAGCCTGGTGATTTTGTCAACAGGCTGAACACTGTGTCCATTCTCAATTATGTGGGATTTTTTTTGCACCATCAGTTATTTGGATGGAAGAGAAGGTGGCAGGGAAGATTTGTGTTGCTAAGGTCAACCCTGTGCCTCAATATTAAGGAAATGTAATGGGAGTAGGTGTCTGAATCTCTTAGGCATGGTGAAACTCTCTCCTTTACCTTCTAGGAAGCAGGCAATTTCAAGAGTTGTTGCTCTGAAAAGTTGCCAGCCTTGACGTGTTGCTGGCCCTCCTCTTGCTGAGGTGCTGTGGGTGACCAAACCCTTCTGTCTGTGTGGTACACAATGGGTGTGACCACAGCTGGCTTTTAGGGCCTGGTGCTGATGCAGCTGACATGGGGTTGTGCCCATCTTGGCTGTTGAGCTGTTGAAGAGCAGCAGCAGCGTGGTGGCAGCTTGGGAAACTCCAGATGTTTCCCAAGTGACCTTTAGAGTACAGCTCTAGCAGAGGCTTGAGTTCACTGTGGGCAGGGTGGTTTTCCTGTGGTCAGGGAGGTGATGTTGGACAGCAGTGCCACTGCCAAGGTGGTGGAAGGTGGCAGATTTTTACTATAGTGCTTTGGTTGCTTCTGGGAAACCCATCACTGTGTATCCCTCCATTGCAATATGATGGAAGGCGCTTTGGCAAAGTTTCAGGAACTGGACAGAATCCTTGTATCCTTGACTTCACTACAGTCCTGCAGTTAGGGCTTTTCCCTTGCTCTGTCACCTCAGACCTGTGATTTGTGCCTTCATTGTTTGATCTTTTTGTCTGTCTTTACCTTTCTAAAGTGTTTTGAGAACTTCTGGGAAAAAACCCACCCAGCAAATGTGAAGTATGTGTTATAATATTGGGAAGTGTTCAACCCTGTCAAATTCAGTTTTTCCACACTGAAAATTAGGTTTAACTTGAACAAATACTGCAATTGGGTCATATCAGCATGAATCAAAAAGCATGCACAGCTTTGAGTGTTCCAACTTGCATTTCAAACACTTCTCACTTTCTGCAGGACAGAAAATTTTCAGAATTAAGTAAGAATTGTAATGGCACAGAATTGCTAGTATTAATACATCTGTTTAGAGAGTTCCTGGAGTGGTACTGACTTCTGTGGTTTGGGTATTCGTATTTTGAAAAGCTGTTTGAAAACACTGGAGGTGCCATTGCCTCATCACAGGCAGAACTGCTGTGAAAATTTGTCTGGATACATTAACTATGTGTTCATTTGCCTTTTTCAGTTGGGAATGGTGAGAGAAAAGAAATGCTTTCTTTTCCCTTCCAAGCAAAACTTGCTTGTTCTGAGCTAGAGGGACAACAAGCTTGAAGAGTGTTTTAAGCTTGCAAAAAACCTGCATGCATGTTTATAAAAAGTGAGCACTTGAGTATTTTCAGCTGAAAGAAATAAGAAACCTATGCCAGAGTCATCAGGAGCTCATTAAGGGTATCTCTGAGCAGTCCACATGTTGATGGTGTGCACAGAATATGCTACAGCTGCTTGACTGTAGTCAACTTGTGATAGTGGTGTCTTGGAAAAACGCTGCAAGCTCACCACAGTATTACTGTTTTCCTGTCAGCTCATGCCTGCGGTCCTGGCTGGAACAAGACACATCTTGCCCCACCTGCAGAATGTCTCTTAATATCACTGACAGTCATCATGTGAGGGAGGATCACCAAAGGGAGAATCTGGATGAGAACCTGGTTCCTGTGGCAGCAGCGGAAGGCAGACCACGCCTGAACCAGCACAATCATTTCTTCCACTTTGACGGTGAGCTGAGCACGTTTGACATCCGCTGCTGTTGCCCAAATAAACAAGAGGAGCAGCCTTCTGTAGAAGGGAATTCTGTCTGCGCTTCAGCTGAAACTCAAACCATGCTCTGCTAGTGTTCATCAAACACCTTTGTGTTTCTGATGATTCTTTTGCAAGAGCTCAGATGTGTCTCTGAGGTTTCCCAGAGCTGTGGAGATTTCTTGAAAGACTTTGTACAAATGCTCCCTTTTTCTGGATTTGTTGTGGTCGGCAGCTTCAGTTACTGGCATTTATACATTGTGTGCTGTGTTGACAAGCAGAATGGGAAATTACTGTGTCTTTTTTTGTTACCATGTGGTGGTTAATCAATGACAGTCAAAAAGGGGAAAAAAAGCCGTCTGTGGTGCAGTCTAAAAGTCAGTCTTTCCCCTATCCCCTAGCTAAAATGTGGTTGTCAAAAGTCCATTTGCCACTCAATTTACAAGACACTTGCAATGCTTGGTTAGGTGCAGAAGATTAGTCTCAG
The DNA here is from genome assembly GCA_013389985.1 of Dryoscopus gambensis. Taxonomy (NCBI): domain Eukaryota; kingdom Metazoa; phylum Chordata; class Aves; order Passeriformes; family Malaconotidae; genus Dryoscopus; species Dryoscopus gambensis. The sequence goes on along the minus strand of WEIT01025497.1, from coordinate 321,314 downwards.
AAGGAATCATGTAACCACAACAGTTTTACATGTTTGGGGTTTTTTAGTAGTGTGTTACAAGTATTCACAAAGCAGATGTAATTCCAGGCCATGGTAAGTTCTGTGTATGGAGACAGCTTGTTTTGAAAAAGGCAATTTATGTTGTCTGTCTTCCAGATTTTTTTAGAATTTTGGTATTGGTGTGTGCTTGTCTTCCACAGTTTCTCAGTAAATTTCAGTACTGCAAATATTCAACTTTGAGCTCTGCCCTTGTGGAGCTCCCATGAGGCAGTTGAGATGCCACAAACTTACATGGTGACCTGTTCCTCATCTGTGCTTGTTTTGAAATCTTTAGAGATTGTGGGGGGAGAATAATGGGCAGAGAAGGGTCAGACAATTTCTATGTACATGGAGACTAGCTGATAGCTTCTGCATGGCTTCCACTTCTGGGGTGCTTTAGGTCTCCAAAGGACATTTATGTTTAGAATAACACTGTATTTTTGATGGCTGTCCTCCCCAGTGCTCTCCGGTGGCTTGGAGACCTGCAGAATTACCATGGAGATAGAAGGAGAAGTGGCATAGAGCAAAGCCTGTGTTTATTTAAGTGGCAGCACAGAAGGAGGAGGGAGCCACCCATGTGCCCTATTCTGTTAAGCTGAAGCACACAATTGCAGCAGTCCCTTTGTTCAGTTACTCTGTGTCCCTTTGAAGTAATATTTCTAAACGATGACCCATTTTGGGCCTGGATTCAGATTGCTTAGAAGCTGTCCTGTTTTTAGTAAAATTGCTGGATTTATTAATATATTCCAGAACTGGATTTGACTCTGGATCATTTTAATTTTCACTTTAATAGGAACATTAAAAAAAGAAAACAAGGGTGTGTTGTTTCCTTGATCCTTTTCCAGCCCCCACATTGTTAAACCACTATGACAGTGTGTTTGAAGAGAATATTGGCAGTTACTTATTCAGTCCAACCATCTCCATGTTTGGGACATCTTAGGGATAGATTGCACTGCAGAACTCCCTGCGTGTACCTTGTGGAATGTGAAGACTTGTGTTAAATACACATAGAAGTACTTGGCCTGCTGAGATCTTCATATTCTTTCTTGACTTCTTTGGTGATTTCTTACTCCTAGGCTCCCGAATTGCCAGCTGGCTACCCAGTTTTTCTGTGGAAGTGATGCACACCACCAACATCCTCGGAATTGCACAAGCCAGCAACTCCCAGCTCAATGTTATGGTAAGACTGCACCTCAGCCTTCCTGTTTGTGTTGGGTAGGGGAAAGGGTTACATGGAGATAGAGAACATAAAGGGGAAGGAAGTCCAAACAGTGGTTAGACACTACATGAAAGTTGTTTTTCTGAGTGAGAGAAGCTTTATTTTCTCTCCAAAATCACTTTATTTTATTAAGTTAGGGCTGTATTGGGGTTCAAATGTGCCAGCATAAAAGAACAGGTCTGGAGGTAGGTGAATGAGGTAGAAAAGTGACGTGTACTTCCTGGGTAGATAGGCAGACTTTTTCCCAGCTTGCTTAGTGCAACGTCTTTAGCTCTTTTTCAGTACCTCTGTGACAACTTGCAGAACCAAAGGGTGTGAGTCTGTAACCAGAGAATTTAGCTGTTGGTCGAGTAGTAACTGATTAAACTCATTCGATAGCTTTTGACTTGTTTTTTTAATCTTTAATAGCACTAAGCTTCAAGATAGCAGTTTCAGTGTCTTATCAGTGTGAGATGGGCTTTCTAGCACTCTCAGCTTTTGTTGATTCATGGTGATGATAGAAGTGTAGAGGATGAAATTCCAGATTTGCTGGATTCATCCATAAACACTCTAATGTAGTAAAGAAAGAAAAGGATGTGTCCTCATGAAGCCCTTTATTTTTTTTGAGAAGTGCTGTTTCCTTTGAGTTCGTCAAGCTTCTGTGTTCTATATCTTGTTAACTAAATATTCAGTAAGATGTCTCATGAAAGTGATGGAATTTTCTGAATATGAAGTCTTTCCCATAGCCTTTACTTCTGTTTAAACATCAGCAGGGTAAGGCCACTGTTTTTAGGGTGTTTGAGGCAGAGAGGGAGCAATGAGGTGTTGGCAGATGATTTATTAGTTAAATACTCAGGAACTCTCCATCTGAGGTCAGTTTAATTTTTGTTTTACTGGACACAGTGACACAAATGGGCTTTGTTAAGGATAAGTAATGTTTTTTTAGGATTATGTATTATCAAAGGTATAGTACCAACTTACATTAAACTGTCTGCCTTAATGGAAAGGCCCAGGTTAGCAAATTGTTAAAGTGTTACACATTTTTAATAGAAAGTAAGTGAAATTCTCCTTTGTGTTAGTGAACAAAAAACCTAGGGAAGTATTTTGAGGGGAAAGCCAGAGGCTGAAATGCTAAATCAGTTGGTTTGGTCACAAGTTAGTACAATGGAGGGTTAGGTTTGCAGTAGTTGCTTGTGTTGGAACTCACTGTCAGTTGCTCTATAGTTTTTGCTTTGCTCTCAAAACTCCTCCACCTTTCTTTTCTTATTACTGTTCTCATTCCCCCCTGCTCCCCATGACTTTGGGCATTAGTGAAAATAGAGATTTTTAATATTAATGAAATCTAGTTGTTGGATTGTAAAAGCATATTATTTGTCTGCTCTCCTACCTTTACTTATTTAATTTCGGTATTATTTAACTAACTTGAAATTCAATAATAACAGTTCCCTGACAATTCAGTTTAATTTACTTGAATTTTCAGACCCTCTTAAACTAGTTTGTAGGCAGGATGGCTGGAGGGAGTGGGTTATTAAAACTTGCTCCACTTGTCCTTATCCAGTACCATTTTGGAACCAATCTGGCAAAAAAAGCAAAATTGTTTTTTTCTTCCCAGTGTTGATCTAACTTTCAGTCACCCATGAGTTTTGTATAGATCTTTATTAAAAAGGCTGTCATAAGAAGAGGGTTGGGAAGCTTTTGAAGCCTTTGTGCATCTACAGGCACTGTTCAGGGCCATGTGGTGTCTCCCTAGAAGCTGCAGTTTTTCTGTTGACTTCAGTGGAGGCAGCATATTGCCCTGGAAGTCAATGCCAGCATGGGTTTTCTTTCTCTTTTCATTCTGCGTGTGGGTTTTCATATCATAAACAGCATCTTTGAGCTGATAATATTTTTAATCTCTTTCTGTTGACGTACTTATCAACTAACTTTTATTTACTGCTGATATGGACTGTATTGCTTTCTCCAGGCCCATCAGATTCAGGAGATGTTCCCTCAGGTTCCTTATCATTTAGTTCTGCAGGATCTGCAGCTAACTCGGTCTGTAGAGATCACCACTGACAACATCCTAGAAGGGCGCATCCAGGTGCCTTTCCCCACGCAGGTGAGTTATAGGACTGTGCACCTAAAATTACTTTCTTTCTTATCACAGCACTGAGCCTGTTAATAATGAGTGAGGGGAATGAACCAAGTTGAAGCAGCTGTGAATATGGAATTTGTTTTCCCTTTGTTTAAATCTCTGTAAATGCAGTGTATTCAGTCATGTACCAAAAATATATTGAAAATATCCTAGCTAGACAAGAGACAAATATTTGCTCAGTTTAAGCAGCTCTTCCCGGTCTCTCTTGTGCAGAGCTTTTAGAACATTTCCAGTTGATTTCTCTGCTGACAGATAATTGAATTGTACCACTTAGGAAGATTTTTGCAAAGAAAGTCAGCAGAATGATGCCTTGTTCTTAATTAGTGCCAGCAGATTTCAGTAAAGCAGTCTGGGGACAATGTTTCTGTTAATAAGAATATTGAATTCTGCTTCTGTGCACGTCAGATAGCACTGTTATCTGGAGTCTGCGTGTGGGGAAGCAGAGAGAATTCTCTCTCAACACAGAGCATTCTGTTTATTGCTAACTTACCTGTTTTTAAATTGAACACAACGCCTGACATTGCAGAGGGCAGAATTTGAATGTGTTCAAAGAACTCAGGTTTTTTTGCCATTTCCCACACTGTTTTAAACCCATGATGTTTGCATTTCAGCGTGCAGATGGCATTAGACCTGCATTGAACAACTCTGTGGAAAGGCACAGTACTGATCAGGAGGATACTGAAACTGTCACACAGGTAATTAGGCATAAAAATGGGCAAAAAGCACAATTAGAAGCTGCACGGACTGGTAGGTGCCCGTGGTTCTGTACCAGGTCGGGTTGGTGGCAGCCCTTCCTTGCATTTGACAGCAGAGCTAACATGGTCAGGCAGATAAATCAGATATGAGTATGGTGCCCCTGTAGAGGATTATCTGTGTGCTTTTCTTTTTCTTCCTTGAGGGAAAGTGCTCTTAAATGGTACAAAGAACAGAAGATCATCATGTCTCTTTTCATGTCTGGTCAGCCCATGCCCATCTGTGGAATATGAAGAGCAGGGTGCTTCGCTCTTGCCCTTTCTCTTCTCATTCCCATTCTGTACGTCTCCAAACACTTCCATTAAAAGGAGGAGTATTTCTTTTCTGGGTGTAAGAATTCTTTTTGTGTTCTGGAGGAAGCCCTTTAAGACATGGGGAGCTTTGGTGGGAATGAAGTGAGATGTGAACAGGACCAAGAGATAACAGCCCTTCTATATACAAAGCACAATAATGGGTTTTGCTGTTCTTCACTAAGGGCTTTGCTAAGCAGCATGTGCTAGATAAAGTGTGGCAGGGAAAAAACGTGACCCTGTGAGTAGAGTAAGATCTCATTTTACTTTTGTTTTCCCTGACTGTTAATAGCAACATCCTGAAGGTTTCTGTTTTATAAATCTCCCTTTCTGCTGGCTGAATGAATCTGTGAGGTATGTGACTTTCTCTGCAGCCTTTAGTGACCTGAATACCCAACCTGTTACTACCTGGAATTCAACTGTGGCAGTTCCCTTGTTAGCAGGTTGCAAGACAAAAAACCCCATTGATTTGGTTTGATTATGCCGTTGAGGCTGAGGAAGAGGTGGTAGCGATGGTAGAGGTATTTGGTAAGAGCCTGGGGTAGCAGCTACAGAACTGCAGGAATGAAAATCTTGGTCTGGATCAAGCATTTTTGGGTTCCTTTGAAGGTTTTGGAGGCATTTTCCCTGCTCTTTAATGAAAGAAACCTCTCTTGGTACAAATGGTATCTAACTAGTTATCGTTAGCTTGGTTCTGGCTTCAAATCCCGCTTTGAATGATTGTGTTGCTGTTCATCTTTCTTCTCTCCTGCCTGGCACTGCCTGTATTTCTGTCCTTCTACAGAACCTGAAAAACCTGGGAGTGGTGTTTACACATCACAGCACTGAGCATATACTCTCTAACAGGGATGTCTTTCTGCTTTGCAGTGCTGCTGATATGTTTTGGCTGGAGTGAATGGTAGTTTGAATGGAGAACCTGTTTTTATCATGTAGGATAGCACAGAGATGGCCTGGAGACAGTGGAACAGTTGTGAATATCCAGCAGTTTAGTCGGGCTGCTGGTGGCTGCTGGTATGGGATGAACTGGTGGCCTCTGTGTGGGTTCTCCTGGATGGCTACTTACTGTGCCAAATGGAAATCATAGGCAAGAGCTGAAGTGGGAGACTGAGACTGCCATGCATAGAGCAAAACGTGCTGCTGGGTAGTGTTGTGGAAGCTGGAAGGTGCTGCTGTCCTCTTCCCGCCTCAGAAATGCTTTGTGCATTTAGTTTCAGCTTAGGCTGCCTTGGGACAAGCTGCTCACCCTTGTTACAGAGCTCAGAGTTCTACCAAGGAGTCTTACTGAACTCCTTGCTATTATTTCTGTTGTGGAGAGGAGCCTTGGCAGCCTCTGGCTCTAGGAACCTCTTGTCACTTTGGTGTCCCCTTGGTTTTGCTTTTAATTTGTAACCAAATGCCTGGTGTATCTCTTTCTGCTAGCCAAAAGGATCTGTTGCTGTAGTCAGTCAAAGGCTTGTCTATGGGAAAAGGGCAAGCAGCAAACAGGCTACTTCAGCAGGGTGCACTGGAGTTTTGAGAAGCTTTTTAAAGGGAAGTGGGAAGGGACCTAAGAAGCTGCCATCATCTCCTCTGAATGTGACTTGAATTTCTAAGTTGTGGACATACAGACCTTGACACCTTATGACAGTCTGAGAGAGACCATGGAAACTCCAATCCCTTTGTGCTGCAGCCTTAGAGTAAGTTTTACNTTTTTTTTTTTTTAAATCAGCATACCCACTGGGAATCTTTGTAGATCTCCAACAGCAAGTGGAGATCAACAACAACCCATCAGTTCTGCTTGTTGGCAACAACACTTCTTAGGGCAGCTAAGACGGTCAAATAAAAGAACCCTTCTTCATGAGTAGTGTTGGTTTTCCTAGTGCTTTATGTCATATTATGACTTCATTCTACTTAGAGTTCAAAGGTCTTAAGATAGAGATAAAGACTGACTTTTTCTTCCCCCAGTTGTAGCTTGTGGTTTTGGGGCGTAAGTGCTGATATAATGTAATGGTAGTTGAGAGGCATCTCTGAGCACCATCATGGTATGAATCATGTTACAGGTTTGTGAGATAATGCACTAAGTACTGACAGCCTCTATCAGTCCTGGCCTGTACCCCTAGTGAGACACTGTGCATGTGCTTCTCTCCAGCTGTGCTTTGGAGTGCTGATGCTTCCAGTGATGTGCGTAATGCTCTGCCTCCTCTCCATCCCTATCCTGTGTGCCCTCCCTTACTTAAGTACTTAGTGGCTTTTTAGAGACACTCCTTAGGCATCCCATGGCTTTCATGACACTTTTTCTCTTGGAGCCTGAAAGAGGAATAGTTTCTGTAGTATACGGGTTTCTGCATCTGTGATCTGCTGCACTACTGAGGGTTGTCATAACCTTTACTGCAATTAGCTGTGATAGTTTTGTCTCTAAAACCTCCGTGGTAACAGTTCCTGTGCTCAGAGAGAGGATTGGGCTCTGGGTATTGATTTTTGAATCTTTGTAACCTTGTGAAAAAACCCCAAACCTTAGGTGAGCCAATTTGTGTCTTCTGATACAAATGGCCCAGGGGGAAGAAGAAGTGATCTTGTCTGAACATTGACTGCAATGAGTGGCCTCCTCCCTGCTTCCCCCAGCAGAGCTTTCCCTGCCCACCTGTGTGGTAATTGGACACAGCAGTTGAGTTGCTCTGTACCTGTTCTGCTGGGTCGCCAAGGTCATCTTGGCCCCAAGTACAGTCCATGGGATCGTTCTGTGGGGTCTCCCTCCCTCCTCAGGGATGTGGCAGTGCTTTGAGGCAGTGCAGTGGTGTCCCCGTTATCCCAGCGCATTCACGTGTGTGGTGCTGGAGCCCTTTGGTAAGTTCCAGCCCTGTTTTTGCTGAGGGAGGCTGAACACCCGTACTTGTGTTTGAGGTTGCAGTGTCCATACTGTGCTGACGTGGGCTCTGGGATTCCTTCTTGGCTCACCTACCTAATGAGAAGTGACATTTGTCTTGGTGTTTGCTCTCTGAATGCGTTGTGTCGGGGAGACGGCGTTACTGGCCTGTCTCTAGGGCTTTGGGATGACTCAACTTGTTTTGCACATCAGCTGCCTAAACCTGTGTGTTGTACTGTGATGCTGCTGTGTCTGGGCTGTTGGGGCTGGAGCAGCAATCCTGCCGTGCTGCCCATGGAATCGGCCATCGTGGCTCCTCAGCAGCTCTGCCAAAGGCCCAAAACCAGGCAGTAGGGGCTGACTTGGCCAGTACTTCCCTAGAGCATCCCACTTGCTTGAGTCATCTTCTGGGGTACCAAATAATGGCTACACCCTTCAGCCTTTCACTGAGGTGATTTGTTTCTTGACACCACCATGCTTGGCTATCACCATGGTTCTGCATCGCGGGGCTGATCTGATCCTGTCTGACAGGGTGTGATCAGGATGTGCTGTTTCACCTCTGCTGCTGCACTCAGAGCCATCATCCATCAGCTCAGTTTTCGGGTTAGTGTTATCAGCTGGCTGTCAGGGGAAATAGGTGCCATGTGGGGGCTGCCAGCTCCTTTCTTGGCACACTGTGCTTGGGACAGTTGCCAGCCTTGCTCCAGCAGTCTAAAACAGGCTAATTTGGGAGCTGCAGAACCCAGTGAACTGAAGCCTCATAAATTCCCTTCTTGAGCACAAATAATCTTTGCAAATCCATTTGTTATTCTTCCCTTAGTATGTGGATTTCTGCATTTTCAACTCTTTACTGTTGCATCACTTGTCAAGTCAGCTGCAGAATCTGACTTTCAAATGCCCCATTTTCAGAGAGCATTAATTATGAGTAATTAATGTTTGTCTTTGACATTACTTTCAAACGTGGCATAAAAGATACAGTGTTACAGGATACAGGATCTTTGAGCATGGTTTGAAATATCTTTGTTCTGTTTTTTGGCTGGGCTTTTCAAAGGAACCCAAGGGAATTGGGTACAGCAGGTGAGACTCTGGTTTCTTCCAGTGCCTCAGAAAATGACGATTCTTTGTAGCTTGTTGTTTTGATGCAAAGAAGCCCAAATTTTGCAAAGACTGATGCCTTATTTCCTTTTCTCTTAGACTGAGAGAGTGCCGCTTGAACTGAACTCCAGACTGGAAGAAATGGTGGAATTCAGTGAAATGGATGCAGAACCTAATGAAGCAGAAGATTTTGAAGCCAGGGGAAGTCGCTTTTCCAAGTCAGCGGACGAAAGGCAGCGTATGTTGGTTCAGCGGAAGGAGGACTTGTTGCAACAAGCTCGGAAGTACGTTCCTTCCTGAAACTCCAGCCTGGCCACTCAGGTGGAGTCCCCCAGAATGGGTTTCAAATGGATTAGGACCACTGAGAGCCTGGTTTGATGTGAGAAGCAGTAAGAGGAATGAATACATCTACCACCCACAGCAGGCTCAGGATGCTGTTTGACTCTGCTAAACACAACTCTGAAGTAGCGTCATGTGTCCCAGCATGCACACAGCTTCCTGTGCAGTTGATCCAAAACTCTATGAAATCAAAGGCTGATTTTTTCCAGCTTCAGTCTGACTTTAGTCTGAGCATTTACTGAGAGCAGGTTACTTGGGCTGAGTCCTTTAGTAATCTTTAGTTTGGCTCCTGGCACAGGTGTCAGCCCTCACTGCCTGTGCTCTTACTGCTGAAATTCCTGTCAGGCACCACTTTTTCCAAATACAGAGCCCAGAGCAGTGCAGATCTGACAGGTGACCCTTACTAGACCTCTCCAGAGGAGCTCAGCACCAGTCAGTCAGCACTGCTGAAGAGAGAGGGACGAACTTGAACTGTTTCTTTTAGCCCAAGCAGCAATAGCTGTTACAGGTAGAATTCAACTTTTTTACTGGTATTCCAGATATGTTAGTGAACTCTACTAGCATCCAGTTGCTGATTATGCAGAGAAGGAAAAGTACTTTAGTGATGGAGAAAACACTTTGTAGTGTTTTTAACAAGTGTTTTCCCTTCCTTTGTATTGCAGGGACACTGCTGAGAAGGGTCTACAACAACCCCACTGAGTTCTGGGTCCTTTGGTGTTGTCAGGCTACTGCTGCTCTTTTTGTTTTCCACACTGAAATGCCTTATAAGTACCTGGGGGTGTGACACGTTTTATAAATCTATAAACAGACTTGCTCCTAGACTTAATTTTTCCTTAATGTTTGAAAAAAGTCAGAGACAGAGTATTTTTGACTTTCTGGTTTACTGGTTTGAAGAGCTGTTGAATTTCAAACTACTGTTTTTTGCCATTGAAGTGTAAAAATTCCCTGGGATGTTAGCTCTGGCAGCAACTTCCTTGTCCTCTGGCCTTACCTTACACTGTGCAGCCCCTACTGCCCCTTCTGTCCTAGGCTTGCTCGCTGTCATCAGGGAGTGCCTTCTTGTGGTAGGCAGTGCCAGAGGCTGAGGAGTGGAGTAACAGGAACAGAGAGAGTTGTAACTCACCTGCTGTGAATGGCTCCGAGTTGAGAGGACAGCCCTGACCTTTAGAACTGGCTCCTTCCCACAGGCACAAGGATCTCGCACAAAACCTAAGAGCTTCTGCCAGCTCTGCAGAGCCTGTTGTAGGTAACGTGGGCTTTTTTTAGGAGCACATGGCTCGTGTGCACTTTCATTGAGGTATTTTCCTGCTAGTTTGCCTTCCAGCCTTCCCTAGCTGCAGGGATGCATTTTTCAGAGCCAGAATAAGGTGGGTTCTGCTGACTCATCTTTTCCTTTTTTTCCCTTAGGCGTTACTTAAACAAAACCTCCGATGAGGAGCTGAGCACAGAGAAGCCTTTGCCCGAGGGAGCGACGGCTGACGCTGTCACCCTGCGCCGCAGGACCCTCGCTGCCGCTGCCGAACGGAGACTTCAGATGCAGCAAAACTCTTAGCGCTCGCTGCCCCTCCTTCCTCCTCCTCGTGAGCAACGTTGAATAAATAAATTAAATACAAAAAACCCTGCGCTTTCTATACCAGCAGGAAAGTGTCTCTTCAGAGTTCAGCTGGCTGTGCTGCCGAGTGAGCTGGCTGCCTCTCTGCTGTATAAAGCATGTGGTCTAATAATGTTTGGACAGCTGACAAATTAACCTTTTTTGTAATATTTTCTATGTGACGTTGATCCTCTCCACAACAAAAAGCAATTTCTAAACCATGGGCATGATTTCTGCAGCTGGCATGAGCTATGGGGCTGACTGCACAGCAGAGGCTGGGGGAAGTGTGTTCTGAGGTAGCTGTGGGTGCAGGCCATGGAGCACGTGGGCATGTTCTGCTCAAGACCAGGGGCAGTTACTCCGAGGGAAGGAAGCTTAGAAGCTTGCAGCAAGCCCTGTGTTAGACGAGCAGGCTCCTCAGTCCCTGTTCCTTCAGCAGCCAAGGGTGTTACGTAGGGCGGCTTGAAAGGGCTGGGGGCGCGTCGCTGGGAGGTTCTTACACTGGATGAAGTTGTCTGGCTACACAACACAGGAAAACCTGAATTCATGAATTGTGCAGCAAAGCGCCGATTCACGCCGATTCCAGCATGAAATAGTTCACTGTTGCTGGACTCTTCTGCGCTGGCAGAGGTCTGGCTCTGTTCATCCCCAAGGCTGCACTTTTCCTTTGCCTTTAATGTCCAGAAACAAGCGAGGGACAGAGGGGAATCGAGTGAAGAAGAGGGACCTAAGGCAAGGTTACAGCGTTGCCATGAGCCGAGGGAGTTGAAAGTAAAACCTGCCTGTCCTGGACTCCAGCACAACACAGATGGGACGGTGCGGAGATCACTCCAGTATCTTGCTTTTTATTTCATTTTTAACCCCACAACCTCACCATGAGTTTATTCAGAAAGACTGGAGGAATGGGGGCAGCTGGACCTTTGCTGGCTGCAGCCCAACCTGCTAACCTGGATTTTCTTACGAACTTTTGAGATCCCCTTGGCACCGCCGCCGCTAGCTTACATAGTTGAATTTTACATGGCAGTGACTTAATTTTTAAACTTCTGAAGAGTGAGTTCTAGTTTCACCGTCCTTTAGAAGGAGCCCAGTATTATCTAGAATTGTCGGTAACTTTTTTTACTGTCGGTTTTTAGGTGAAGGTGAATTTAATGAGAGGAATTGCATCGATGTTTAGGTGAAAATAATTTATTTCGATAAAACTCTTTGGGAAGCCTTACCTTGCAATGCTATTAGTAAACCTCAAAAATTTTTTTTGAGATCTTTGGTTTTGCCTAGAACACAGCTGTTTTGTTTTTATTGTTAAAAAAACCCAACCAAACAAAAATAAAACCTTGATCAGTGTTGGAAATTGTTTGTAAATTTCTGTAGTGCAATTTCTTATGTTCCTGGTGCGTGTTCAGTCCGTAAATGGGGCACCTGCCCTTTGGTCCCTGTTGGTTCCCCCATTCCATGCGAAGAGGGGGAGCACAAATGCCTGACACTGGGTTTGGGAAAGTTCTCCCAAGCCTTGGGTTGCAGGGTAGTAATTGCTACTGGAATTTGGCTATGCTGTGAACGGGGAAATGAAGGCAAAACAGGGTCTCAAGGGACTGAAACTCAGGTGGGTTTTGAGCTGTCTGGCAGTGTGTGGATGGATGAGAGCTATTGTTCGTGTGAGCAATGCAGAGTTTGGGTTGGGGTCCAGGCAGCAGAGTCGATGTTTGTCTGAGAGTGCAGAAAACAGCACAGAAATCCTCGAGGGGTCTGGGTCTCCATGGGTTCCTCCTCCTTGCTGCATTTCTGGCAGATATTTTACCTGATGGTGCACTTTGTCCATGATGAGGCAGAATGATCCCACCTCCCTCTTGGCAGAGGGGCTGCCTGCAGCCAGGATGGGCTTTGATCTGGCTGTGGGCAATGCCCACCACCGGGGTTCGTTCTCTCCCAGCCCACCACCTTCAGGGCGGGAGTACTCTGCCCTGGTGCAGTTTCCTGCGCCCTCCTCAGACACAGAAGCTGAGGAGTGCCTGGTTCCCCAGGGCTTGGCTGGCAGCACCAGCGGTGCACGAGCCACCTCCTCCTGCTCCTGGTGCGCCGGGAGCTGTGACATCCTGCCCCCTTCAGTTTCACTACTGCAAAAAAGGTGCCTGGGAAGATACCGGCAAAGCAGCTCTCCCCAGCCCTCCCTGTCCGCTGCAGGACCCTGCTGTGGACTCCAATCCTTCCGCCAGCAGCAGATTCGTGGGGAAGGAGAGGGTGTCATGAGCCTGTCCCTGCCAGAGGTCCTGCAGTTCCTCGGGCTGCAGCAGAGATGAGAGAAGGAGCTTCCCGGCGTCCATGGGCAAGAGGAAGGTTCCTGGAGCTCCACCAGGGAGGGTGGGGATGTTTCAGGGACTGGGGCTGTTCTTTCGGGCTTCCGTTGCGCTCCTGACTTTTCCCGGCAGCTCCCTGAGGAGTGGACCCTGGCCAGCCACTGGATGGCACCTTTGCCTGCGGCAGCGCCGCACAATGACCTACTTGAGCCATGAAAGGCTGGTTTGTGCAGAGGAGCACAGGACCAGTGGTGGCCTCTAGGCTGGCTCCATGTCCCTGGAAAGGGAGGTCATCTGAGGAGAGGCCTGATCGACTTTCCCAGCGCCAGCATACGCTTCTGGTCGCTGTAAACAGCAGGAACCTTGGAAAAGCCGTGTCGGTCAGGAGCTGCTGCTGCGTGCCGGAGTCTCTGCCACCCACCCTTCCCTCCTGGGGGCTGGGCAGGGGACACGCCAGGGGTGGCACAGGGGGGTCCTGGGTGCCTGGGTCACCTTCTCTATGGCTCCATCCCCGGCGGTGCCGCGGGGTTTGGAAGCGTTCCCGTGGTACGGGAGGGGATGTTCAGTGCGGTGCCGAGCCCCAGCCCCGAGCCAGGCAGCGCCGGCGCTGAGCCCAGGGCCGGTGGCTCTCCAAGTGTCCCACCTGTGGTCACGGTGCCCAGAGCTGGCGTGCACAGGAGCTGGGGACCTGGGATGAAAGAGAATGCAGGAAAAACCCAAACTGTGGGAAAAAACCCCAACCCCCCCCAAAATCCAAACCAACCCAGAATCACTTAAGCAGCAGGGAGAAAACCTCGACTTTCTTGGAAGAACCTTCCTGTATCTCTTAGGGGAAAAACCTGAATATTGTGGGACTTGTGATGCTGCCACAAATGAAGGAGTCACCCTGGTGATTAGCTTTGCATTCTCCAAAGAAATAAAAATATTTTCTTGCCTGGAGAGGCCTTTTGGGGGGGACTTTTGCTCATGGTAATGCTCTGAAGCACCAGAGGGCTTCCACACACTGCTTTTCCAGGATTTATGCCCAATGAATAGCTACACCAATCTGTAGTTCCCTTTGCCCTCTGCTACCAGCAGCAAATCCCCCCAGAATGCGTTTTTTGGTATTTTTTCTTCCTCCCTTTGCAAGGAGGCAGGCAAGCGCGGGGGAAAGAAGGAGGCGGAGGCGCAGGAGGGGAGAGCCCGGGGTACAGACAAACATTCTCTTTATTGAGCTACACATGAATTTTTCCATTAGTCAGAGAAAGAGATTGGCAGTGTGTAATATATCACAGAAACCTCACTGATTGGTAATAGAAAGGCTTAGAAAGACCTGGCGCTTTTTATATATATATATATATAATATCTTTTTTTAAGTTTCCTCTTTATTTATTCATTTTCTTTTGAACAGATGTGACTGCTCTTCTTCAGCAAAGGTAACTCGTAAAAGTGAAACTGTGAAGACGTCTGGTTACTAATCAAAGTAGAAATGACGAGGGATTGGTCATGAAAATGGTGGCTTCAATGTAAACACTACATTTGATTTTTGTTGTTTTTTTTTTACTATTTTTTAAATTATTTTTTGTGGTTTTGTGTGTGTTTTTTAAAATTTTTAAAGTATTTTCATTCTTGCTTTTTTTAAAGTTTGCTTTTAAAATTTTTTTCTTTTTTTTTTCCTTTTTTCTTATTTTGCAGCACAAACATCCCCACATGAGAGAAAAAACACCATTCACTAAAAGGGAGAGAGGACTGGGGCAGGAGAGGGGGAGAGAAAAGCAGCACAAAAAAGCATTCACTGGAAAGAGTTAAAAATAATAGAAACAAAATGAAAACAAAAAAATACTCTAAACAAAAAATAAAATAAAATAAAATAAAAAATATATATCTGTATAGCCCTCCCTGATGTCCCTGGTCGGCCCTGAAGGGGGGATGAGGGGGGACTCTGGTCGTGGGGGGCCGAGCTGTGCTTTTGGATACAGACCTGGAGAGTGAGCAGTGACCAGGAGCAGGGAGTTGTTAAACCAGGAGGGAGGGAAAAAATGGGAAAAACCCACCGGCTCCGGCTGCTGAGGGCTTTGGCCTGAATTGGTGTGGGAATTCAAAAAATCTGACCTAGCCCTCCTGAAACCCTGGGAAGGGAGCAGGAGGAGGATGCCCCCACTGCAGCCTTCCCCCCAAGCAGCGAGGCTGGGAAATGGGAGAAGATCTGCTTGTTGCTGCTGTTGTTTCCCTTTTTAGCTGTGACATGTGGCCGGAGGCAGTTTTCAATTTTTTCCCTCCTTCTTTAAAAAACCCCAACCAAACAAAAAAACCAGAAAACCTTTTTATTTCTAAAGGCGGCACCAGAGCCCGGGGCTGGTGGGGGCAGCCCGGCCTTGCCCATGCTCGGGAAAAAAAAAAAAAATTAACCAAAGTAATAATAATTTTAAAAAGCCAACCCACAATAATGAATTATAATAATCACAATTAGAAAATAGCGGCCCATGGTCAAATAACTGCTGGGAGGAGAAGCCCCTGCCCAGGGTGACCCCGGGCGCTGCCCTTTCCCCCCTCTCCCTGCCTGGTACCGGGGGCAGCTGTTGGGATGGTGGGGCCGGGCAGAGCCCCCCTGGCCCCCGGGGTGTCCCCAGATTGGGACACTGGGGGCCGGAGTGAGGAGCCTGATGGGGGAAGGGGGTTCAAAAAAACAAACTAAAAAGGTGGGTGTGGATTTTTTTTATATATATATATACGTATATATATAATTTTTCCTTATGCCTTTTTATTTACCAACTCGCATGATTATGATGACAATTTTTTTTCTCTCCTTCAATCTGTTTTTTTCGTTTCTTTTTTTTTTTTTTTTTTTCCCCCCGCGCGTGTGTGTGTCTGTGTGTGTGTCTGTGTGTGGTTGCGTTGGGTTTTTTTTTTTTTTTTTTTTTTTTT